>CM077813.1:20052500-20597500 GCA_039764185.1 Tamarix austromongolica | reverse complement strand
TATTTGTCGGTGGATCGGTCTGGGTCCAGCTCAACATCTTTCTCTGTAAGTGATTAGTGTCTTAACATCTCTTATTCAAAAGATTTTTCACCGTTGACATGCATGGCTAGCTATACCCGCACTTATCCTCCCAAGAAGGCCTGCCCTATATCTTGAGACTTCTGCACCTCCTAACTGGCCTCGACATCTTTCCAATAACCCACTTTCTCACACCGGAAACCCAACTTCTAAGTGTGTTGGTCAGGGCCCACCACCTTATACCCCAAGGTCTACTCACCACCTTACCCTAGGGTTTTCACCAGAAACCCTAATCTAGGCCTATGTGGCCCTTCCTTTCCTACCTCCCACAACCCACACTACTATAACGCCTCCCTCAAACTCAACTCTTCCCCCATACCTCGCTCCTCCTCGTTTATTTTTATTATTTTCTTTTAATTTTTCCACCTTCTCAAGTTAGGGTTTCCTCCCCAAACCCTGGTTGATCTGTAGGTACCCTTATATTATCCTATGTACTATTTTTCACCTCGAGCCTCCAGACTCCCAAACAGACCTTTTATCGCCTTCCCCACGTCCCAAAGCGACTTTCCATACATAAGGTTCGCCCCCATGTGGACCTTAACCTCCCCATGAAAACCCCTTGACCTCTACCATGCCAAACCCTATTATTTCCTTGCAAACCCTAGTTCCTCCCATGTAACCTTAGTTTCTCCCACTCTTCCATTTTATTTAAATCCCCTTTTCTCGTCCAATCACGGATCATAGATTACCTAGGTCATCCTTACCTACGTTAGCCAACTTACTTCCCCTTGGTTATCTTAATTTCTCAGTTTTCTCTTTCATGCTCCCATTCCACAACACCTCATCAAATAACCTAGCATGCATGTCCTAAGGGTCACATCCCATCACATCATATTTGCAGCATATCCATATTAGCACATACCAGACAAGAGCATGAGAACATACCTCGGTTCCAAGCTGCGCTACATAATAAAAACAGATAACATATAGAACACAACATATAAATCGTACAAGGCATCCAAGGCAAGTAAAACACATAACACACAGGCGGCCTTAGTTACATCCTTACCTAAAGCAACGCTGGGCTTGGAGCACGCTCCTACAACTCCTTAGGATTTTGGTTAGATTCACCTATAAAAGGGAAAATACTAAGTATTAGTTTCCCTCGAAAGTACCATCACTCCTTATTTTAGTCTAAGATTAGGATTGTTATTATTATTATTAAAGGAAGTATTATATGTGAAAACTAGAGTTTTATCTTCAAGTTAGCTTACTAGATGTTACTAGTCAAAATATATTTATGTTAATATTTATTCCTATACATATATTATTAACCTAATAGCTTTATTCTTCTAATAATAGTACCAATACTAATTATAGCAAAAATAGTGATAATACTAATAATGATAATAATAATGCTAATACTTATAGGGATAGAAACCCTAGTTTTTTTAAGGCTAAGTCTAATGATAGTGTTAGGGTTATAATAATAATATAATAATTACAATACCAACAAAGTACAAATATTCCTAAAGATAATAATGATAAAAGTTTGAATAACAATAATATAAGGGTTCAAATGTTTTTGTCACAATAATAGAAATAAAATAATAATAATAATAATAATAATAATAATAATAATAATGGTAATAGCTAATAATGATACCATAGTAACAATGTTAGTGCTAAAGGAATTAGGAATATTATTAATGATATTCAAATATTACATAGTAAAATACTAAGGCTTAAGTATTCTTCCTCTTCAACGACAAAATGATAATACTCCAACTTCGGTTTAGATAACATTAATTAGGAATATTATTAATGATATTCAAATATTACATAGTAAAATACTAAGGCTTAAGTATTCTTCCTCTTCAACGACAAAATGATAATACTCCAACTTCGGTTTAGATAACATTAATAATAATAATAATAATAATAATAATAATAATAATAATAATAATAATAATAATAATAATAATAATAATAATAATAATAACGATAAAAATGTTAAGTATAATAATAATAACAATAAAAATGATAATAGTAACCAAAATGATAATAGTAATATAAGGGTCCAATATTTATATTAATAAATAAAAGTGCTAATGGACAAGGTAAGTATTAACCATATTAGTAAGGAAATAATGATAGTGATAATGGTAATAATAATAATAGTAATAATACCAATAATAATAATAATATAGTTAGGGTTAAGTAGTCATAATAATAATAATGGCATTAATAATAATAATAATAATAATAATAATTAAGAATAATACTAATAGTAATGATAATAAAAATGGTAATAGTAATATAAGGGTTCAAACGTTTACCATAATAGTAAAGATAATGATGATAGGCCATAGCTAGTATTAGTAATGATAGTAAGAATAATAATGAGGTTAGTAATAATAATAATAATAGTAAACAAGGAAAAGTCCTAGTCATAATAACACTAAATTTGTAGGCCATTATTAATGATAATATTATTATTGGTTAGGGAAAATCATAAAGTTAGGTTAAGTAATATTAATAATAATAATAATGATGATGATGATGATGATGATAATAATAATAATAATAATAATAATAATAATAATAATAATAATAATAATAATAATAATAATAATAATAATAATAATAATAATAATAATGATGATGATGATGATGATGATGATGATGATGATGATGATAGAGATAACTATATTAATACTAAAGTTGTTAATAATAATAAAAATGATAATACAAAACTAATAATAATAAGAATAATAATAATAGTGATATTAAGGATAATACTATTAATATTAAATAAAATTATTAGCACTTATAGAAAATAGTTTAGTGGCTGGGAAAGTTGAAGCACCACCTAAGGTTAATGGTGGAATCGGTGGCGGTGGTGGAGGAGAGAGAGAGGGGGAAAATGGACATGTAGGCTAAGAGAGAAGAAGTGGAGGGGTGTTTGAGGTGGTGGAAGGTGCAGCAGGTGAAGAGGGGTGGAATGAAGGTGGTGGTGCAGCTGGGAGTGGCGGCACACGGCGGTTGGTGCAGCGGCCGAAGGTGGTGGAAGATGGAGAAAGTAGAAGGAGAGAGAGGCAGGGAAAGATGGGTGCAGGGGAAGGTAGAGGAGGCTCCCCTGGTTGTTTTGGAGGATAGGGGTGGCATTGGTGGCGATGGAATCAGCGGCGGGCGGCGGTGCGAAGGGCAGCGATGGGTGAAAGTATGTTGATTGGGTTGGCGGTTTTGCACGGCCGGGAGGGCTTGTGCAGGGAAAATAGAGGGGCAAGGAGGGTCTAGTTAGGTAGAGGGTGGTGCAAGGGTCGATTCTAGGGGTGTTTTGGCCGTTGACGATAGGTGGCGGTGGTGGACGGCCCGTCTAATGGGGCGGCGGCAAGAATGGAGGATTTCTGGGTTTCGAAATCAAAACCTAGATTAAGGATGCTCATTAGGTATTTATAGATCTATTAAGGTGGGAAATGACAAGAGGAAGAAGATAAGAGAGTGCAGGTGCCAGGCATGCCGCCCGTGGTGGCAGTCGTGGCGGCACTACCATGGCAGGGCAGCAAGCTCGAGGGAAGAAGGAAAGGGAAAAGGAAGGGTGCTCGAGAGAGGGGGAAAAGGGTCGGTTGGGGCTGAATTAGTGAAAGAAAGTGACGAGAGAAGAGAGGGAGGATGGTGGTAGCGATGGTGGCCGGCGGAGTGCTGGGTTGCAGCTCCTCGGTCGCCACCACACCTCGGAGAAGAAGAAGATATCGGGACCGGGTGGCTCAGGGAGAAAAAGAAGAAAAGAAAAAGAAAACCAGACCGGCCGGGAAGGAAGAAAAAGGAAAAAAGAGGAGTGGTGCGGGCCTGGGCTACCGGGGGGAAGAAGAAGAAGCAGGGTCGTGCGGCAAGCTGGCCCAGGTCGGGGGGAAGAAAAAAAAGAAAAGAGGAGAGGAAGAAAAGAAAAAAAGGAAAAGGAGGGAGAAAAAGAAAAGAAAAGAAAAGAGAAAATGGAGAAATAGGTGGGTTGGGTATTTTAGTATTTTTGGGTTATTTAGGATAATAATATTTATAAAATAATAATTAATTCCTTTTTGGCTTAATTTAGGCTATTTTGGATAATTTTTCTTTTAACCCCATATAAATTAGCATTACTCCCTAATTCTTCCTAATTAACCTATTTATCATTTTTTTCCTTGATTATCCCTAAATAGCTCCCTATATTTTAATAAATTAATTTATTTAATTAATTTTTCTAATAAATTCTTATTTAGCTAAAATTTTTAGGATTAAAATTTTAGGCTGTTTCAATTTCCCTCTTATACGTGAACCAAGTACAAACCCTAAGAAGGCGTAGGAGCATGATTCAAGTCATGTGTCATTTTAGGTAAGGATATGGTTAAGGCCTAATGTGTGTGAAAATGTGTTATATGTGTTGATTTGATATGTGTGCCTTATATATTATAGATTAGGCTCTTGTAATGCAGCTTGCTAAGCATAGAGCTAAAATAAGTTGCATGTGTTTTATGACATGTGTAATATGGTATTGTTACTTGTACTTGGAATGTGCTTATGTAATATTTTCCCTCATGACATGCTTGATAGGAAGCCCTAAATAGTGTGATGTGGTTATGAGAGAAATGAAAAAGAGTGAGGAAAGTGAGTTAACTAAAGGATGGTAAGGATGGCCTAAATATCTTATGACTTATGGGTGGACAATAGGAGAAAAAATGGGAATAAATTAAGGGAATGGACTAAAACATGCATGGGGAGTCAAGGGTTTGCATGGGATGGTTAGTCTTTGCATAGGAATGACCTTTATGTGGAAAAAGATGACTTGAGGATTAAGTGAGGTAAGGGAAGAATCGTTAGGTGATTGGAGCCCATATGTGAAAAATAATGTGTGGGTTGGTGTAATGATGCATAGGGGACTTGACTAGAGTTTTGGGAGGAAACCCTAAGCGAGAGAAGTGTGCAAGGAAAAGAAAACTAATAGAAATAGTTAGAATGAAGAATAAAAGATGGAAGGGGTGTCACATGGAGGAAAGGTGAGCCAAGTGAGAAAAGGTGTTTGGGTGTTGAGGGGGTGACATAAAAGAAAGAAGAAGTACTAGGGTTTTGGGGAGCGAACTAGGGTTTTTATGATCACGTGTGGGAGTTAGGTAGCGAGGTTGTGATGTCAGGTGTGGTTTGAGGGACATGATGGTTTTGGTAGCAAAGAAGAGTATAGGTTGTGTAGGATCAAGGGAAGTGAGGCCACATAGGCTTGATTAGGGTTTTGGAGGAAAAAATCTAAAGAGTAAAGAGGAGTTGGGCCAAAGTTATTAGGAGTAAGCCTTGAACCATATGCAGAAGAGTTTGGGGCTCTCATGGTGAGTAAGAAAAGATAGGGAGGAAGTTCTTGAGGTCATAGGTTATGTTGGATGTGTGTCATGTGGAAGAGGGGATGGTAAGTGAGAGTGATGAAGGGATAATATCGTATGAGGAAAAACAGATGCTAGGGTTTTGGGATGGCCAACTAGGATTTCTTAGACACGTGTGTGAAAGGGGAAGTAAAGTGGGTTGTGTAGGGACGAATCGAGTGAGGTGATGAGTTGGGAGAAAAAAAATGTGGGTTGTGTGAGATAGAGGAAGGTTGGGCCATATAAGCCAAATTAGGGTTTTTCGGGGAAAACCCTAGAGAGCGATAGTGAGTTGACTAAGAGATATAGGAAATTGGGCCTCAACCCACGCACATAGGAGTTGGGTATTCATGGTAATGAGGAAAATGGGGAAAAGGATATCTAGATGTACTATAGGGTGTAGAAGTCCCAAGATATGGGATAGGGTTTTTAGGAAGCTGAGAATAAAAGGGTGAGCATGGGAAGCCTAGTAGGTCATGCATGTCTAGTCGGGGTTATGTGTGAAATAAGATAAAAATAAAACACTAAACACTTAAAGTGAAAGATTATCCAGCTAGGGCCCAATGAGGATATATTTTTCAGGTCCACCGGCTATAATAGTGGTCAGGTGTGTTTTGCTTTGTGGAGTGATATCTGGTCCATCGGCTATAATAGTGGTTAGGTGCATTCTACCTTATGGAGTGTTTCCGATCCACCGGCTATAATAGTAGGAGATTGCGAGCTCAATAAATCAAACTTTACATGGTAATAAGATATGGAAAGATATTAATTACTTACAGTGGAACACCTCGTGAGTTAGGGCCAGTGAGGTTAATTTTTCGGTCCACCGGCTATAATAGTGGTCAAGTGTGTTTTGCCCCGTGGAGTGATTCCAATCCACTGACTATAATATTAGTCAGGTGCGCTTTGCCCTGTGGAGTGTTTCCAGTCCACAGGCTATCATAGTGGGGTCCCCATACTCATAACGAATTAATATGAGAAATGCATAAGACAGAAATATTAGTCTAAGTTTATATTGATGATATGAACCTGAATTATGCATTGTATGCCTTATTTATCTATTTTATTGCATGGCCTTACCCATATGGTTACCTTGCTCAGTACGTAACGGATTGATCACCCGTATCATGGATGTTGCTCATTCCCATGAGTAGATGCCCCTTCTAAGTGTGTGCAAATAGGAGGTACCGTGTTTGGTGCATATAACGTAATGGATGCATCAGGTGGGGCTGTGTAATGAATGTTGGACCTTGCTTGGGGCCGAGAGTAGTGTCAACCAGACTCTCTTCATTTTCTAGTCTTACTTTATCATTGTATCACTTTTTCCCCTCGAGTTGACTTTATATCCAGTTTCAATTCTGTATTAGCGCTTTAATTTCGCACTCTGAATTCTCTTTATTATGAATATTTCAGATTTTTACAGTCCCATGTCTCAATTAGTTTAATGATTGTGAAAATTATTCCTTAGCCTTGCGGTTGGTCCAAGACTGGTCGGGGGCTAGGCTTGTGCTGATCACGGCGGTAGCACCCCCATGCTTGTATTTGTTTTAATTAAACAAAAAATTTCAACTGTGATTTTTGGGAGTATTACAATACTTAACAATATAAATCAAATTTATAATTAATTTTGTTATCATCAAAATAAAGGTTGATTGACCTATGAGGTCAACAAACCTATATTACTATCTCGATGAAGTTTAGGCAATATAACTGATGAAGCTACTTAACAACATTTAGGAAAGGAACTAAATTTAGAATGAACGTGATTATGGGATGGAAATGTACATGGTTATCTTTTCTATCACATAGGTAGAATATTGTTAGAATATGATATCTTCTGGATCTTTAGAGAAATTTGTGATTCTATCCCTTTCCATTATAGCAAATTAAAATGAAAAGCATAAAGGAATAGGTAACAATATAGCTAGTATATCGCTCATGGTTTGATTGCAAATTTACATAAATCATCTCACTTGAAAACATGACGATAATAATGAGCTTTGGAGATGAATATATATTTTTATCTACTTTATGTTCTCTTAATTTAAATTTTTGGTCATTTATTTAAGTAATATTTGAAGTTATTTACATTATTATAATCATGTGCTTAAATGATAATAGTAATATTAATTATTTTGTTTATAAATGGATTTAAGGATAAATTTGCA
Source organism: Tamarix austromongolica (assembly GCA_039764185.1). Classification (NCBI taxonomy): domain Eukaryota; kingdom Viridiplantae; phylum Streptophyta; class Magnoliopsida; order Caryophyllales; family Tamaricaceae; genus Tamarix; species Tamarix austromongolica. The sequence continues at coordinate 20,589,927 of CM077813.1, read as the reverse complement.
ACAATATTAACAACATGTTGTTTGTTGTTTATAACTTTTTCATATTAACTCGGATTTATAAAATTTAATTTTTTATGGAAACATAAATTTAGGATCCACTACTCTTATTTCAATCTATTTTCTCTAAATCAGATCCTAGTATTAGAAAATTTTAGCTTAAGGTTACAAATAAAAATTACTTTATATGATAAAGTTTGTTAAGCATCATTTAAGGGTTAAATTTTACTTTTGTTTTTTGCTTGTTTTGTTTATATGAACAAATAAGTTGCACAATAAAAGTCAAGAAATATCAACCGCATGTATGAAGAGAACTCAACTATAGCTTTTTCTCTCTCTCTCTCTCTCTCTCTCTCTCTCTCTCTCTATATATATATATATATATATATATATATATATATATATATATATATATATATAATATTTTACACATCACAAATAAAAAAGGGAACACCAACAGGAAAAAGAAGGTAACGCCAAACAATCGATAAAAGAAATTTTCACAAGTACACTCCAATCGGAAAATTCATGTATTTATTCTTAATTTCCTTCTTTTTATATTATCATATACTTAATTTTTATATATTTCTAGTTATAAATGTAATTTGTATTAATTTTTAGTATTTATATTTTATTAAGTATTATTTTTTATCATACCTGAATATTAAGCATAATGAATTATTGTGCTTTGATATATAAATTATATTTTTTATTAACATTTAAATTCTTGTCATATAAAACCAAATCAATTTTATATTAGTTATTCAGTTAATTCTAGTACGTTAGTAATTAATCAGAACAAGTTTTAATTAATTTAGTTTGGGGTCATTACAATTAACCGAATTAAATTAAAACATGATTTATTCTAGTCAATTTAAGAATGCGAGATTTTTAATTTGTCTAAGGTTAATGAGATTTTTGAGAATATATCACAATTAATTTATATCTATATTAACTGAATAACAAATAATTAATTTATAGAGGTTAATTATTATTAGAAAAAAAATATACCAAAGTTAGCCTAATTATTTAAAATTAGGAACCGAAAAAGTTAGATTGTTAATTCTTTATAGTTAGAATATCAAAATTGATTATTTATATATCAGTCACTTAATAAAAAGATCAGCTATATGAATCTAATCCAGATGTTAGGTTGAAGAATGATAGAATATGCATATATTATTTTAGTCATTAATTAATTTAATATATATTTTTAATTTTGATTTTAATCATTTATCTTCCATTCATTCAATAGTAGATTTCATACTGAAGGAGCGACGGGCGTAAAAGCCCCGACAAGCGATATCCTCCTCCTAGGCCCTTCACAAAAGAAGCAGGTTTGGTAGCCTTGAACTGAAGATGTGCAATTTCCAATTCCCATAGTATCCAAACAATCCTTTACTGTCAGGTTTCGTTAATCTGCTGCGAGTTCCACGCTCGCATCACACCTACCAGTCACTCCAAAAGCTGATGATTTTTCTTCGATTTACGAATCAATTTAATACCGTCTTAAATTTCTTGGAAAGTATTAACATGATTACGCCACACATGTGACACAGACCTCGACGTACATGCAGATAGAAGTTCCCCACGTCCTTGGAGATAATTATCGCATAAAAATGAAACCTAGAATTTATATATCTGAATTATTTCCCATCCTAATTTCATCATGCTCTGATTGAGCGTAAGCTAAGTCCACCGTGCTTTTTACTCGTGCATATACAGCTCTAGTTGATCAAATGAATCCATCTCTTGAGCGGAGAAGATCCTCAGAGAAAGCTTCTACAGACTCTATCAATCTCCTCGTTTGTACCTTTAAGCAACCTATTGGTATCCTTCATAGTATAAAGAAGAATGGAGGCGAGCATTGATTGTGCCAAAGTGGAACAGCTCGCTAAGAAAAGAGGCTAGGATTCGAAGAAAAGAGCTTGCTGCATACTCTTCCCACAACCAGGTAGAAAAAAGCCTTACCACATCGCCCTTTTCGCTAAGAGTCTCCATGACAGCGGCCAAGGGTATGGACCTTCTGCATGTCCGAATTAGAAGTTATCTATTGAGCTGTAATCCGATTCACATTTGGGGAGAAATGAAAACCTAACTTGGGTATCCTAACCCACAATTCATATGTTACACCCCGAACACCTTGCGAGGTGCTTGCGGTGCTTAATTTTGTAATTAAAAAATAAATAAAGTGTGAATCATGTTTGAACACTTCTCTTTCAACTCCTACATCCGTACAAAAATTAACTATCCATCTCTTCATTACTCTTCTACATTTTCCATCCTACTTTCTCTGCAAATTGACGCATATTCTCTTTTTGTTTAGATTGAATTTCATCCTAAATCTCTTCCTACTTGGATTTGTCATCATCAACCTGGAAATCTCCATCATGTTGTTGTTACTATTAGGAAAAAATACAACATATATCGGCCAACGGCATAATAATACGAAAGGTACACTACTACGGAAACAGGAATTAATAACGGGACATTAATAACGGTGTTTCGAAAACCGTCGTCAAATCCATGAAAATTAATGCGCGGGAATTTTTAATAACGGTTTTACGTAATAACCGTTATTACAAGTGCAAGGTAAAATTTTGCACGGGAATTTTAATAATGGTTGACCTAAAACCGTTATCAAAAGATGATTTAATAACGGTTCAAACAAGAACCGTTGTTAAAATTGGCAAGGTTTTAATAACGGTTCCTGTAAGAACCCTTATTAAATCATCTTTTGATAACGGTTATTGGAGAAACCGTTATTAAAATCTCCTTTTATTTCGTTCTCTTTTGTTTCCTGCCAAAAATTTCAGACTCTACCGCTTCCCTCTCGTACTCTCTTTCTCTTGCGAACCCTTGCACCACCGCTCCAGCTCCTCTGAATTAAGGGAAACCGTCACACCGCCATCTCTCCACCACCCCTCTGCCATTCTTGCGAACGTAGCCAGCATTTGTACCTTCGTCGTTGCCGTTCTCAACCTGTACGTCGTCGCTCCCTTTACGTATGTGTTGTTCTTCCTTCATTGCTTAATTTGTCTCTACTGATATGTATATATATATATATATAAATGCATGCATGTTGCACCGAAGAGGTTGTGTTTGATATGTTGTTCGAAAATTTGTCGTTTGATGTTTTGGTGAAAAATTTTGCTGTGGCCTTTTTTGATTGTGGCCAGCCGAGACCTTAATATATATGTATATATATATATATGTGTGTGTGTGTTTATAATCTATTTTATAAAAGTATGTATTATTATTTTAAGAGAATCCACAAGCCTAAAATATATATTATTATCATAAGATATGTACGTTCTAAGTATAAAATTAAGGTGTATATATTTTTTTAGCACTCACATTATTATATATGTAGATGATCATGTGTATTTATATGCTTTTTTTAATATATATTTTGTAAGACATGTATGTTAGGGTTAGGGTTTATCGTTTATTATACTAAATATAAACTAGGGCTATAAGGAAAAATCCTAAGGATAAGGGTATTGTGCATGGGGAAAAGTTGAGGAGGTTGGTTGGGCATCGGTGTTGTGATTGATAAAAATTAAATAGAGATGAATAATTGCGAATAATAATAATAATAATAATTAATCATATAGGATTTATTAGATTGTACTATATATATATATATATTATCTTATTAATATCTACTTGATTTTACTATGCGTAGGTTGAATGATTTGATGATAGTTTGATGTTTAGCCAGTTTGTTAAATATATAACTAAAGATTATGTCCTTATTTTAAATAGTTTGATGTTGTTAGGTTTCCATAGTTGGTTATGATCTGGTAGAATATATTTATGATTTGTCTAGGTAGTTGAAGATCAGTTTACATATTCTGTAATTTAGATCCTTTTAATTTCGAGAACAACCTTGATGATAAGATTTAGTGGTTCTCATTTGTAGGTAGTGATCAGATGACATACCCTCCACTGTATTTTCATATGGCACCACATAGAGATGTACGGACTCATGTGATATGGTTATATGACGAGCTATGTCATTTGTACGCGAGTGGCTCATCCTATCACCCCTTCCATTTCAGATCTTATCACCTTCTGTTGACCCTGCCTTAGATAGAGCCATGGGCATCGGCTACATCTACTTTTTTGTAGTGGTTTGTCTACCACACTGATGCACCACACCCGAGATTTATTGAGGGTGAGCTGTTTGCTAGAGAGTATGATAGGATATCGAGAGAACTGATGGTCATCGATGACGAGTGGAGGTATCGTCATAGCTTGCCTCGGAGTATCCACCTCGGTTACCCTAGAGTATCCGTGAGTAGACTCTCATTTGATGATGTCAGGGATCAAATGATATATCGTGATGAGTGGACTTTTAGAGTTATAGTTTTTAGTCGGGCTCGACGAGGCTATCGGGGGATTTAGTTTTAGATATGAGTTTTCGTTTTTTAGGTATTTGAGTTGTAGAAACATTTTGATGTATATAGTGCTGCTATTGCTTAAATCCTGTAGTATGCATATCTTTTGTAAATTGAACTATTAATTGTATAATATTTTGCTACGTTTGTATGTATGCATATATATATATATATATATATATATATATATATATATATATATATATATAATGAACTCTTTGTAAGTATGAGGAGTTTCATTGATCAGCATTAATATAATTTTGGAAACTTGTTAGCATGATTCGTGTATATATATATAGAGAGAGAATAGCATGCATGATACATTTGAGATTAATTCTTTCTAAGCAAGAGTGATTTGAAAATTATTATACTTATAATTCAATTGATTTTTAATAATTACTTTCATGTGGGATATATCTAGATTCAAATAATATGGATCGGATATGGTTGTCTGCAAATCGTCTGTCTAGAGAATATAACGAAGGAGTGGAGTTTTTCATCAAGTTTGCAGTTGAACATGCTCGGGACTCTAGTAGAATAGTCTGTCCTTGTTTGAAGTGTGCTTATATTCAGCGTGTCAACGCTAATGATTTGAGAGATCATTTATTTGTGTATGGAATTGATACAAGTTACACTTGTTGGATATGGCATGGGGAAACAGAGTCTAAATATGAAAATGAAGATATTGGGAGGGATAGTAGTGGATCATCATTTGATAACTATGAGGGACATTCGTTAGAGGAGATGACTCAAAAGGTTGAGGAAAGTGTTCGGGATTGTCCAAAAATGTTTGAGAAGTTATTGAATGACTCGGAGAAACCTTTGTACGGTGATTGTAAGACGTTTACGCTATTATCCGCTAATTTAAGGTTGTACAACTTAAAGGTATGTAACGGATGGAGTGATAAGAGTTTCACAGAATTATTGTCACTTGTGAAGGATATGCTTCCTGATGATAACGTTCTACCCGATCGTACGTATGAAGCGAAGAAGATTCTATCCTCTATGGGCATGAGTTATGAGAAGATACATGCATGCCCTAATGATTGTATTTTATATCGTAATGACAATGCATCTTTGGATAGTTGTCCTAATCCTGAATGCAAAGCACCACGATACAAGAAGAACAAGGTGCCCGCTAAGGTGTTATGGTATTTTCCTATAATATCAAGATTAAGGCGGATGTTTAATGATATTGAAGATGCCAAGAACCTAAGATGGCATGCTGATGACAAGATAGATGACAGGCTTCTTAGACATCCATCCGACTCTCCACAATGGATGACGATTGATGGGTTGTTTCCTGAATTTGGTAAAGAAGCAAGAAATGTGCGCCTTGCGCTTTCTGCAGATGGAATGAATCCGCACAATCAAGGCAGCTACAGTTTATGGCCAGTGATTTTGGTTATATACAATTTACCTCCGTGGCTCTATATGAAACGCAAGTATATGATGTTGTCTTTACTCATTTCCGGGCCAAACCAACCTGGGAATGATATTGATGTTTATTTGACACCTTTGATTGATGATTTGAAGTTCTTATGGGACATGGGCGTTGAAGTATTTGATGCATATGGTCAAGAAAATTTCACTTTGAGAGCATTGTTATTCTGTACTATAAATGATTTTCCGGCGTATGGCAACTTGTCAGGTTATAGTGTGAAAGGCCATTATGCATGTCCAATATGTGAGGAGAATACTTAATTTGTTCAGCTAACACATGGCCGAAAGACTGTGTTCCTTGGGCATCGTAGGTTTTTACCGAAGAATCATCATTATCGTAGGTAAAGAAAAGCATTCAATAGATTCCGAGAAGAAGGGCAGGCACCAATCCGGTTGACGGGTCGACAAGTGTGGTTGAAGATGAAACATTTGAGTGTCAAGTTTGGGAAGAAGAATAAAGATAAGCCTCCATCAGTTGGGTGGAAGAAGATGTCAATATTCTTCAACCTTCCTTATTGGGAATCTTTCTACGTGAGACATGCCCTTGATGTGATGCATATTGAGAAAAATATATGTGACAGTCTTGTTGGCACATTACTTAATGTTCCACGCAAGACTAAAGATGGGATAAATGCTCGATTGGATATGGAAGAAATGGGTATTAGACGGGAACTGACACCGCGAGACAACGGAAGAAGAACATATTTACCGCCGGCGTGTCATACTCTTTCCAGAAAAGAGAAAATTTCATTTTGTGAATTCTTGCACGGTGTCAAGGTTCCGGAAGGGTATTCTTCAAATTTTAGAAGGCTCGTGTCGATGAAAGAGTTGAAATTAATTAACATGAAGTCTCATGATTGTCATATCTTGATGCAGCACTTGTTGCCGATAGCTATACGTGGAATTTTGCCAAAACGTGTTCGAATTACTATCACGAGGCTTTGTTGGTTTTTTAAAGCCATCTGCTCTAAAGTTATGCATCCTGATAGTTTGGACGCCTTACAAAAAGGGATTGTGATTAATTTGTGCCAACTTGAAATGTATTTTCCACCGTCATTCTTTGACATTATGGTACATCTAACTGTTCATTTAGTTTATGAGATAAAGATGTTAGGACCTGTTCATGGGCATTGGATGTACCCCTTTGAACGGTTTATGAAGTTGATAAAAGGTTATGTGAAGAATCGATATCGGCCAGAAGGATGTATTGTTGAGAGTTACCTGGTGGAAGAGGCAATTGAGTTTTGCACAAAGCACTTGTCAAATGCTGAAGCTCTTGGTATTCCTAAGTCTCGACATGCGGGCAAATTTGAAGGACAGGGTATTAGAGGCAGACAGCTTGGGCATGTAGACCCTAACATGTTCCGTGCAGCACATCTATATGTATTACACAACAGTGATGATGTTCAAGCGTACATTGAAGAGCATATGACTTCTTTACGGATTGAATATCCATCCAAGACTGAGAAATGGATTATCGATAAACATAATCTTTCCTTTATTGATTGGATAAGAGATCGCATCATTCCACTCATCGGTCATACACCAGCTTTAATTTCCGAAACCCTGCATTGGTTGTCTCAGAAACCTCGTTATGAAGTTTTTCAATATACCAGTTATGTGATCAACGGTTGCACTTTTTATACAAAAGAACAAGATGGGAAGAGTACAATGCAGAACAGTGGGGTGACTTTAGTGGCTGAGGCAATGCATGTTGCTAGTGCAAAAGACAAGTGAAATACCCCAAAAATTCTAATTTAGGAATTATGGCAAATAATAATTTATTAGAGAAAGATTAAGAAAATAGGTGAATTTATTAAATAAAGAGGAAATTTATTAAGGAAAAATAAGTAGAAAATAATAAATAAGTTATTAGAAAATTTTGGACATTTTACTAATTAAAATGGAAGTTAAGGACAATTTATCCAAAATAGCCTAACTAATTTAAAAATGGATTTAATTGTTATAATTAAAATAATAATTATTAAAATTAAATATATAAATTAATTATATAAATAAATAAATACCCAAATATCCCCAACCATTTTATCATTTTCCATTTTCCCTTTTTCCTTTTTCTCCTTTCTTTTCTTTTTCTTTCTTCCTCCTTTATTTTTTTTTCTTCTTCTTCCCCCGGTTTGGGCCAGCCGTCGGCCCAAATCTTCTTTCTCCCCCCGTCTCACGCGCCAGGCCTACCAGCCTGCGTAGCCCGTTGCCCAGCCGGCCGAACCGCCCCCTCTCTCCTTTCTTTCTTTTCCCTGGACCGACCGGTCCACCCCGCCCTGTCTTCTTCCCCGACCTGCACCCCGACCTGCAAATCGACCTGCAACACGATCTTCGCCGGCAGCCACCGGCGCCGACCGTCCTCCCCTACCTCCCTGTCATTTTCTTTCCTCTTTTCGACCCTAACAGCCCCTGTAGCTCCCTCCCCACGTGCCCATCTTCTTTCCTTTTTCTCCCCCTTCCCGACCTAACCTGCCATGGCAGGACCTGCACCACCTGCCACCGGCCGGCCACCTGCACACCTGCCCCGCATGCCTCTTTCTTCCCTTGTCGTCTTCCACCTCCCAATCACCTATAAATACCCTCTTTCGGCAGCCATAATCAGCCCTTCCTTCGATTTTGCCACGAAACCCTGCCTCGCCGCCGCCCCATCAGACGCGTCGACCGCCGCCCTCCCCCAACGCCGCCAGTCGAGCGCCGCCCAGAACCCCACCTTGCACCACCCTCCATCTAACCAAGCCCTCCTCAGCCCTCGATTCGCCTTGCACGAGCCACCCCAGGCCGTGCAAAATCGCCACCCCGAGCAGCCCCTTCCAGCCCGTCGCCGCCTTGCGCCACCTTCTGCCGCCTCCTCCGCCACTACCAGCCACCCTGCCACCTCCCAAAATAACCGGCAGGTCCTCCCCTACCTGCCCATACCATCCTTACCCCCTATCTCCTTCTCCACCAGCCTCCACCATCTCCCACCACCTTCTTCCACCTTCGGCCGCCGCTTCCACCACCGCGCGCCGCCTCCTTCCTCATGCCACCACCCTCACTCCACTCCCCTTCACCTGCTGCTTCTCCCCCCACCTCAAACTTCTCTTTTCCTCCTGCCATCCAGCCCCCACCTTGATCTTTTCCCTTCCCTTCCTCCTCCACCGCCGCCGCCGTCGCCGCCACGCGCCGCCGCCGGACCACCACCAACCCTAGGTGGTTCTCCACCCATCCAAACCCTAACCCCCTTTTTATATAGCTGCTACTATTTTCTACTAATATTAATACTAATATACTTATTATTATTATTATTATTATTACTTTTTTTATTGTTATTACTATTATTATTATTATTATTATTATCATTATTACCATTATTATTGTCTTTATTATTAATGTTCTTATTTTCTTACTAATACTAACATCCCTTTTAAACCCTAACCTATATTATACTTAACTTTGGTCTTATTTTTATAATTATTCGTATTAACATTTTTATTATTATTATTTCTATTATCCTTACTATGGTTATTATTATTATTGCTTAACCTTACTTGGTTGTACTATTGTTATTATTATTATTATTATTATTATTATTATTATTATTATTATTACTATTATTAGTATTATTATTATTACTATTATTATTATTGTTATTGTTATTATTATTATACTTAACACATTGTCACCATTGTTAATAATAATACTACCTTGTCTTACCCATGTTACTTAACTCAAGCTAGTAAATATCATTTGGTTGTTAACTAAGAATAGTACTTGAACCTGATTACCATACCATTTAACATTAACCCTAACCTCATTACTATGCACTATTATTAACTATTACTATTATTACTACTATCACTACCTTATTGTTGTAATCAAAAGCATTTGAACCCTTTTATTATTCAAGAATATACAACTATTATCATTATCACCCTTAGGAATAGTTTACTTGTAATATTGTGACCTTATAATATTATTATTTCAAACCTAACACCATTGTTAGACTTAATCTTAAAAACGCTAGAGTTCTATTACTTGAAACATAAGTATCACTATTAGTAGTCTTATTATTATTATTATTATTATTATTATTATTATTATTATTATTATTATTATTATTATTATTATTATTATTATTATTATTATTATTATTATTATTATTATTATTACTATTATCACTATTTTACTATGACTAGTGAACACTAGTATTATAAGAATGGAACTAACGGGTCTAATAATATAAGTGTAACAATAGGTATTAAAAATAAACATATTTTGACTACTAATATTTAGTATACTAATTCTAAGGTAAAAACCCTAGTTTTTGTATAAAACCCTTTTTAGCAATAAAAACCTTAACCTTAAACTAGAATGAGGATTGATAGTAATCATAATGGAAACTAATACTTAGCATTTTTCCCTTTTATAGGTAACCCCGACCAAAGCCCTAAGGAGTTAGAGGAGCGTACTCCAAGCCCGGCGTCGCCTTAGGTAAGGACGAAGCTATGGCCTTTGTGTGATGTGTGACCTGTATGTTTTGAATGTTGTATATGCCATGCTATGTCGTGTATTATATGATTGTGGGCAACTTGTCTTATGTAGCGCAGCTTGGAAATTGAGGTATGTTTGTATGTGTTTCCTATGACGTGAGCATGACATGTATATGTATGATGTTTATGAGGTGATATGATATAACCCGCTAGGACATGCATGCTAGGGTGATTGTTATGATGATATGGGAATGAAAGGATAAAAAGGAAATAAATGGGAAGTGAGTTCACTAAGGGGGATATGAGGTTGACCTAAGTACCTCATGATCTATGAGAAAATATTTAATAAGGGAGGAATGACCTAAACAAATGAGAGTTGGGGAAACCACGCATGGGAGTCGTAAAATTTGCATGATGACTTGGGGTGTTTGCATGAGGTGACGAACTCTTGCATGGGGGTGTGTCTTACGTGAGAAAAGTTGAATTTGGGTGTAAGTAAGAGAATGGGAGAGTCTTGGAATGATTGGAGACTTAGTATGAAAAATAACACGTAAGTTGGCGTATAAGAGACCCTATTAGGGTTTTGTGTGTAAGTAGGTGTTGGAGAGTCTGCATGGAGTGTTTAAATTAAGCATGGGGATGAATCTTACTTGAGGAAAGTTGATTTAGGGCGTAAATGAGATAATGTCAAAGTTATGGGTCCATTGGAGACTTTGATGTAAAATAGTACGTAGGCGGATGTAAGGGTGTATAAGGAATCCGATTAGGGTTTTTTTTTTGGGAGAAAATGGAAATTTGGGAGGTACAAAAGTAGGAATGATTAAGGAAGGGTGGAGTATGGGTTAGAGTGAGATTTCATTTATATAAAAGGTGAGTATGGGTTCTCATGTGGAAGAAGAGACTTTGGGATGAAAAGAGAGAGGTTACTTGTAGGAGAAGAAAGGTACTAAGGTTGAGGTGATCAACTAGGGTTTTCATGGTTATGTGCTGAATCGAAAGGTAAAGTGATATGTTTTGGGAGAGGATCTAACTGAGGTAAGATGTGGGGCGTTGAATGAGGTAAAGGAAGCGTAAGTGGGAGAAGGTTGGGCCACATCGGCCCAATTAGGGTTTTCAAGGGAAAACCCTAGGGGTGATGGGAGGTGGAGTTGATGTCATGAGTGTAGGGCCTAACCCACACCCATAGGGGTTGACTCTTTCGTCTAAGGGTAAGTGTAAAGGGGATGGATGTCGGGGTGTGAGAAGGGGAGAACAGTCTCAAGATATGGGACGGGCCTCCTCGAAGGATAGAATAGAGAGTAGTAGACATGCATGTCAAGGGTGGAACCTTATTTAATAATACATGAATAAGACATTAACTACTTAAAGAGTAAGATTGTTGAGCCGGGCCCAGACCGATCCACCGGCATAATAGTGGCCAGGTGCCGGGGTGCCCTGGAAACCGATCCACCGGCATAAAATAGTGGTTAGGTGCGTTCTGCCCTATACGTGACCGATCCACCGGCTATAATAGTGGGGGATCCCGAGCTCAACAAACCAAACAGTATATTGTAATTAAATCATGGGAAAGATACTATATACTTACAGTGGAACACCATGAGAGTCGGGGTCAGACCGATCCACCGGCATAATAGTGGCCAGGAGCGTTGTGCCCTGGAGACTGATCCACCGGCGTATAATAGTGGTTAGGTGCGTTCTGCCCTATAAGTGACCGATCCACCGGCTATAATAGTGGGGTTTCCGTACTCGCATGGATTAACAAAGATTATGGTGTGAAATGACTTGCAAATAAATCATGGAAAGATACGTTATAATAACAGTGAAACACTATGAGAGTCGGGGCCAGACCGATCCACCGGCATAATAGTGGCCAGGAGCGTTCTGCCCTGGAGACCGATCCACCGGCATAAAATAGTGGTTAGGTGCGTTCTGCCCTATAAGTGACCGATCCACCGGCTATAATAGTGGGGTTCCCGCACTCTCATGGACTCATAACGATCATGATGTGAATCGACTATAATTATCAGAGTTATGAAAAGAAGAAGTTAGATTGGACCTTAACCGATCCTCATCATCCATAATATTACATGTTGCTTATGTGTTTGTGTTGTGCATGTTATGTTGTATGATGGTATGCTTGGCCTTAGCGCACCTGCGCCCTTACTCAGTATTGGACCCATACTGATACTACCTTGATTGAATGGGTCCTGTGATGATCCACCGATGGTGGGGAGCAGACCTCCTATGCAGGTTGATCAATTACTAATTTGGGGTGGAAGGCTTGACTTGAGTGAGTAGGAGGTCCGGATATTGGTCCATTGGGATCTGTTTTATTTAGCTATATTTTGTACTACGCTTCTTGTTTTGAGACCGCACTTTTAAGCTGTAATCTCAAATGATATTTTAACTGTTGTTGACTCGTGGTTTTCGTGAATGATCTATGTTAACTATGTACCTATGTTTTGATGATTCTTACTTAATGATTGTTTAGTTTAGCCTTAGCACTTAGTATCGGAACGGTAGGAGTGAACCGGTCTGGTACTAAGTGTGGCGGTAATGCCCCCAAGTTTACAGTTTTAATTCTTTCGCTTCCGCTAAACCTTTGGATTTAAACGAAATTTTTCAGTAGTAAATTTGGGGGTGTTACAACAAGAATCCAACTTATGCAGATATGAATTATTATGGTGTGATTGAACATATATGGGAGTTAGATTACACTGTATTTAAAATTCCTGTATTCGGCTGCAGATGGGTTGATAACGGCAGTGGGGTTAGATATGAAGATGGATTCACATTAGTAGATCTTAATAGGGCAGGGCATAAACAAGACCCATTCATCTTAGCATCACAAGCGACACAAGTATTCTATGTCACTAACCCTACTGATAATAGATGGTCTGTAGTACTATCTACGAAAAAAAGAAATGCCAATGAATGTGATGATGAAAATGATGCCAATTGGAATATCGAGTGTGTCTCAGCTGTGCAAGCAACTCAATTATTGAACGATGATGACAATACAATTAATGAGGAGGAAATATATGTCAGGGATGATCATCGTGAAGTAATATATGTATTAGATCCTGAATCTAATCCAAAAACAAGGGGGAAAAAAGAAGGAAAAGAAGGCAATGAGGGTAATAATATTGTAACATATAATATCTATGTTGGTTTTTTTCAACTCAATTATGCTCAATACATAACATTCTAACATAATTTATTTATTGATTTCTTTTAGAGATATGGCCAATAAGAATATTGATAGGGACAGCAGTGATGAAGAAGGGAAAAGAGGGCCGACAATTATGAGAATCATCACAGATATAAGGAATAAAGGAGAACCGGTCGAGTTGGGATAGAATACTTACAATCTTCCCATTGGCCCTTATGCAGACATGTTTTTGACTTACATTTCACTTGTGACACGTAACTGTGTTCCTATCTCCTATAATAATTGGAAGCAGGTTCCAACGGGTCATAAGGAGCATATTTGGCAGGAAATCACGGTAAATATACTATTTTATGTAATCATTTATGTATGTAAAATGTTATTAATTTTAATACATTAATATCGGTATACATTTGTATGTCTTACAATGCAGAGAGTATTTAATGTGCCAGAGAGTAGGAAGAAATGGCTTCTTAGACATTGTGGGGAGCGTCTAAGAACATTTAGGTCATTTTTAGCTCGTCGGAAAATGTACAGAAAGAGTGATGGTTCTCTACGGCAGAATCCACCCAAACGATACGGTTTCATCGATCAAGAAAGTTGGAATCAATTTATTGCATATCGTCTTACGGGTGATTTTAAGGTATTTGTTAGATAACAATTAAATTTTTTTTATCGATCCTAGTATTGTGCATCATATTGAAATAACTATCTCACTATGTTTTGGCTAGTGACAAAGGAAAAAAGTGTCAAAAATAAAGAGATTGCGAAGCAGAATAAATACCGGCATAATATGGCTCGCAAAGGTTATGCAGGTCTTGAAGAGGAGTTGGTATGTATTTTGTGATTTATCTATTTACAGCGTACTGACGAATTTTATAATATTGGTACATTATAAGAATATTTTTGATTTATAGCTCATAGCCCAAGACTTAGACCCATGTACCTCATCCATTAATAGTGGGAACATTATGGAAGAAGGCTAGAGCAACAAAAGATGGATATATTAATGAAGATGTAGATGTTGCAGCGAAAAAAATTGTAAGTTTGTAGATATTTGGAACCCTGCTTACTTTTCTTTTAGAAAACTATTATATTATGCTTATTCATGTAAGCTAATTTTACATATATTATATACATTACAGGACAAACTTCAAGCATCAGATGGTGAGGAGGGGGTAGACCAATATAACATTGTATCACAGGCTATAGGAATTGTAGAACACCCTGGAAGACACAGGGGTCTTGGATTAGGTGTTACGAAAACGAGCGTACATGGTTGATCTCGTGGTTCTCGTACCACTGATGAGCAAGTCGTCATCCTTACACAGAAATTGAATTTGGCATTTGAACGGATGGCAACAATGGAGCAAGAGTTGTCATTTATTAAATCTCAAGGGTATAAACCATCCGATTTAGTCGACCATGATCAGCTTCACATACCTAATGTAAATAGTGTCAGAGACAGTTGTGAAGCTAATGCACGTCTTTCTTCTCTTTCCAAGGTAAGCATTACATAACTTTGAATTGTTATTAAATGTATTCGGTGTCATAAATAATTAATAATGTGTAATATTTTCATTTAGGGTTTGCATAAATGTGACTTGTTAGCGAATGATCTTTCAACTCTTTTGGCGAAAGGAAGGGTCTGCATCAGTCACAGTACCAAAGCGTAAACTATCCACGGGTACAACTTAGCCCTACTTACAAGGCCGGTGAGTATTGACACTCCAATCATTAGTAGTGCGCCCTTGCCTTGTTATAAAGAGGGCGATGAGGCAGCCACAGTGCTATAAGCTCATGGAAGCTTCGTGCTTTGGCCTGTGGATCAGATACGTCTCACTACTGAAGAGGTATTGACATTCAATATCTTCATTAGAGGGTAGGCTAGTTGTTACATTGTTTATACCTTTTTCATATATATATGCTCAATACATATTTTGTTTATTATTATTATTTAAGGAATCAAAGAAGAAGACTGCTCCTGCTAGTAAAACTAAGAGAGGTACTAGTAGAACAAGCAACACAAAAGAGGGCGCTGCCAAAGGAAAGAGAGCTAAATCTGAAAAATCAGTTGCCCCACAAAAGATTCGTTCTTCGGAAATATGCCAACCTCCACCAGCATTAGCTTTATTGTATTTCTATGCCCAAAACTACCTCGGGAATAATTATATTTCCATTGATTGTCGTCCTAAGTATGTTTGAAGGGACGATGCTACTTACATGGATTCGACAGCTGACATAAGCGACATTTATAATCAGGAATGGATGTCAACCACGAGTGTCGCCGTTTATGTCACGTAAGCATTATTTCATATTTCAGATTTTAGTACTCTTGGAGACATAGAATTTTTATGACCTTTTAAGCTTATATGAGTTATTAGTTATTAACAAATATCCATTATTATTGTCGTCCATATATAGGTTGGTAGCTAGTCGCGCTGCGTTGGAGGGAATGTTGTCCTCTATTGTTTTTGTGTGCCCATACTACATAGCTGACAGTAGTACAATAACAGAGGGTAGGCACATAAACTATTTAGTGGATCGCATTTTGATTGAGGGACACAACAAGCTCTATCTCATTCCTCACCTCGCAACTGAACATTGGGTTTTGTACGCCGTCCGACCTGATCTTAACAAAGTTTATGTGTTTGATTCCCTTCGAACCTATGACGTGCCTTTTGAGGTCGCTCGTCTTGGTGGGAAGGAATTTATCGACATGTTAGTATACTTTTCACTTCTTACTTCATTAGCTTATTTATACATATATATATTCTACTTTCATTATTTGAGGTATATATATTTACAATATTATGTATCCAACTCTATTTATTAGGGCACTACGGACGGCATATCAAAGGAGAGATGGGAATGGTGTCCCAGACCCAAAGAATCTTCAATATGAGCCTATCATGGTAAGTAGGAAGACAACTATTTTGTATTTTGTTTTAATTCAAATTAATATATAATAGTTAGAGAGCTAATTGAATTCATTTGATAGTGTCCACAACAGCAAAACGGCGATGATTGTGGATACTATGTATGTAGAGCAATGGATCTTATAGTCCAGAATAGATCGGTCAACATAGATCCAAGCCATGTATGTTTGCTTTTTTATATTTTTCTATTAATGAATCATGACATATATATTTTTGACCTAATGTCTAACTGTATATTAATTGAAACATGGGTGTTGTAGTTTTTCACCGATGACTATGCACGAGGCCAGCAATATAATGTTGATGAAATTGATGAAGTTAGAGACCAATGGGCCAAGCACGTGCACTCATTCATTCGGTATTAGGTAGCGATCTATATATTCTACATGCATTTTCAGGTTTGTATTTTGTCTACATCTTTCGGTCTTTCAGCCTAGATCTGTAAACTCTTTACTTTGGGATGTAGAGCTACCAAGTTGTGGTATGCCCACTAATTTTTATTCCTAAGTATAGTTGCTGTTTTGAGACATGCATACCAATTATAGATTGATTGAAATTATGGTGTGATACCCTGCTGGTATGAATTGATAAACATTGCAGATTTGGTAATTGTTTGAACATACAACTGTGTATGTGGGCAGGAACAAAACAGAAAAATTCTAAAAAAAAACATATACTTTTAATAACGGTTCTATAAAAACCGTTATTAAAACCTAGCTTTTAATAACGGTTTTATTTAAAACTGTTATTAAACACTGAGGTTTTAATAACGGTTTAGTTTACGAACCGTTATTAAAACTCTGGTTTTCAACAACGGTTTTTTCTGATAAACCGTTATGAAAACCTTATTTTTAACAACGGTTTACAGCGAAACCGTTATTAAAAGCTCCATTTTTAACAACGGTTTTTAAGTAAAAACCGTTATTAAATATGAAGTTTACGGACATATTCGCGGGTTTTGTGTATTTTTCATGACGGTTATGAACCATTATTAAAGATATAATAACGGGCGATTCAATAACGGTTGAAAACCGTTATTAAAACTGAAAAATAACCGTTATTAAAAGCCCTTTCCGTGGTAGTGGTGAGAGTTAATTCTAAGTTTAGATATAAAGGTTTGTGGAAAAAAGAAATATGAGACTTTTTTAAAGTATAAAGCTCTAGAGGAAAATTTTATATATCACTATGTTGACTTTCCCATTATAATGGATAGAAGAGGACCTTTTATACCCTCCCTCATCCTTGGCTTAAACACTCAATCATCATTGATTTTTTGACTTATTCAAACATACAAATTACAACTTAATGATTTCCCCTATGATTTGACCTCTAACAACTTATAGGTTCTTATATTGATGAGTATTAAATCCCTTATACAAAGGGATTTTCTAACCTTTCCCTAACAATTATTCTTCTACCACTAGTGGTTGTCGGACATGCCCTCGGTCATTACCCTTTTTCACTTTGCTCACACTCTTGTCACTAGCCTTTATTGATGCTTCTCGTCGTCACCCTTTATGCATGACCATTTGGTTGATACCCTTTGGCCAATGGCCTTACCCATTGCCCTTGGTTACGCCCTGACAATTGCTCTTTACTTATGCCTCATACCCATCAGCCATGGTGTATGGCTATCCTTATTTAGCAACCCTAGATGAGTTCCAAGTTGATGGTCTTGCCCTTTGCCAACAAACCTAGCTTGATTTATTATAGCTATTAGTCTTGTGCATTCTCCTCAGTCAATAAATCATCAATAGTTCTTCCATTTCTGAGTTATAAGGGGAATTTCTTTCTTCTTATTTTAAGAAGAGTTGTTCATCCTTCATACAACACAAATCATGATTTCCTTTAGGTAGGGATTTCGTGAGCGTGTTTGACATGTTCTCCTTAATATGAAGCTTCTCCAAATAAATTTGTCTTTCCTTGAGCATATATCTTATCTAGTGATTCGTGATCTAAATATGATTGGATCTTGATTTGAAATTGTCATTCTTGCTAACATGAATGACACTCTAAGAATTACTGAATACCATAAAGTTACCCTACTATAAGCCAATTTTCTTAAAAATTCTCTTTATCTACAACATCTCCTTGCACCCCTTAGTAATGGCTATGTACTCGACCTCATTTGTGGATAGAGCTACACACTTCTATAGTCAGAATGTCATGAGATAGCTCCCCATAGAAGTTAAACAAGAATCTTGATGTTGATCACATTTTATCCACATCTCCTGCCATATTTGAGTCCGTGTAACCCATGGCAATTGGTTCAACCCTACTAAAATAAAGTATCATCTAGATGTCCCTCATAGATACTTAAATATCCACTTCACTACCTTCTAGTGATCTTTTCTAGGATTGGATATGAACTAATGGACCACAAC
Source organism: Tamarix austromongolica (assembly GCA_039764185.1). Classification (NCBI taxonomy): domain Eukaryota; kingdom Viridiplantae; phylum Streptophyta; class Magnoliopsida; order Caryophyllales; family Tamaricaceae; genus Tamarix; species Tamarix austromongolica. The sequence goes on along the minus strand of CM077813.1, from coordinate 20,571,117 downwards.
GATGGCAAATGTAATGTTTGGCCTTGTGCACACTATTACATACATCAAACATCCATTGGTTGGCACATATGGAATCTAGCTCATCTCCTTCCTTTTCTTCTTGTTCATCGAACATGATACCCTACTTAACCTAAAAGAACAAGAAATTAAGCAGCCAACTACCTTCTCTTGGTCTATGTTGAATCTTTTGAGTATCTTCACTATATACTTCTCTTGAGACAGCCATAGCTCACCCTATTTTCAGTCATGCATATTTTGTATGCCCAAGATCTGTGTAGCACTACCCAAGTTTTTCATTTTGAAAGTCTTAGACATATCTTCCTTTAGCTTTGAGATTCATTGTTGATCCTAGCCCACTATTAGCATGTCAAAGGTCGCTCTTCCCCTAGTATATCAAATATAGGAAGTAGTATTGGGAGGTAGAGTATTGAGAGGACTCATCAACTTATCCATAATTTCTCATGGGCTTATGATATTGAGGCAACTATGTTCCCTTGGGTGGAATCATGGTGTGATGTTGTGGGTGATAGAAATTAAGGGTTTAAATCAGTTGCACTACAACTTCTGGGCATTAACCTTGAATGGTAAAATCTTAGAGGAATAATATATGGGAAATTGGAGACTCATCAAGAGTTATATGAGCACGCATTTGTAGATTCTATTGTTTAAACCATGTAACGCTAAATATATTGGAAGGAATAATCTCTAATGGAGAAATTGTGGCATCATCCTAACTTTAGATTTGTCTTTGCGGCAACATAAAATGTGGTATTCATTTTTTTGAGTGTTCATACCATATACAGCTCCATCTAAGTTCTAACAACCTGATCAGATCATTACTATCTGAAGTGTCAACAATTTATCATACCATGTATTAGTATATCTCATACTCACACTAATTTTTATACAATTTTTATTATACTATATATGTCCGATACTTATATTATGATACTTCTTATTCCCATATTTCAACTTAATGAAAAATGTAATATTACCACTTATATTTAATCGGTGGTATAGACATGGTGCTCTAAGCATATCTATATGGGATGGGCAGTATCATGATTGTATTCAACTGATCAGAATGTAATGGGTGTGGGTGCCAACCAATGGGAAGACTTAGGTTGATGATTTCTAAATATTTTAGTGAAGAACTTTACGTACTTTGATTTATCGCATTCGCTTAAATATTTTGTTGTATAAAGTTATGTACTTATTGGGGAATATCCATGAGAATTTAAAATTAGCAAACAAACAAATTACAAACAAAGTTATGTACTTATTGGGGAATATCCATGGTACGTTGACTCGAGATGTCTCATCATCAAATCTTTATCAAAGGGTAAGAAATAAACTTTCAAATGCATGTAAAATAGTATTAACATTATTCATATCAATTACTACAACTTAAAATCATCAAATAAAGTATGTCACCTACCTATTGGGTCCTTAGCAAATCTAGTTGCCTCCTATAATAAATTAGGCCATCCATTACCTTAGGGGGAATGTCTAACGAGACGTATCCCATTTATTCATTGTGGCATCACATGATGTATTATATGTATGTGAATAATTCCACTAAAAGCAAGGGAAATACTCATAAATTCAGGCCTATGAATAAGTATAATGCGCATGTAAATAATTAAACATTTTTTAACAAATAGTTAGCAATAAATAATTACCAATTATAGTGGCATGGAACCACCTATAAGCTTTCATGCGATCCTAGCTGTTAACCTAAGTGGCCTATATAAATGTGCTAAAGTCATAGCTCTAAGGGCCTGATCACCTACATTACTCGAATTATTTATTAATTTGAGTAGTGACAATGGTGCATGGTTAGTGAACTTATCTATAAAAAGCATGTAATATAGTATGTACCACATATAAAATGGAGCTTAAGACTCAACATCAAAAACCTAGTTAGTCATAAAATTATTTTAAAAAAATATATCATCTAATGCGATTATGCTTCCATTCAAAGTTGTTAGCTTGACCAAAACCTCATATTCACCCCATATATAGGACAGAAGCTCCAACACATTTCCATTAGTAAGAAAATGATCTCTAATACATGCATACCCATGATAATTGATATCTATAATATAAATCAAATCATATAGTATAATAGTCATCTCACCGAATGGAAGGTAGAAGTTGTTCGTATCTTGGTGCCACCTCTCAACAAAAGTAGAGAAGAACATAGCATTATGATGGTGGATGTAACACCCCTAATTTTTTAATAAAAAAAAATTATTTTTTAAGATAATGTGTAAGCAATTTGAAAAGCAAAATAAGAGAATGTTACCGCCACATCAATAATGAGAAAGGTGTGATCAATACCTAATATATGCCTGATGCAAGGCAAAACAGAATAAGGAACAAATAATACATGATCATAATAATAATGTGACAATACAAGTAAATAAGATTAGAACAATATTATAGATAGAATGAACTTGATAGTTTTACCAAATCAAATATAGGAATTTGAGCCAGGAGTTTAAATAATTAGAAATACAAAATATCCCAATGGAGTGGGTAAAATACTAATAACTAGTTAGCCTAACTCTCAAGCATAATCATAAACCTTCAACCCCAAGCAATGGCCTGCTAGTGGCCCATATCATCACCCTCAGCATACTCTAGCTGAGAGTCATAACCCTGTTAATCATCATCTGCTCCTCGGACCAGAAGCTAAATCATCACAGTGATCATACAAGTGCAGTATTAGTATGGTGAAGTACTAGAAAAACATACAACCTAAAACATAAAAAGCTCATGCGGCACATTGAAATTATACAATAGTATGGTATTCAACCTACTAGAAAGGTAATATACGAGAACAGTGATAACATATAAATACCTCAGCAAGACCTGAGGATATATAATTGCACACAAGCATCATTTTCTATAATAATCCATATAAAAGTAAAGCCCATAATGCCAATATACCATGACGGGACTAGCGTAGGACTGCAATTGCCACCACTATATCACACTAGTGCCAAGGGGCTTTTCTCAGAGATCTTCAATACCCACCACTATATCTCAGAGATTTTTATTAGAATTTCAAGCTCATTTTAAAACCAAAACTCATTTATTTTATATCAACATAATTATAAATATAATTTGAAGGATTTTGAGATGGGGTATTACAGTGGAAATACGTGTTACGTAGATACTTCAGGTATATGGTCTTGATGTAACTATAGGTAATACCTATACCAGCATCATCTAATGATAGTCTCCTCAAGTTTTTCATCTTTAACCGAACCCTCAACATAGGGTGTGGTTCCTAAAACAAAAACAATATTAGAATAATAAATGACAAGATAAAAAAAAAGAAACTAATTTGTATAATAATAATAATTACCTATTCATCATTCTATATGGTACTGCATGCCACGTGACCCTTAAAATTGTTCAAAAGATCTAAAATGAGTGGGGTTCCATATGTAGGTCCACTTAATCTCTAATCCTCATTAGATATCAATGAGGAAAAATATCTTGTTGTTTGGGAAGATGTAAGCTCCCTCACTGGGATCATCATACTCCTCCTTAAATGATACATGATGTGTGTGTATAATACACAAGGCTTTCTTGCACTCCATTACAGTTCATGCTTTGTCACTTGAAGTAATTGTCTTATTTTCCATGCTAGTAATAGTGGGAGAAATTTGCCTCAAATCATTACCTCTACCTCATTTACCAACCATTTTCCAATTATATTAAAAAGATCATTAATAAGCATTATGCAATAGCTTGTTGATGGTTTAGGCTTTAATTTTTAGGGTTTATGGTTTAGGGTTATGGGTTTAGTTATATGGTTTGGGGTTTGGGGTTTGAGGTTTATGGATAAGGGTATTAGGTTTAGGGTGTGGGGTTAATGGTTTGTTGTTTGAGGTTTAAGGTTAATGGTTTATGGGTTTATAGGTTTTAGGGTTTAGGGTTTTAGGGTTTAGACCTATGTTCACCCATTTGGAGCATGGAGAAATGGGTGACTTACCTATTAAAGGAGGATTTATGCGGGTGTTTTACCCGCTTAGAGAGAAATGTGACCGGCGACTTTCCCACTGAGAGAAGAAGCTTATAGGTAATTTACCCAATTGAGGAGGAGGCTAATGAGTGAACCATGCAAAGGGAGGTGGATGCACTAGGTGACTTACCCATTGAAAGGGTTGACTACCATGTGAACCACCAGCCACTGTCACTCATGTTCGCCCCCAACCTTCATTAATATCATTTGAACCTTAGATTTTAACTAAAAATTACTACAAATCTACTAATCTAAGTTTGATCTATGCATACTGTAACACCCCAAAATTTACACATTTTTTTATAAAAGCAATTTTCATAAATTAAAACCATAAATTCTGGGGATGTTACCGCCACACTTAGTACCAGACCAATTTACTTCTACCGTTCCGGTACCAAGTGCTAAGGCTAAGAAAACATTATCAGTAATACCATACAAATTCAAATTTATGAAAACAAAAATCAGAGTACACGTAAGTCTTACATAATTCGAAATACCGGCTATTGTTTTTCCAGATAGAACTAAACAACCTTAGTAAAATTGTTTCGACAATTCAAACATAATAAAAGATAACTTGAATCATAAATTTAAAAGGGCAACGGCCACGTCACTCTAAAGATTGATCCAGCCCAGCTATCACTCTGCCCCTCCTGATGTCCCGTAGACATCGATAGTATCAAAGTAAGTATCTCCTACCTACAACAAATTAGACGGGCCTTCTGATCGTGGGAATAAGCAGCACCCATGAAACGGGTGATTAGTACGCTACGTACCGAGTAAGGCAACCGAATACTAAGGCCGGCATATAACACATTAATTCATGTAGGATAATGATCACATACAATTACAGCCCACACATATGATACATAGAAACATAAAGTGAAATCCATAACTTAATATCAGCAAGTCCACACATAAGGCCCAAAAGGTCCGGATTAACCATTTAATCTTTCTTTTATCAAAAGTCAATTCACACCATGCCTTTTATCAATCCATGCGAAAACAGGAACACCCCACTATTGTAACTGGTGGGCCGAACACACATAGGGTAAAACCCTAACCACTATTCCTAACCGGTGGATCGGTCTGGTTCCTGCTCGCATCATATCCATGCGAAGACAGGAACACCCCACTATTATAACCGGTGGGCCCGACACACATAGGGTAAAACCCTAACCACTATTCCTGACCGGTGGATCGGTCTGGTTCCTCCTCGCATGAGGTTTCGCTGTAAGTAATTTATGTCTTTTAAGAGCTTTAACAATTCTGGTTTGTATTTATTGAGCTCGAGTCACCCCACTATTATTGCCGGTGGGCCGGTCACACATAGGACCTCATGTCCTAACCACTATTATTACCGGTGGATCGGTCACATATAGGGTAAAACCCTAACCACTATTCCTGACCGGTGGATCGGTCTGGACCCGGCTCAATAATCTTCCACTTTAAAAGATTAATGTCTTAAGTATTTTATTCAAAAACATGTGACATTCACAAACATTTGCCCAGACATGCGTGACTAAATCCATGAAAAACCTAACTCCCATGCAAACCCTAACTCCACGTACCACACATGTGCAAACCCTAACTTCACATATACCACCCTTCCATGAAAACCCTAATTCATATGCAAACCCTAACTCCACTTAGACATGCTACCATGAAGGTCCCAACCTCAGGTTAACTTATGCAAACCCTAACATCATACCAATTCATACAACCCAACACCATGTCATTTCATGCAACCCTAACATCATGCCATTTCATGCAAACCCTAACATCATACCATTTCATGCAAACCCCAACTCCTTGTCATCCCATGCAAACCCTAACTCCCTATCATTCCATGCAAACCCTAGCACCACACCATTTTATGCAAAACCCTAACACATGTCTCAAGTCATATCATACATTAATGACATAAACATATGCATAATTCTCATGCCACAGTATATTCGCAACAACATACTTCCATTCCACAATCATGCCACATGCGCAATAATTAGTAATAACGAACATAAAATACATGGCATATCAAACACATAGTGCATGCAAACACATAAATGGCCTTAGTAGACCCTTACCTAAAAAGTCACCGGTCTTGGTGCACGCTCCTATTCCACTTGGGTAATTTGATTGGGTTCGCCTATTATATCAAAGCATACTAGAATTAGACTCTCTTATATAACTTATTTCGAGGTTTGGTTTTAGGATGACATTTTACTATTCAATAATTAATTATAGGAACTAATACTTAAAAATACAAATGAATTATTATTTTCATTAGAAGAGGGTGGTGATCTAAGGGTTTCTACCCTTCACCCAAAATATAATGATAGTATAATAATGATAATAATAATAATAATAATAATAATAATAATAATAATAATAATAATAATAATAAGGTATAATATTATTAATGATACTTTTATTAGTAGGATATTAATATTATTAATACCAAAATTCTTAAAATTAAAAGGTGGATTTTGAGCCACCCTAGTTTAATAATAATATTACCATTAGAAATTTTAATAATAATATTAACATTATATATATTTATAATATAAAGTTAATAAAGATAATAATAATAATAATATAATTAGAAATAATGTTAAAAATGTTAATAATAGTTGTAAAAAGCAAATGTGCGAGACTTAGTTAAAATTTTAGGTTTATAATCCTCCTGAAATAATTACAATATTAACTAAATAATTACACTAATAATAATAATATTAATATTATTATTAATAATAACATTAAACATGTAAAAATTTAGTTAAATAAGTAAAGGCCGAGATGAATAATATATCTTACTCAATAACACTCCTAGACCTGTCAACAAAATTTATAAATTAGAATACAGTTGATATCAATAATAATAATAATTATAATAATTATAATTAAAGTTGAATTAACACTAAAATTTAGGCTAAAAATAGAATAATTATCAATAATTCAAAACCAAGTGTTTAAAATGTCTAGGGTTTCACCTTGAGTCGGAGGATGTAGGTGGAACCGGCTGTGGTTCCCGGAGGTGGCCGGAAAATGAATCTAAGAGGGGTAAATATGAAGAAAAAGGGGTGAGAGGGGAGGAGAAAAATAAAATAATTTTATGGGTCAGTGGAGGAGCCTTAGAAGGAGTTATTGGTTGGCTTGGAAGGTGGTAAAAGCGGCGGATGTGGTGGTGGCTGGCGTTTCAAGGTCTCGGGTGGAATTTTCTAGCGAGATAACTAGCCAACTTTACACGATTATGGAGGCTTGTACAAGGTGAATCGAAGGTCGTGGATGGTCTAGTTAATTAGAGGGTGTTGCAGGGAAGATATTGGGATGAAGCGAAGGCGTTGAAGTTAGCCAAAGATGGAGGAAGAGTCGTCTAAAGAGGCGGTGGCGCACAGGCGATGCTTAGGTTTTCGGGGAAAAAAATCCCGAACCCAGGCCATAAGAGAGGTATTTATAATTTTGGAGGTTAGGTCCGAGTTGGGGGAGTTATCAGGGGGTCAAAGCTGGTGAGAAACGTGATGGTTATGGTGTCGATCGGGCGGCAAATTTTTCAAAATTTTCCCGACCCTTCGCGAGAGGAATGGAGCAATCGTGGAGAAGAAAATGGAGATTGGAGCGTTTAAAATCAAACTTTGCGTCGAGAGGGAGAGAATGAGCGGGAGAAAGGCCGGTCACGCCACGTGTGGCCGGCAGCGCCATTTTCGGGGAAGGAAGGAAGGTGGACGGTTATGGCGTCGGGCGGGAGGAGGAAGAAGAAGATGGGGGAGGCTGGACCGGGCGGTTCGCGGGAGAGAAAAGAAAGAAAAAGGGAGGGAGACTGGGCGGTTCGGCGCGAGGTGGGGGAAGGGTTAAATAGAACGACGCGTTTCGATGTAAAAAGAGATAATGAACGGCGTTCCGAGGCTGTCGCGCAACGGTAAAAATGTGATGATCAAAACGCCGCATTTTAATGTGAGAAGGGAGTAAAACGCGACGCAGCGAAGGAGGGGAGGTGGACGGCGACGACGCGCGGGCCGGGCCGCGCTGAAGGAAAAGGAAGGGAAAAAGGAATTGGGCCGGCGCAACAGGCCCAATTCGGCGAAGAAGAAAAAGAAAGAAAAGGAAAGAAAAAGGAAAAGAAAAGAAAAGGGAAAAGGGAAAAAGGAAAAGAGAAATAATTAGGTTGGGTCCAATTGAATAAATCTGAATATTTAGGATATTTAAAATTAATAATATTTAAATAAAATAAATTTTAAATCCCTTTTTAGGCTAAATAGTATTTTTAAAGTATTTTTCCAAAATTTTTCATTTTATACTAATAAATCCCTCAAATTTTATTTAATTTAATTAATTATAAAATTAAAATAAATTTGAAACTATTTTATCTTTCTTAATTTGAATAAAATAATTTATTTAAATAATTTCCCAAATTAAAATCCTTAATTAGTTATTATACCAAAATTTCCTTTACTTAACATATTTATAAAATCTCTTATTAATTTGCCCTACTAAATTTCCTTTTATTTTAGTAAAAATAATTTACTAAATTAAATTTTCAAATAAAATCTTATTTAAATATAATCTTTAAAATTAGAAATTTTCGGGGTATTTCACATACAAACACTAATTTCAATCAAATAGTAACTAAAATTTGAAAATCCAAGCACCAAATCTTACATTTTTAGCTACACAAAAAATAATGAAATTTAACAAAAAAATAATAACATTACTCATACCTTTAGCTGTAAAATGTCTTGGAATATTGATGAAAATCTAATTTCTTAAATTAATGGAAGCTTTAAGAAGACTTGAGTTGGGTGTGTAAGGAGTGTAGATGAGGGTTAAGAGAGAAAATATGGTTGAGAAATATGATGGAGAGATAGGAGGGTGGGGGAATAAAAATGATAAAAATGGAAAAGAGAATAAATTTGAGGGGTATACGAGTGTGTGTTTAGTAAATTGGGTGTGTAAGGAAAGTTAAGGCTTAAAAAATCATAGAAAAAGCATCTACCAAATGACTCTAACTCATAGGCCATCCCAAGGCTACTTTACGAGGACTAAAACTACCATCTAATCTATAATTAACAGAAAATGCCCTTATCTTGTTTCTTTCTCTTATCACTTGAATTATTTTTCATTTATGGCCATGAACACATATTCTATGAAACACAACCCATCACTAATGTTCTTAGTAAAATTAGATATAATTAACAATAATGGAATCAACCACTACGCATTACTCATATGAATAATAATAATGCTATATATGTAGTTTCCAAGAGAATTCATGGTAACTTAGGCATACCATCTTATGCTTACATGTAATGATAAATCTAGGGAATAGATACTATATGCACGCCAATCATCCATAAAGATATTCATGATATCATACCACAATCAAAAGGATAATGCCACCTAAGTTCCACAAACTTAAATTTAAAATCAAACATCCCTACAGATGTTCAACATAAATTAAGAGCATAGAATCACACCAAGATCCAACAGCCGAGAATATGGAAAAACTATCCATTCTTGATCATACATTTGGTAACATAAAAAATAAATAACATCCATATTTCCATACTCAATGTAAAGGTCTTACTCAGCCCTAGTATACTCATATAACATCATTATACATATTTTATTAACATACCCTAATATTCTTCTAGCATAACTAAGATATGGAAAAACACACACCATCACATAAGGGTTTATTAACAATGAGTCATTGATGTTTGTCTAGCTTCCAAGCTATCCTAATGCAAGAAGAGCACCCTAGCTTTAGGAAGTCCACTAGAACACTTCCCTAGAATCTTAGAAACTGTAGGACTAAGTTAGACAAATTAATCAAAGTTGAAAAACACAATTTAATTGATTTTGGACCAAAATTAATCTATCAACAAGCAAAAGAATCGAAGATACCTCAATTTATAAAAACTATTCTGAAAAATAACATGTTTGAAGGCCGAATTATAAATATAAAAAATTCAAAACAATTAATCCAAATTCAAGTTGTTAAAACATAACTTGGGTCATTTTAAACATTTCTACACAATCAATTTAGGTAAGAACAATCACACAATCAATCAGTAAAGAAATATTTCTAAAAGTTATTATTTTAGACCCAAAATGAATTTTAGATAGTTTTTAATAAATTATTCAAATTGACATTATAGTTATAAAATTAAACTTATTATAAAGCATATCACATAATTATTTTAACAAAATAACCCAATAAGTAATCAAATTTTGAATCCACAAGAGTTTTGAGCTAGAAAACCAATTTCAATCAATTCCATTCAAATCACTCAAATTGATATTTCCAACTTACAATTAAAGACATTTTATACCATAAATTGATAAAATATCTTCAAAGTAGGTGACCTAGAACTATAAAGATAAATTTGGGTAAACAACTAAATTCCTTGAAAACAATCAAACCAGTGACAACCAATCCACTCGAATTGGACACAATATTCATATAAATAATTTCTAACAATTAAATTGGCTTAAATAAAGTAAAAACACATAAATAAATTCAAGAATTGGAGAAGGGAGATCCGAATTATATCATTAAAAAAATTGTGTGAAAATGACGTTGTGGAGGTTACTGGTGGAGGCTAGGCACATGAGAGCATTGCTAGGATAGCCGACATACTAGGTTTATAACAATGGTGCCTTAGTGGTGGTGTGCTCTGCTTTGCTAGGCAACTTATTTTGGTCACTACTTTATCAGCTTCCTATCCGGCACATTGGTGGAGGTTGATTATGGCAAAGGTACAAAATGGAGGGGTTGGTGGTGTTAAGGTCAAGCTTGCTCCCTCATTAATATAGTGTTGCTACCTTGCTCATCTACCTCTATAGGATGAGTCTCTCGAATGTCTCGACTTGCTTTGGTTGTTGGTTGGTTGCTTTGGTCTCCTAGAAATTTGGTGTAGTGATGTGATTGCAAATTGCCAAAGAAGAAGGGAGTTAGGGTTGAGGTTCAAGGTTTTCAATCCCACGCCAGAAGGAAATAAATACAATTAAGGAGGGTTGTGTCAATAGATTTTTTAAGTGAATAAATAAAACATAATGGTACTTAAATATCTAAAAGGGATGATGTTGAAAATATAATTTCAATCATCATAAAATGTAAATAATTTCTTAAATGTCTTTTCAGAGGAAATAAAAACCATAACCAAATGGATCGTTATTATTTAAAATAAGTCATAACACATATTAAAATAGAAGTATAATATCAAGATAATGTTTTAAATAAATCATAGAAATATTTTTATCACACTTCAACCAACCTTAATTAACTTAAAACATTTCCCAAAAATGCCATCTTAGACCAAAATGGGGAAAAATGCAAGAAACTAAATTTTGAAAAAAAAATTATAAATAATTTGTGAAAATATTGAATTTAAAAAAAATGATGATCTTATTCATGTTGTAAAAAAACAAATTCAAAGATGTAAATATTTGTTATGGATAAAAATCGTTAAAGTGAGTTTACTATTTTAAAGGGATTTATAATTTTTAATATTTATTTTTGTTAAAAAATATAATAAAATAGAATTGTAATCACACCACAAAAATATAACCAAAAATGAATTAAAAAGATTAAAATCAAAATACTCAATGGGAATGAAAATATATTTTATGCAGAAAAATGAATCACATAAATTTAATAAAATGTAGATGTGAAAGAATTTGTCTAGAATTATCTTAAACAAAGATGATTAATTAAAATTCATTATGAATTCAAAATCATTGATAAAATCATAGAACATATCATCAACTTTAACAAAGTATTTACAAGAAACATGATTGAAAATCATAATAAAATTAAAAGTAAAATCTCACAAATCAACATTGATATTTACAAAACTTAGGCTTACAATAAACTAGTTGTCACATATGGACTCTTCAACTCGCAAGCCACTACTTTTAGTCTCAAGTAGCAAAACTATTTTTCTTTCACCTCTTTATATTCCAGTAGATTGTTTTAAGACCTTCCATGGAAAGGGATTAAGAAAAAAATGAGGTTAATTTCATTATTTTCAAACATATCTTAGATGATTGGACATGAAGAGGGAACATATTAAAGTATCTTCATTAGCGGTAATAGAACTATTATCAAAAATATCTAAGATGATTGGTTTCATTATTAAGTATGATAATTTCTCATTATCAAGAGGATCGTGAAGTACTCCTGTATTATAATCATAGGATCAAAAAACCCTAAATCAACCTAAACTTAATTCAAAAATAAATTAAGCTTAGGATCATCAAAAGACAACATGATATATATCCCAAAGTGATGCATAATGCTAAACATATTAGTTTAAACTAAGTATTAGTGATTGAATTAGGTAAGGTTCCAACAAAATAGAATTTAGAAGGGAGATAAGAAGAGAATGAGTAGAACTTAATCTTGAAATACGTTCAAGATTAAGCACTTACACACACCACTAAGGCTTCAACACTTAGTATAAATGGTGTAAGATTTTTGAGAGATAACATGTTTTGCTACTTCCGCAAGCACAGGGATTAGTTATAGAAATTCAAGGTCGTATCTCACAGGGACTTCGTAATTTAGTACACTTCTTTAGTATCTTAACTATCTAAATCTATATGAACCAGAGATATGCAAGTAGATAACGAGAATAATTACGAAAAGCTTTCTAATTGTAAATGCTAAAACAATAGGAGTGAAACCTAGGATCAAACTTCTGTCTCCAAATTAGTAATCAATGATGAAACGATGAATATGTTGTAGTTTAATTCGTTAACTATGAACGATTGGTCTAATGGTAACCATTAGCTACTTTCAAGGACTAAGAACATATTTAATATAATTTACCGACTACATTCGTGACTCACAAATTAAACTAAATCCATTAAGCGTCACAAAGTTTATAGTCCCTAAGAATTAAACATCTACTTTCGTGATTGCTTAAATTCCCGTACACATGCTATTCCAGTGGAATATGTTATCTAAAGAGGTTGGATTTCATCAAATCCACTTTATAACAATTAATCCTAGTATATGCAACAGTATAGATGAATCAAACATACGACATAATACATCAGTTCATTATATTAATCACTAAAACTGACCTAATTCAATCCTAGCAAAGAAGATTACTCACTCATATCTTGAAGAAAAATAAACGAAATAAATATCATGATAAGCATAACAACAATACAAAGATATGAAGAAGAAGAATTAGATTGCATTAACCGTAAACCAGAGGAGAACAAAGTTGATTATAAGTGGATCATACACGAATATGTACTTGAATCTCTGGAAAAAAAATCAAACTAATAGGGAAAATAATACATGAAGGTGCTTTAGAATCTCTCCTCTTTCTCCCTAAGAAGTCCCTAAAGTGTTACTTAAATAATTCCCATCATGCCAGTCATGTCGCACACATCGATCGTGGGGGAAACCATCGCTGCACAACCGTGCAGCTTCTCAACTCTCAAACTGACAGAATTTCAGATCTTGCACAACTGTGTGAGACTCGCACTACCTAGGCATGCAAGATTCTGAGCCTCATATTTTCAGCATCAAATTCCTCATGGCCGTGCGATTCATGAACTACCTGGCTGTGCAGCTCTCTTTTCTGCAAAATTCACAAGGAGGTGTTGCACGGCTGTGCAGCTGGGTGTGCAACCAGCCATACAGCTCTTATTTCTTCAAGACTTCTTGGCACATCTCTAGCTCTCTTAGCTTCAATACTCTTTCATAAACATGTTGGATTGATTTACTCTCCTCCAAACCCTTCCATGATAGGTCCTTTGTTCTAAAAACATATAATTCTTTCTCGGATTTGGCGTTATTATGGAAATTCCTAAAACACAAAACTCAAGAAAGTAGTAGTGCAAATAATAGACTAGAACCATAGAAAAATATGTGAAAAATATTAAATGAACTCCCAAAGTGAAGGAAAAGAGAGGAAAAATCATAGAAAATATTCACTTTATCATAACACAAGACTATGCCCTAAGCCTTGAGTGTGTGTAGGTTGTCGACAACCATAAGTGATAACCAAAGAGAGTTGTTCATTCCTTCGTATAGAGATTATTAGGATTTAGAAAACTTACAGACTACACCTCTAACTAGTAGGGAGCTTATTTGACTACATTCTAACCATAGTTTACACTAATACACAATAACTAAGGTTTGTAAGGTACTACAATCACCTATGGTTGAATGTCGATTCTCTTAGCCCTCCATCACAAGATAGTTGATTCTTTCAACCTATGATAATTAATTAGAAAACAAAAAATACACTTTGGGAAAGTCCAACAATGCTCTTTAAACATGTTTAACTAAGAAAGGTAAAAACTAAGTTGATTAACAAACTCTCGGAAGGCTGGTTTTGAGGACTTTAAAGAAGGTTCATTCTTCCATAATTTAAGCTTTATTTTATTCCTTGAACTCCCCATAATTCTCTTTGCAAGTTTCCTTAAAAATAGCTCACAAAATAGCTGCTTGAGCCGCCCCTAGTTTGTGTTGATTCATCCAAAATTATTACGTGTAGCGAGGAAAAAAACCTAGCTTGTCAAACTATATTAAAGCTATAATGGAGCCATAAAATTGTGTATTTGATGGCTTTTATCTTGGTGTTGCATGGATTTCATGGATTCCAATAATCTTGATCACTCATTAATCCAATTAAGAAGAATTTTGAATTCTAAGTTTTTTAAAGCCATAAAGGAGCCACAAAATTGCTATGTTTTTTTTCATCACCACCCATCGACTGTTAGCTCCACCACCTAACCTACCTTCTTCCTCCACCCTATCATACTGTCATTGTTACCCCTTCCTTTTCTTCTCCATTCTCCATTCTCCTTTTTCTATCCCTTTCTCCTATCAATACACCTCCAACCACTCTGCTTCTCTATTTCATTATTGTTGTAGCCTCTAGCACCGCCACCACTACTAATTCCCTTATTCTTAGTCTCTCCTTCCCCTCTTGTCGCCGACCTTAACCACCTACTTCCCCTTTCCATTTTTTTATTTTCTCTTCTCTCCCTGACCTAGTCATTATCCATTTCACCTCTATGATGTTGGCCGCCACGCATCAACAACAACTTTCTGCTACCAACTACAGCCGGTCCAAAAATCAAACAACCACCATCCTTGATCCCAACCATCACTGGCTCCATATCCATCACACCACCTACCCAACCTCCACCATCACCTTATCCGCCAGTCCTAGAACAATACTACCACCACCCTTGATACCACCCTCTACCAACTACAGTCATGTCATCCACCACACCACCACCGAGCCCTCCACCATGCACCACCCTTGCTCTAGCCTTCCACTATTTTGTTTACATCTATTTCCCTCCTCTCATTTACCTTAGTTTTCCCTAGTTAATTTCTATAAGTATAATCTTGTGTATTTTGACTTATAAGTGGTATTTTGGTGGCATTGGAGGAGTCATAGGACTTATGTGCTTAGATATCAAAGACGCGTCTATAAGGATACATGACGCTAGCCCTTTTATGTGAAATATCTGTATTTGTATGTGATACCTTGTTTGGAGTTTTTATATGTAAAATATTATTATGATAATGATATATATGTTGTATTGTATGATGAAAAATAGAGCAAGTTGTGAAAGCATGTGTTTTCTACATATTGTGAGTTAGCATCTATATATATATATATATATATAGGTCGTTATGTGTTTTATGATGATATTATATACTAGAGGTTAAAAAAACATTCATATCTGAAGTTTTTGTGAGAATATGGGTATTTTAGTTGTCTTAGGGGCATTTTTGTCAATATGTGTTAAAAATGGAACATTGGGTATTTTAATATAATAATTGGTTTAAAATATATTAATTATATTATAAGGAGTTTTTGGAGTGAAAATGAATGGTATTGATCCAATAAATGAGAAAAGTGACTTTAAATGTTGGATAGAATTATTATCGCATGTGTGAAATGTTGGAGTTTAACTTTATGAATATTTTATTAATATTTTCCTTTTATTAATGAAAATTAAATTAGGTGGTGATTTGAATCTCATGGGTAGAGTTATGATTTAATTGTAAAATTAGGATTTTGTGAGGAAAGATGAATAGTAACACTAAATGTAGGCTATTGTTGTATGTATAAGACATTAGATTTAAATATTAGGTTTTAGGTGTGATGTTAACAATAATATTTTAAGGATGGGTGTTCAATATTGTGATAAAACGAAACTAGGGGAGGAGCTATACTTAATTTGTGGAATTAGGGTTTCTAGGAGAGATGTGACATTTTCCTTAGGAAATATATTAGTATTATCATGGTTGTGTATTATGTATTTCAAATGATTGTGTTAAGATGTATTATGTTCTTTGCATGTATAAAAATGTTTTTGTATGAGGATATTAAGATATAGCACCCTAAATAAGATACTAATCACTTAAAGAGAAAGATTACGTGATTCGGGGTCAAGGCATTGTGTGTTCATTCCACCGAACGATAATAGTGGCTTAGGTGTGTTTTTCCCTAAGATGTGCTCTAGATTATTCCCATAGTTTATGGATATTAGGGTTATTGGGAATAACACAAATCATAATATGATCTTGAGATAAGTAATAACGAATAATATATTAATCACTTAAAGCAAACAATTACATGAGTCAGGACCAAGGTGTTGTGTCTATTCCACCAAATGATAATAGTGGGTTAGGAGCATTTTACCCTAAAAGGTGTTTCAGAGCATTCTACTAATTTAAGAATAGTAGTCAAGAGTGTGTTACTTTGACATATATTGGATCTATTCCTCCAGATGATAATAGTGGCTCAAGTGTGTTTTTCCTTAGAGGTATTTTAGCTCATTCCATTAGATCAAGAATAGCAGGGTCTCTGAACTCAAAATAAATAAAAATATGGATTATGATCGTCTCTATTAATGGACTTCTAGAATCAGTATTATAGTTCGCCATATGATCCTAATTATTATGATCACTTATGTTTTTGTATGAATTATGTAATTTGTGTAACCTGGGTATGAACTATACCTGACCACCTATGTCACTTCTTATAGTTCTAATCATCCATTTAAGACACATATATCCGGTAGTAAAAAAAATAGGGTAACAAAACCCAATTCAAAATCTTCCACCATATCAGTTGAGCTAATAGACATGGAACTAACAAATGGTCAAGTGTTTCATCACTAAGCTAATAGACCTCACAAATAGTAGACTCCAAGTCTTTATAGATTTAACAGCCATACTATCATGGCAAGCCATCCACAAAGTCAGCTTCTTCCTTGGTAATCCGTAATGACACCAAACCAATATATACTATTGTAATACCCCCATTTATATGGCTTACATTTTTCATTTTAAAGAGTTAATTGCTTAAGCCAAAACATAAAATTTAGGAGTACTACACCAAATCCAACATAAAAAGGCACTCCCTATACCTAGTGTGTGTCGAGTGTAAGGAAAAAGTAAACTCATTCCTAGGATTTAGGCATAGGAAGCAGTTGATTCCAGTAAAATACAAGATATAAAATAGAGAGAAGGGATTAGTAGTGAAAATAGAGAACTAAGAGTTCATAGAGAGATAGAGATATCTGGATAACAATACCCTATACCAATTCAATTAGCACTCAACGAAGGCAAGCACATTAAAAGTAGTAATCAACAATCACCTATAAAAACAAAGCGGTAAATGCTCGTGGGAATGAGCCATAGCCATAAAAAGGGTAATTAGATACATACTTAATAAGGTAATAGTGCAATTATAGCAATGTTATATAGAAAACATGAAGGCCAATAGAAGAATAAGCATGTGTAATGATTAAACGTGATAAAATTCAAGAGGAGAACTGTGTCATAATCTCATTATTAGATATAATCATATTTCATATTTTTATTTACATGAGTTTAAGAACCTTCTATTCATAACTGATGGAACGATATCATAACATACAACCCAAGGGTAGAATGCTTCTAGTCACTATTCTTGTTTAGTGGAACAGATAGGTACAACCCTAGGAAAAAACATTTGTGGTCACTATTCTCATATGGTGGAATAGACAAGTATAATTAGTTCTGATACTCATAATATTTCACTTTAAATGATTAATATCTTATTCATTATTATTTATCGCAATATCATATACTAATTTATGTTAAATTCAGGGACCCCACTATTTAAAATGGGTGGAACAATATCAATAATATACAACCTCGGGGTAAAATGCTCTTCACCACTAATCTCATTTGGTAGAATGGACATGTACGATCCCAGGATAAAAATGCTCCTAACTAATATTCTCGCCTAGAAGAACAAACTGGTAGAATCTGTCCCAACTCACTTAATCTTTCACTTTAAATGATTAATATCTTATTTATTATTATTTATCTCAAGATCATACTCCTTTTTATGTTGAGTTTAGGGACCCCACTATTCGCAACCAGCGGAATAGTATCATTATATACAATCCCGAGCCAAATGCTTATGGCTACTATTCCTATTTGGTTGAATGGGTATGTACAACCCTATGGCAAAACGCTCATAACCACTATTATTATCCGATGGAATGAACATGTACAACCAATCCTGACTTATGTGATCTTTTACTTTAAATATTACTTTCTTATAAAATCATTGATTATTCATATCAAGATCAAGAGGACAAAGATATAAATGAGCAAAACACATGATCCAAACTTAACATATTTATTCAAAGCCCATAAAACACAACCACATGCATGCAGGGACATCTCCTTGGGAAAAGGTCCATAAATCCTCTACGAAATCCTAATTTCACATATTAAGTATAACTTATTCCATAATACTCATTTTACCACCAAATTTAGTACACATTCCTAAAATATCATTATTAACAAGACATCTAAAAATCAAGATCTAACTCTAACGTCTTATACATGTAATAATAACCTTAACTTTAGGATTACTATTCATAAATCTTTACAAAATCCTAATTTCACATTCCTAAAATTCTAATATTAAAATACATCCAAAAATTGATGTGGTCGTGGCTGAAACACAATCTAAACCATATTTTGTCAAGTATATTATTGGTAAATAGGGGTATCGTTGTAGGTGGGGGATTAAGAGGGCTCACTTGAATTTAAATAGAACATAAATAATAAAATAAAAGACTCCAAATAATACAAAAAAAATAAAATATAAGAAAAACACAATTATGGGGGTTTTAAATTAAAAATAAAAAACTAAATGAAATTAAATAAGAAAATAAATATGGTGAATGCAAATATGATGAATGTCATAGGGAACTCAAAATCTACCACGAGACTAAGTTCAAATATAATAATAATTTCAAAGTCATCATTTAATCACAAGAAAGTGACTGACCAATTTTTAAGCCAAAAGTAGGTCTATAAACCTTATATCACATCCCTAAAGTAATTAATATGATAAAGCACTAATATTAAATCCTATTAAAATTTTAGCAATATATTTACAACAAGTGGATCCTATATCTAACTAGATTTAAAATGTTAAGCACAAATAGAATGATGTTAGTCTTAGTACCAAGATTAGTACCTCAAGCAATTTAGTTATATTCCCTTCCTTTGACCTAGACATTTAGGGTTATAAGAACTAAATCTCATGCTAAAACATGATTCTTAGCAACCAAAACTCTGATACCAACTCTTGGTATCTATTCAAATCATTTAAAATTAGAAAATATTTGTAACATGCTCTGATACCAACTTGTGGTATTAGCAAAAACAATTTAAGATTGAAAAAGATTTTCAAAACACTCTAATACCAACTTCTAATACCTCCAAAAGTAACTACTAAAAATTTTCGTTTTTAAAAGTTACAAGCAGAAGCTAAGACAATAAATCTTAGGATACTACCGCCACACTTAGTATCAGACAGGTTTTCTCTACTATTCTGATACCAAGTACTAAGGCTAAAATGTTATTTTACTTAAATTTAAGAATATAATTATAAATCAGTCGCATAATAGTTAGGGAGATTAATTCATCTTCCAAATAAAACCCAGTAACTGTAGTTAAAAAATGCCAAGGGAAAGAAAATATGAAAAGATTATAAGAAAAATACAGAAACTTCTGGTTCAAGTTAGTGGACAGAATCCTGGATAACCTTATGCTCTTAACCTAAAGAATAACCTTGAATAGAGCTTGCAAACTAACCTGCAATGGCCACTACCTATTTAATAAGCAGGGGCAAAAAATGAACTCTTCAGTACAATGGTACTGAGTAACTCATTACATAAGGCTAATATGCAAAGCCCGCATGTGACACATCAGATGCATCACATCAACCATATGAACATTGAATTATGCATATATTAACTAGAATGTGATACTCATTCATATAACCACATGTATCAAGATCATATGCTGTCAATACTCATTCAATTAGAAATAATTGAAACTTACTGATAGAATATCCTAGTGATGATCTTTGTAGTATAATTAGAAAGCCATATCATTCTCAATAATAAGCACAATTCTCTTAACCGACCCACAACTTCTTAATTCACAGCTAGGCCCATCAACGCACCCAATACACACATCATTACATGTAGACACAAAGGCTACTACCAAATCACAAGTATGCACAAAGGATACTACCCAATGATAAGTAAGTACAAAGGCTACTACCGAATCACAGGTACGCACAAAGGCTGCTACCGAATCATATGTAGGCACAAAGGCTACTATTGATTCACAGGTAAGCACAAAGGTTGTTCCCAAGTCATCCCAATAATCATTTCCATTAAATTATCAAAAAAAGTCCCATTTTTATTTAATCGAAGGGAGATCAACGAACCCAGAGACACTAAGGTACCCCGGTTATATTGGTACATAAAAACGACACATTATCCTACCGACTATCAATCTAGGGGTGCAAAGGTACCCTGGTCGCACCGGTACACAGTATCCTACTAACAAGGACACCTAATCTATAAGTATGCATATCCTCTAATTAAGTCTATAGAGCTAAATAGAGTAAGATATAAGGCCCGGTTGGGGCACTAAGGCACACCAGCAAAAGCCTTAATAATCATGGACTCAACTATATCTTTAGGGCAGCAACTCCTAAAGAGCCACCATTTCCGATTTTGAGGGCTTGCACTTTAAGTATTAGTATTTTATGAGGGTGACCACAAAAAGCACACATTAATCACATATAATCAATCCATCATACTTAACCATTTTTATTCATTTCCAACACTATAAGGCAACCATAATCAAGATCATTGTCAATAACAACATAAGTAGTCTACTAAGGCCATCCTAGGCTCAAATACTCACACTTAGGCACTTAATATTAAAATGACCAAAATACCCTTGAGGCTAAGGCTAACTTTTTACCATCTATTACCATCACAAATTTTATTTTATTTTATCAACTTGCCATGAAAAGGATAACACACCATAATTAAATAATTGATCATGAAGTTAAGTTACTCGACACACCAAATGACCATTTTGCCCTTATACACCATTATATATGTAAAACCCAAACATATGCTTCTAGAACAACCAAACAAACATTCTCATGCTTAATCAACAATTATTGCACTTCCAACATGTTTATGAGAATAAACATTATAGATACCCCAATTTACCAAATTACCCCCTAAACCATACAATAGTAATAATCATGATGAAATAGACATATCTAATATAGCAAGACCCCTATACACATTCTTCATAATGAACATCACATATCATGCAAATTCATGAGAATATTTATCATGGTACACTCCAAATTACCAAAATACCCCAAAACCCTATAATATTCATAATCATGTTGAACCATGTGGTTCTAAAATAGAAAAGTCCCCATTCTCAAACTGGTCATCAAATATTACTCATTATGTATATTTATGAGAGCAATCACCCTAGTACATGCAATATTACCAAAATGCCCCTAGACTATATAATATTGATAATCATGCTGAAATAAGGGATACTATGACAATAAACCCCTATTATCATATTTAACATCAATTAATACTTATCATGCATGTTTATTAGCATAATCACTATAGTACATGCAAAATTACCAAAAATGCCCCTACACCATGTAATATAGATAATCATGCTAACATGAGTTACTAATACAACAAACCCCTATTATCATACTTACCATCAATTATTACTTATAATACATTTAGGATAACCACCATTGTACATTCAATATTACCAAAATGCCCCTAGATCATATTATAATACCCCAAAATTTTAAAACCTAGAATTTAATAATTAATCCTCATTTGGGGATAATTTAAATTTTAAATTATTAATTTAATTATTTTATGGAATTTTGGTTTATAAAAATGGTTATGATTATTTAATAAATTAAAATATATTTTTTTTATTTTATCATACTCTCTTTATTTAAATAATTGTTCGAACCCATATTTTACTAAAATTATCCTCTTAAATTAATATCTTAAATTTTAAATAAATTAATTTATTAGAATAAATTATCCATCTAAATAATTAAATACCCTTATTCCAAAAAAAATTGTTTTGATTTTCCCCTTTTTATTTTTCTTTCTCCTTTTTCCTTCTTTTTTTCCTCATTTCTCCTTTTCTTATTTTCTCTCTTTCCTTGGGTCGCTCGGCCTACTACTTCTTCCTCCTTGGCTGAGCCACTAGCTTTCTCTCCCTTATTGGTGGTATAGCCCATGCCTCCCTCCTCTCTTTTTTCTTTCCTTTTTACCTTAGGTAGGCTAGCTCAATCCCCCTCTCTTCCTGTCCTCCCCTTCACGTGTGTGGGCTAGTCTACTCTTTTTTTCTTCCTGCCCAAACAACCAGCCCTTCTTCTCTTTCTCCTTCTCCTTATTCTTCTTCTTCTTCCTTTACCCTACACATCGAGCCTGCACCTACAACTTTTTGCCCCCCTCTACACCTGCACAGCCCTAGCCTGGCCTCTCCCTTTCACCTCCATCCCTTTCCTTTCCATTGCAGGCCAAACCCCCCACACAACCCCTCTTGCATTCCCCCTCTTCTTCCTTTTCTTTTCCTCTACCCTCTAGGAACCTGAACCATGCAGACCTGTGTCGCACTACCATCGTCGTCCGGTAGCCACCTACCCCTCCCACTCCCTTATCCTCACCCTTTGTCTTCTTCTCCTCCCCTAATCCTATAAAAGCCCCCTCACCCTTCTTACTCTTTCTTTTCCTCTACCTAGAAACTCCCCAAATTCACCGCCCACCATCCCTTCATACGTAGCTGTCGCCGTCGCCGTGCCTCCCAATCATCCAAATTTCCACCCACCCTCTACCAAATAAGACCCCTCCCTTACTCTAAAATGCCCCAAAAATATTTATTTTAAGAAATATAATTAAATAAGAATTTATTAAGAATTTTATTTATTTATTTATTTATTTGGAATAGGAAGGATTTATTTAGGGAAAAATAATAAGAATTTATAAATATTTTTATAAAGGAAAAATTGGGCTTTTTGCTAATTAAAAAGGAATTTAGGAGAAATATTTTTTTAAAACCCTAAATTAGCCTAAAAAGGAAATTGAATATTATTTTAATTAAATATTTTATTCTAAATACCGAAAATATTTTAATTTATTTATTTAAACCCAAACCACTTAAATTTTCCTTTTTCCTTTTTCCTTTTTCTTTTTTCTTTCCTCCTTTTTCCTTCTTTTTCTTTCTTTTCTTCTTTTTCTTTTTCTCTAGCTAGATTGGGCCTGGACGCGGCCCAAATCCTCTTTTCCTTTCTTCGTTCCTCCATGGCCAAGCGTCGTTTTCTTTCTCCATTTATGATGCAGCCAGACGCTGCATTTTGTTCCTGTTTTCTTTGAGACGCCGCGTCTCATTTAAAGGGTTATAACCGTTGCCAGCTAGCCGGTTCTTTCCTTTTCTTTCTTTTCCTCGGCCACACGGTTCAACCCTTTCTTCTTCCTCCTTCAGCTCCGTCGTCAACCTGCATCATTAACCTCCAAAAATGGCGCCACCGGCCACACGGGTTTTAACTGGCCGCTTCTCCCCTCATTATCTCCCTCTTGACTCGTAGATCAGCTTGGTATAATTCTATTCCCTTATCTCTTGCTCGATTTCTCTCTTTTGCTTCGTGAATGTTCGACCCGACCATAATTTTCATCGGCTGATTAACGCCGCCAGCCACCCGAAACCTAGCATCCAATATCCTCCTGCCGACCTCCAAAACCCTATCATCCCATCTAAGCCCAATAAATACCCTTGGTGTGGGTGTTTTTGAAACATTTTTATCCCTGAAACCCTAAGAGCTAACCGTGTGCCACCGTGACTTTAAACGAGCCGTTCGCAGCATTTAGCCAACTTTGCTACCACCTCTGCCTCCCAAATTCTTCCGTGCATTGCACTCTAGCTAACTAAGCTCTCCACCTCCTTCTATTCTTCTCGCACGAGACACTATAGCCGTGTGAAGTTTCCTGTCCATCTCAAAAAATATTTTACCCCGTAACCTTTAAACCACCGTCCACCACCATATCTGCCACTTCTACTGCCTTTTGCACCATCCAAAAAATTCTACTAATTCTCCTCCACCAAACCATAACCTTCTTTTCCTTTTTCCCCTTCTCCTCCCCTCTCTTTCTTCATCTTTTTCCCTTTTAGCCTTCTTTTCTGGCCACCGCCGTGTACCACCGCCGGTGCTACCCATCCGTGCCGACTCAAGGTGAAACCCTAGACATTCTCATCCCTTCTTTTCTATTTATTACAATTTATTCTATTTTTATTCCAATTTTTAGCATATATTCGATTATTATTATTATTATTATTATTATTATTATTTCTACACTAATATTTTATTATTAGTATTATTACTAATATTTTATTATTATTATTATTATTATCTTTACCAACATTATTTTGGTGAAGGGTAGAAACCCTTATATCACCATTCGTTTTAAATTACATTAGTATTATTATTAGTATTTTAGTAGTATTTTGTATAGTTAATTCTAGTATAGTATTATTTTAATTAAAAATCAAGTCTTAGGATAAGTTAGTATTTTTAGGAGGGAACCTAATTCTAGTATTTTTCCCATAATAGGTGAGCCCAGTCAAAGCCCTCAAGTGATATAGGAGTGTGCTCCAAGACCAGTGACATTTTTAGGTAAGGGGTGCTAAGGCCATTTGTGTAATATGTGATTTATATGCCATGCATGCCATATGATATGATTTATTGTGTATTTTATGTGTATATTGTATAATTATTATGAATGCAGCATGATAAAGAGTTGAGGTATGTTTGTATAAATAATTGTGGCATGAAAATTATGTGTATGAGCGTGTTATTATTAAGGTATAATGTGGCCCTAAGACATGCATAATAGGGTTGTAAAATAACGATGGGGAGTTACATGGTGTAAGGATTTTGCATAGAATTGCATGGTATTAGGGTTATGCATGGAGTTGCATGGTGTTAGGGTTTTGCATGGAATTACATGGTGTTAGGGTTTTTGCATAGAGTTGCATGGTGTTAGGGTTTTGCATGGAGTTGCATGGTGTTAGGGTTTTGCAAGGAAATGCATGGTATTAGGGTTTGCAAGGTGGTATTGCATGATGAAGTTAGGGTTTGCATGGAGTTAGGGTTTATGTGGAGCTAGGGTTTGCATGGGCGTTATGGTTACCATGGGTTGGTGTGGTTAACGAGGGTTGGAGGATGAAAAAGGTAGAAGTGAGTCGTGCATGTCTGGGTCAAAGCTTATGAATAAGATACCTAAGATATTAATTACTTAAAGTGGAAGATATTGAGACGAGACTAGTTGATCCACAGGTCAAGAATAGTGGTTAGAGTTTTCCCTATATGCGATCGATCCACTGGTAATAGTAGTGATTAGGGTTTTTTCCTTAATGTGACTGATCTACCAATTATAATAGTGGTTAGGACATGAGGTCCTATGTGTGATCGGCCCACTGGTTATAATAGTGGGGGATTCCGATCTCAATGAAAATAAACTAGAGTTTTGCTAAGGCAAGTAAAAGACATTCATTACTTACAGTGGAACACTATGTGAGCAGGAACCAAACCGATCCACCGGTTAGGAATAGTGGTTAGGGTTTTTACCCTATATGTGACCGATCCACCGGTTATAATAGTAGTTAGGTTTGACCCTATTTGTGACCGATCAACCGGTAATAATAGTCGTTAGGGCATGATGCTCTATGTGTGACCGGCCCACCGGTTATAATAGTGGGGTGTTCCTATGCTCACATGGAATTGATAAAAAGGCATAGTGTGAATCGACTTCTGATAAAAGAATGATTAAATAATTGATCTGGACCTTTTTGGGCCTTATGTGTGGGCTTGATGATTATAAGCTTTTATGTATCATATGTGTGGGTTTGAAATTATAAGTTGATTATTATCCTGCATAATTTTATGTGCTTATGTATTGGCCTTAGTGCTCGATTACTTTACTCAATACGTAGCGTACTGATCACCCCTTTTATGGGTGCTGCTCATTCCCATGAGCAGAAAGCCCGTCTGATGTGTTTTAGGTAGGCGACACTTTTTATGATGGCATTAATGTCTATGGGACATCAAGTGGGGTCGAGCGATGATTAGGCTGGATCAGTTCCTAGAATGACATGGTCAGCTTGACATTGAGATTATTATTACTATTTTCTTTATTTATGATTAGCACTTTAGAAACAATTTTATTATTTTAGTTATCTCTTTTCCCTGAAAAACTAACTCTCGTATTTTGGATTGTGTAAAAACTTATGCATACCTGATTCCCGTATTTATGAACTTGGATTATTTACTAATTTTATGAGTTGTTTTTCTTAGCCTTAGCACTTGGTATTGGAACGGTATGAGTGAACCGGTCTGGTACTAAGTATGGTGGTAGCATCCCTAAAATTTACGGGTTTCAATTTATGAGTCTTGTTTTAAAAAAAATGTGTAAATTTTGGGGGTGTTACATGCTCTCACTGCTTATGCAAAGTAGGCAGCTCAAGCTACCCTTTTTGCACCCTTTGTAACCCATTGCGCCGCCTCCTCTTCCATCACCCCCACTACCTCCCTCTCTGCTTAGAAATCCTCCCTTTACCTCCCTATATCCTCCCTTTCATTTTTATCCCCCTTCCTCCTCTTTTAATTTCCTCAACATTTGGCTACCATTGCCACTGCCGCCTAGCCGCTACCGTGTCTCACCACCACCACCACTATAATCCCCTCTAACCCAAGAACCCTACCACTTTACAAACACCACTTCCTTTCCCTTTTTCCAACCCCAAAATATTATCTTTCTAACTACCACCACCCTTGTGTCACTGATGTCGTTGCTGCCACCTTAGCTATCACATCCCCCTATTTATTTTTATTTAAGTATAATTTATTTTAAATATTTTCTATTATTAATCTTATTATTATTATTATTATTATTTTTACTAATATTTAGTTAGAGAATAATAATAGAAAAAGGAGTAAGTGAGAAGTTAATATTAGCGTTCCATTCTTATAGGTGAACCAAACCCTATTTATGTGTTCATGGATATTTTGAGTGCTTGTATTATATATGAGTATGGGCTAAAATACGTGAAGTGCAGCTTGCTATGCATGGAACTAAGGTAAGCGGTGTGTGTGTTATATGGGTGATGTGGGTGATATGGCTTGTATTATATGACATGTTCTTATGTAAAGTTTCTATAATATGACATGAATGCTAAGAGGCCTTAGGTAGTATGATGAGGTTGTGGAGAGATAAAATAAATAAAGAGGATGGAGCGATTAGGTTAAAGTGAGGAAAAGCCTAAGTGTCTTAAGATCCATGGGTGGAAGAATAAAGGGGTTATACTAATAAAATGAAGGGTTGGAATCAATCTAGCATGGGAGGTGTGAGAATTGCATGGAGTGGTTAGCCTTTTTATGGAGGTGAATTTTACGTGAGAACAGGTGGTTTAAGGGTTAAGCATGGTGAGGAAAGAGTATTTTGGGTGATTGGAGTCCATGGGTGAAAAATAGTATATAGGTTAGTAGAAGTGTGCATGATGGGCTTAACTATGGTTTTTGGGAAAAACTTTAAGTGGGAGAAATGTGTAAAGAGGGTTGATAGTGAGTGATTGGAGTAAGGGTTGAGACTTGGAGGGTATCTTATGAAGGGGGATGAGTAAGGTGGAAAGGAGGGTGGAGTGTGTGGACGAAGGGATGGTGTAAAGGAAAGGAGAAGTAATAGGGTTTGGGGTGGTCAACTAGGGTTTTCATTATCACATGTGAAAGATGGGAAGTAAAGTTGTGATGTTTGGGTGTAGGTTGAGTGGAGTGATAGCACTAAAATAAAGGGAGCATGGGCCATGTATGAAAAGGAGAGGTTTGGGCCACATTAGCTAGATTAAGGTTTCTAAGGGGAATGCCTAAAGGGTGATGGTGAGCTAAAGTGGAGAGATGGGATAGTGGGCCTTGATCCACGTGCATTGGAGCTTGGGTTTTCATGGTGAGTAGGGTAAAGATGAGGAAGAAGCTCTAGAGTCTTAGGGTATGTAGAGGTCCCAAGATGTGAGGTGGGGCTATTTAGGGGAGCTGGAGTAAAAGGATGATAATGGGTACTCCAGTGGGGCATGCATGCCTAGTAAGAAGGTACTTGTTGAATAAGACGCTAACCATTTAAAGTGAAAGATTATTAAGCCGAGCCCAGACCGATCCACCGGCAATAATAGTGGCGAGACTGATCCACCATCGAATAATAGTGGCCACGTGCTTTCTACCCTGGGTTTTTTTTGATCCACCAGCTATAATAGTGGGGGATCTTAAGCTCAGTAAACCAAACCTTAAACGATAATAAGTCATGGAAAAAAATAATAAACACTTATAATGGAACACCATGAGAGTTGGGACTAGACCGATCCACCGGTGAGAATAGTGGCTAGGAGCACTTTACCTTAGAGACCAATTCACCTGCAAATAATAGTGGCTAGGAGCGTCCTACCCTGGGTGTTTCCAATCCACTAGATATAATAGTGGGGTTTCCATACTCGCATGGACCTAAATTGAGAGTTATGTGAAAATGGAATTAATGGCCTAAATTCTAATGATTATGATTAACCGAAATGACTTATTGCATGCATCATTTTCATTTTTATGCTTGCATAGTCTTAGCCATATGGTTTCCGTACTTAATATGTAGCTTATTAATCACCCATTTCACAGGTGTGGCTCATTCCCACAAGTAGTGACCCCTTCTGAGTTTGTGTAGGTAAGAAATGATGCATGTGATGACTTTGATGCCTACAATGCCTTAGGTGGGACTGAATGATGGCCTAATGTACTTGTCATGGGGTCCAAAAGGGTGTTTTCCGAACTTACCTTTATCTGAGTTCTCTATTGTTTTTACCATTTTATTTCCCCCCATAGGGGCATTATTATATTCACTTTCCACTTCTATATTAACTCTAACAATTGTGCACTCTATTTTTTTACGAAGTGTTGGAACTATTATGGCTTTATTGATTACTCTCATTAATACCTTTAAATTCTCTAGCCTTGTGGTGGGTACGAGATTGGTCAGAGGTTAATCTTGTGCAGATCACGATGGTAACACCTCTTGTTTTTAGTGTATGGTTTTCTACATAAATAAAAAAATTTATTTGTGAAAGTTGGGGGTGTTACACATATAATATTATTATTGATGCTCAAACATGTGTTACTAATACAACAAACCCCTATTCTCGTACTTGGCATCAATTATGGATTAACATGCATATTTATTAGGATAACCACCATTGTACATTTAAAATTACCAAAATGCTCCTATGTCATATAATATTAATATTCATGTTCAAACATGTGTTACTAATACAACAAACCCCTATCCTCATACTTAGCATCAATTAGTACTTAGCATGCATATTTATTAGGGTAACCACCATTATACATTCAAAATTTCCAAAATGCCCCTAGATCATATAATGTTGATATTCATGCTAGAACATGTATTTTTAATGCCACAAACTGCTATTCTCATTCTCAACATCACATAACACTTAGCACGCATATTTATTAGAATTATCACCACCATACAGTTAAATTTACTGAAATACCCCTAGATCATAAAATATTGATATTCATGCTAACACATGTATTTATAATACACCAAAATCTTATCTCCATTATTAGTAATATTTATAATACAGTAAGAATCTTGATTTGGGTTAAATTTCATGATATGTCTAAATGACCAAATTGTCCCTAGGGCTTATGGTAGTAATATTTTCACTACAAGTGTCCATACATACTTAACCTAACATTTTACATACACATAACATACATCATCACTTTCCAACATTAGACCCCTCTCAATCACCCTTTCATGCTCATAACATCTTTAACAAGATAACATGAATTCTTTTTCCATTTTCCAAGATAATATTAATAGTCATGGGATTATTTATAACACATAATATCTACACAAATCATATGTCAAAACCCTAATGTGCTAACATACGATATCCAAATATTTTAGTGGGGTATAAAGATTACCTAATTTCTAGCAAAACAAACTTTACTTATAATAGGCTAAAAATGTTTAGGCTTCATTAATAAAATTTTATACCTAAAAAAATAATATCATGAATACCATATTAATATTAGATAAATGAAATAATTATTTTATTAAAAATATTTATTGACTATAAAATTACCAAACTACCCTTATACTTTAATACCACAAATTGAGCGGAGTGTTATAAAGATTGATTTGACTACTTATATCAACATGGTATACCATCCTTTTGGTGATACTGTCCTAAGAACTCCATAGTTAAGAATGTTGGTCATGGAGAAATTTTAGGATGGGTGACCCTCCTGGGAAGTTTTGGAAATTTTCTAAAAATTTCTCAGGAAGTGCGTGAGTGAGGACAAAGTGCGCAGAAATGACTCGTGTTGATCTTTGGGGCTAACCAATCAATCTGAAAGTGCTTCAAGGTAGCCCCGCGTGATAGTATCAACTCGGGGTGTTATATATACATTCAATGTTATCCAAAATATAAAAAAATTACATAGTATAACTCACGCATAAAATGGAAGGGGTGGAGAAATGGCTCGTGTAAGAGTTGTGGGTGATGGTGGAAAGTGTTGGTTTTGGTTTTTGGGTGTAGGAGATGGGGGGAGATGGCTCATGATTGGAGGGTGTGGTGCAGGTGGCTCAAAGAAGGTGGAGGCGGCAGCGACGGTAGTGGCGAGGCTGTAGGGAGAGGGGTGTAGAGAAGGTAAGGAAGAAGAAGAGGGGAAAAAGAGGAGGAGAAGGGGGAAAGGGTAGGGATGTTGGGGTGGTTGTGGCTAATGGCAGGCAACTAGGAAGAGCTACGGTGGTGGAGGAAATGGAGGGGGAAAGAGATGATCAAAGGAAGTGGTGGATGCATGGTGGGGATTTGGATAGGAGAGAAGGAAATAAGGCAGGGTTGTAGGAGATGCTAGGGCATTGGCTGCTTGGGGTCGAGTAGGGAGGTGCGAGATAGAGGAGCTAGTTGTTGTAAGGAGATAGGATGGTAGGGGAGAATCGGTAGAAGTTGTTGTAGGGGAGAAAGAAGGAGAGCTAGGGTAGCAAAGGAGGAGGAGGAATGAGGGAAGGAAGGAGAAAGTGAGATGGCGAATGGTAGAGGCTAGGTTGGTGGTCGAAGTGCCAATGGTGGCTGCAGATGAGGTGAGGAGGGGAAAATAAAGGTAGGGAGAAGGGAAGATCGAGGGAGAGAGAAAACCATGAGGGAGGAGAGAGGAAGGGAAGAAGAGAGGAAGAGGAGGAGAAGGAGGATGAGGAGAAGAAGAGAGGATAGGGTGGTTCGGTATGTGAGGTAGGTGGCGATGTAGGGAGGGTAGTGATATGAATCTCCAAAATTTGTATTTAAATAATTCTATTAATTGTTATAAATCACTTTGTGCTTATAATTATTTTTCTTATTGTGTTCTTGATTAGGAAATTAATGTAGAACATGGGGAATGGAACCAAAGGTTGCTATGGCTGCTGAGAGGAATTGTTGTATAAATTTTCTTTTATGTTTAGAAAATCTCATGTGATGCATTCACCGGCAAAATTGGCTAATGGGGATTAA
This sequence comes from Tamarix austromongolica, assembly GCA_039764185.1. NCBI lineage: Eukaryota > Viridiplantae > Streptophyta > Magnoliopsida > Caryophyllales > Tamaricaceae > Tamarix > Tamarix austromongolica. The sequence goes on along the minus strand of CM077813.1, from coordinate 20,539,045 downwards.
GTTGGTTGTGTAACCCACCACCCGACCCATAATTATTTGGGTTAGTTGGAATGTGGGTTATTCGTCCCTTGGTAACCATGATTAGCTAAAATAATTTCTAGCTGATGGGAATTATTTGTATCATTCATTCCTTGTATTATTATGGCATGTAAAAATTGTATTTGGGTTGTTAATCCTTTACTCGGTCGTCGATCCATTGTTGTGCACCGGCTGATTCTTTGGGCTGAATTGTGTATACGGTCGATAGGCCTACGATGTGTATTATATGCTTACCTGGTATTGTATAGGCCATATATATATGGCCTACACCGTATGTACCGATCACTTTGGTTGAATAAAATTTTGAGACTTCTAGAATTCTATCTGCTCTCTGCTCTCTGTCTCGACTCTCCCTCTCTCTCACGCGACCTTCTCGTTCGCATTCTTCTTGCTCCTTCTTCTCGATCTCTTCTTGATATTCTTTACTTCATAACTTCAACAGCCATTGATTCAACTGCGCTCTGAGTTTCTGATCTTCCTTTGGAGAAATCCTTAGGCTAATTATTCGACAAATCGAACCCCGCGCTCGATTCTGTTTGCGATCCGGTGAAATTTTTGCAAAACCCTTCTAGGTTTCATCATTAGGTATCAGAGCCTCGATTATTCGAGTGCTCATGGTTTAATTCACTTGTTATCAAGATTTTCTTGTTTTAATTACTATTTTCAACTTCGCTAACCCATATTTCTGAAGTGTGAATCTAGGGTTTGCGATTGACGAAGGAAATCGAAGGATTTTGTCTCGTCTAAGCCGGCGACCAAGAGGGTTGCGTTTTCTACTTCAAAACTACTTGGGAAACCCTAAGTAGCTTTGGGCGATTTTCGGCTAGGTTTTGGTCAAGATTCTTGAATCTTGACGATACTCGAGGAATACTCCTGGATAGGTAAATTCGAACCTTATCTTGCTACTTACTGCAAATTGTGACAGTCAATTTACAATTTTATTACGAGTTATCATTTCTGTTCACGACTAAAAAAAGTGCGCAGGAGTGATTGAACCTGCGAACCCTTGGTTCTAGAAAGGAGTAAGGACTCCAAGAAGAGGGGTCATATCTAGTAATTGGGTTAATTGCTTAAATTGCTCACGGTAATATCATTTCTTTCTTGAGCTCTTTGGTTGTATTCGATTTAATAATTATCTGGAAGTTAGTGTGTATTCTATGTGTTCTGATATATCTTTAATCTTGTCTAGTATTGTGATATCTTTATAATTAGGAGTGATTAATTTGTTGTCTGCTTGATTTCATAATAAAGTAAATTGGTTCTAGATTGTCTGTTAGTTGTGTCTTATCTCGAACATCATAAAATAAACCTAATAATGTCTAATAACAGTCAATCTGTTAATCAATCTATCTCAATATCTAGTAATGACTTATTAGAAACCCTTAGGACTTTTCAAGAACAAATGACTGCCCAACTTGCGGTGTTGTCTGCTAATTTAGGACAAAGAATAGGAGAACAGGAAGTAAGAATTAATGAATTGCAGAATAATAGGGTAGATACTCAACATGCAGGGGTATTAGGAAGGGCTCCTATGGACCCTAGAACTAGGATTCCACCTGTGACTAATTTAGAAGAATTAGAGGACCAAGTATCCAATAATAGTGATAGGAGGCCTAGGCAGAATAATAGACAAGAAAGGGATTTAGACTTAATTGATTGGAACCTAAGTAATCTTAAGTTTAGCATACCTAGATTCAATGGTAGAAATGATCCTGATTATTATTTTGAGTGGGAAAGAAAGATAGAATTAGTATTTGAATGTCATAATTATTCTGATGAGAAAAAAATTAAGGTAGCAGTAGTGGAATTTACAAAATATGCGTATTCTTGGTATCACAACCTTGTCTTAACTAGACGTAGGTGTGGAGAACCACCTATACAAACATGGGATGAGTTTAAGATTTTGATGAGGAAAAGATTTGTTCCAAGTTATTATTATAGAGAATTACATAAGAAGTTACAGACACTAAATCAGGGAATTAGGTCGGTGGATGAATACTTTAAGGAACTAGAAGTTTTGATAATTAAAACAGGAATTGTTTAGGATGAGGATGCTACCATGGCTAGATTCTTAAGTGGATTAAATTCTAAAATAGCTGATAAAGTAGAATTATATCTTTGTGGGACTTTAAGTGAAATGGCTAACATAGCTACCAAAATAGAGAGTCAGATAAGGAAGACTAGGCAGTATAAACCCCCTGGGATTGGGATTAAGAGTACATTAAGAAGGAATTTTAGAGGAACTAATTCTGGAAATTGGAAGAATAATGGGAGATTTGAACCTAGAGGTAGGAATAATGAGGTTAAAGTAGGAAATAAGATTGAGAAGGGTAGAAATGTAACAACTAATCCTGCTGGTGGTCCCAACAGAACTAGGGATATTAAATGCTTTAAATGTGGGGGATTAGGACACATAGCTTCTGAGTGTCCAAACAAGAGGAATATTTTAATTAGAGAATCTGGAGATATAGAGTCTAAATCTGAGGAGGAAGACTTGGAGACTAAGTTGGTTAGGGATGATACTAGTGAATCAGAAGAAGAGATAGAAATTCCAATAAGTAGAGATCTTCTTGTAGTACATAGGGCTTTAAATAGTAATAAAATACCTGATTCAAATGCAATAAAGAGAGAAAATATATTTCATACTCGATGTTTGATTGATGATAAGTGTTTTAACATGGCCATAGATAGTGGTAGTTGTATCAATGCTGCTAGTACTTTATTAGTATTTAATATAGGATTACCACCCACTAAGCACCCAAAACCTTATAGACTACTGTGGTTAAATGAGTTAGGGGATGTTAATGTTAATCAGCAAGTTTTAGTAAACTTAAAATTAGGGAAATATGAGGATTCCATTCTGTGTGATATAGTTTCCATGCATGCTGCTCATTTATTGTTAGGTAGACATTGGCAATATGATAGGAGAGTGATACATGATGGTTATAAAAACAGATACACTTTACATAAAGATGATAAGAAGATTGTCTTAGCACCTATAACTCCAAAAGAGATTTTTGATGATCAAAATAAAAATTAAATCTGATTATAAGGAACTATCCAAACAGAGTATAGAGATTGGGGTTAGTTCAAAGGAAGTTAAAGGGACATCTGGATTTTATGCTAAGAGTAAAGATGTGGAAAAAGTAATTAAGAGACAGGCAAGTGTGTATTTGATGGTTTACAAAGAATGCTATGAGTGTCAATTAGAATTAAGTGAGGAAGTACCTACTGATGTGAAGCATTTGTTGGAAGAGTATAGTGAATTATTTCCTGAGGACATACCTTGTGGATTACCTCCATTAAGGGGAATAGAACATCAAATAGATTTTGTACCAAGAGCTGTCATACCAAACAGACCTGCTTATAGGGCTAATCCTGAAGAGGTTAAGTAATTAAAGAGGCGGGTTTCTGAGTTATTAAGTAAGGGATATATTAAGGAATCAATGATTCCATGTGCAATTCCAGTATTGTTAGTGCCTAAGAAAGATGGAAGTTGGAGAATGTGCACAGATAGTAGAGCAGTAAATAAAATAACTATTAAGTATAGATACCCTATACCTAGGCTTGATGAAATGTTAGACCTTCTACATGGTGCTGTGATTTTTTCAAAAATAGATTTAAAAAGTGGATATCATCAAATTAGAATGAAACCAGGAGATGAATGGAAAACTGCCTTCAAAACTAACTTTGGATTATATGAATGGTTAGTAATGCCTTTTGGATTATCCAATGCACCCAGTACCTTCATGAGACTTATGAACCATGTCCTTAGAAATTTTATTGGAAAATTTGTGGTTGTTTATTTTGATGACATACTTATATATAGTAAGTCTTTAGAAGAACATTTGAAACATTTAAGGATTATTTTAGATGTGTTTAAAGCAGAACAATTGTATGCTAATTTAGCTAAATCTAGGTTTTGTCTGAAAAGTGTAGTATTCTTAGGATTTGTTGTAGATAAAGATGATATATCTGTAGATAAAGAAAAAATTAAAGCTATTCAAGAGTGGCCTGTACCTAAGAATGTGACTGAAGTGAGAAGTTTCCATGGTTTATGTTCATTTTATAGAAGATTTGTTAGAAATTTTAGTACAATAGTTTCTCCTTTGACTGCCATAACAAAAAAAGGAAAATAGGTTTAAGTGGGATTTAGAACAGCAAAAATCTTTTGAAACTCTTAAAAATAAGTTAACCCAAGCACCTGTGTTAAGCCTTCCTGACTTTGAAAAAATGTTTGAATTAGACTGTGATGCTTTAGGGTTAGAAATAGGGGTTCTACTTTCCCAAGAGGGTAAACCAATAGCTTATTTTAGTGAAAAATTAAATGGTAGTACTTTAAATTACTCTACTTATGAAAAGGAATTATTTGCTTTAGTAAGAGCCTTAGAAGTTTGGCAACATTACTTATGGCCTAGAGAATTTGTTATAAATACTGATTAAGAAGCTATTAAATATTTAAAAAGCAATTGAAATTAAATAGAAGATAGGGTAGGTGGATTGAGTTTATTAAAAGCTTTCCTTACATAATTAAGTATAAGAAAGGAGGTGATAATGTAGTTGTAGATGCTTTATCTAGGAAACATGCTTTGTTAAATGCTGTAGATACCACTTTACTGGGTTTTTCCTGTATCAAGCTTTTATATCTGGAGGATCTTGATTTTAAAGAAATTTATAAGAAATGTGAAATTGCTACACAAGGAAAATACTATATATCTGAGGGTTATTTTTTTAGAGAAAATAGGTTATGTATTCCTGAGTGTTCATATAGAGGATTACTAATTCAAGAAGCTCATAATGGTGGACTAATGGCACATTTAGGATTTCAAAAGACCTTAAACATATTAGTTGATCACTTTTACTGGCCTCATATGAAAAAGGATGTATTGAAATACTGTGTTAATTGTGTGGCTTGTAGACAGGCTAAGTCCACATTAAAACCTTTTGGGTTATATACTCCATTACCTATGCCTAATCAACCCTGGACTGATGTTTCTTTAGATTTTATTTTAGGCTTACCTAGGACTAATAGAGCTAAAGATTCAATAATGGTTGTAGTGGATAGGTTTAGTAAGATAGCTCATTTTATACCTTGAAATAAAACAAATGATGCTGTGACTGTGGCTGAATTATTCTTTTCTCATATAGTTAAGTTGCATGGAATACCTAAGACAATAGTTTCAAACAGAGATGTTAAATTCCTGAGTCATTTTTGGAAGGTTTTGTGGGGCAAACTAGGGACCAAATTATTATTTTCCACCACATGTCACCCTCAAACAGATGGACAAATAGAGGTAGTAAATAGGACCTTAGGTAATATATTGAGAGCTGTCCTTGGAAAGAATCTTAAGTAGTGGGAATATGTATTACCTCAGGTAGAATTTTCTTATAATAGGACCTTACATTCTACAACTAAAAAGACTCCATTTGAAATTGTGTATGGTTTTAATCCTTTGACTCCTCTAGATCTAAGTCCTTTACCTAATGTTGAATTACATAACTTTGATGCTGAATCTCGTGCTAATAATATAAAGAAATTATATGAATCTGTGAGTCAACAAATTACTAAGAGGGTTCAACAAATGGCTGAGAATGCTAATAAGAGAAGAAGAAAAATGGTTTTCAAACCTAGGAATTTAGTTTGGGTACACCTTAGGAAGGAAAGATTTCCAAACCTTAGAAAATCAAAATTAGACCCTAGGGGAGACGGACCTTTTACTGTGTTAGAAAGAATTAATGATAATGCTTATAGAATTGATTTACCTACTAAGTTTGGGAATGTTAGTGACTCTTTTAATGTTGCTGATCTTAGTCTATTTATTGGCATCAATCAGGTTTTAGAGACGAAACCTTTCCAAGAAGAGGGGAATGATATAAATCTCCAAAATTTGTATTTAAATAATTCTATTAATTGTTATAAATCACTTTGTGCTTATAATTATTTTTCTTATTGTGTGCTTGATTAGGAAATTAATGTAGAACATAGGGAATGGAACCAAAGGTTGTTGTAGCTGTTGAGAGGAATTGTTGCAGAAATTTTCTTTTATGTTTAGAAAATCCCATGTGATGCATTCGCCGGCAAAATTGGCTAATGGGGATTAAGTTGGCTGTGTAACCCGGCACCCAACCCATAACTATTTGGGTTAGTTGGAATGTGGGTTATTCGTCCTTTGATAACCATGATTAGCTAAAATAATTTATAGCTGATGGGAATTATTTGTATCATTCATTCCTTGTATTATTATGGCATGTAAAAATTGTATTTGGGCTGTTAATCCTTTACTCAGCCGTCGATCCATTGTTGTGCACCGGCTGATTCTTTGGGCTGAATTGTGTATACGGTCGATAGGCCTGCGATGTGTATTATACACTTACCTTGTATTGTATACGCCATATATATATGGCCTACACCGTATGTACCAATCACTTTGGTTGAATAAAATTTTGAGACTTCTGGAATTCTCTCTACTCTCTGCTCTCTCTCTCGACTCTCCCTCTCTCTTGCGTGAACTTCTCGATTCTAAGAAAACCAAGCTTAGGGACCCCAACTATTCTCATTTGGTAGAATGGATTGGTATTACTCCTAAGGTAGAATGCTCCAAACCACTATTCTCATCTAACGAAACTATAAATGTATGACCACCTAATAAGAAACCCTAATTCGGTTTTCTTATAATCATCTCGTGTTATGACCATTCATGCATGTATAGTATACATCTTGTCATATGAATCTTGTATGTTATGCGTGCCTTAATCTATTGGTGTGTATAATTACCTTACATAACACATAAGTATTAACCATACTTTTCAGAAGTGATGCACATTCCCACGAGAAAATGCTGCTTTATTTTACACATAATTGTTTTTTTGGTAAGTAGATTTTTATTACTACCAAAACTGAAGATATGTACAAACTAAATTAGACCACCAATGCATCTATTCAATCCCTCCATATGACATAATTATTGTCATGATGAGAAGCAAAAATCCTACTTAACACTACAAAGCAAATATCTTTAGGAAGCATATTAGAGTGTCGATATTTATTTTACACATAATTGTTGATTCAATGCTTTTGTTATGCTTACCTATGGTGAGTGTTTTACGAGTTGGTTCAAGTGTATGAGTATTTTAAAATATCTTTATGGAGTTTTAGTCCTCCATTTTCTCTCTCCTCTATTCTCTTCCCTATATTTTGTAACCTTATATTATCATGGAATCAAGTACTTCCCACACTTAATTTCTAAGTACAAGTTATTTGTTAGCCTTGCACCCAACTTATATTTGGTATAGGAAGTACCTTCTCTATGTCAAATGAGGAATAACACCTAATATTTTATAATTATTTCTTTCACAAAACATAAAACTTTTTAGTAGTAATATTTAGGGTGTTACATACAACTTCTAACTAACCCAAATATAACCATCAAGGCAACTCAACCACCTCAATCACCCAATCCTTAAATATAGATACCATATAAGAAGTCCATAGATCTAAATATAGTAGATGTAGGGCCTTAATTAGCATACAAAGAAAACTTAAACATTTTGCAACAAACAAACAAATACTATATTAAGGTCAATTTCATTTCCTATTTTAATACTCATTTCCTTTCTAGTGATGTAAGGTATAAGTTGGTATACAAAAATTGCTTTGGGATTCTTCTTTTGTGTCAGATTCTCCATAAAATTGAGCAAGCATAGCTTTCCTATATTCCTTCTTAGCCCTTTTTTTTACTTCTATTTTTTTAGAACTAAATGAAGTCTTATTTTCACCAAAAATTTTCCTTTCTTGGTGTTGATTTTTTTTTTTGAAGTACTTGTTGAATCTTCTAGCAATCATGGCAATTTCATCATATTTTTCTTTATTTTCTTTCTTCATCATATTTTTCTTTATTTTCTTTGACCTTAAATGCAATTCCTTTTTTTTTTAGATTATGTCTCTTGAGCTTTTGATTGTTGTGTCATTGCGTAAGTTATAAGTGATCCAATGATTTGTTCTAAGGAAATTTTAGAGAGGTCCTTAGCTTCTTGAATTATTATTACTTTAGGTAGCCACTTTTCAGATATGATTCTTAAAATTTGTCTAATGTTCTCTAGAGTTGAGAAACTTTTTCCAAGAGATTTGTGACCATTGGTGATGTGTGTGAATCTTGTAAACATATCCTTGATGAGTTCATCTTTTTGCAGAACAAATAAATTCATATTTATGCAAAATTCAATCAATTTTAGATTTTTTTAACCTAATTGTTTGTTTATTTGCATGTCCTAAGGTATCCCATCTTTGACATTCTTGCATGAAAATATCCCATCAAATTTAGTATGCCTAATAGCATATTAGAATATCCACATTATCTTGGAATTCTTTCCAATCTTTGTGTAATCTTTGGTAATATAATCTCGCTCGTCCTTTACTATCTTGATTGCTTTGTTATTGACCTTGGTGATCCTAAAAGGACCATATTGAATAACTTTTAGCATTAATTTTCGTTCCCCTTGATGTAGTTCATCATATGATTATTCCATCAAGTGTAGTTTTTCCTATTAAATTGAGGAATCTTAGATCTCATATTTTGAGAGTTAAAAATTTCTCTAAATATCAATCATTTAAGAATAACCTACTTTGGTGCTAATTTTTAGTTTTTACAAGTACATTCAAAGGAGTTGAATTGAGTGTTGTCAATTCCTTGTAGAATTAAGAGTATTTTTCAAACCTAAGGAACTTATAAAATAGCAATTATCATTGCAATATTGCATATGGTTTGCATTTTAAGAATGTTATTACTGTAACTATTATGTCTTATGTGTATGTGTGCATATGAAAGTAAATAAAGAACACAAGGATTTTTATGTGGTTTGATCAACTTTAATACTCATTCATGCTTGGCTTTGCTCTCTTAAACAATATACTACAAAAGTAATGATTACAACACAAGCTCATATATCTAGCTCCGGAATTAAGATTCCCTACAACTAATTCGAGCATTGTTCCTTAAGTATGAACTCATATACCTAATCTTGAATACCCTTGCACCCCTTACAAAGTATGTGTAAATGATAATAACAATTATTTTAAACTCTCTTACTTCTAAATAAGTGAATAGTTCCTTCTTTACTCTCTATCACAAAACTCTAACTCTCTGTGACTTAGACTAGCTTGCTTATTCTTCAATTAGGCTTTATGCTTTACTTGTTGGCAATCTCTTGTATTGCTCTTTACTTTCTTTTTATACTAATCTAGGGCCAGCTACCTAAAAATAACTTGTGTTGCATCTTTCCATAAAGCCCTTCCTTTGTATAAGAGGTTGTTCCAATTATATAGAAACATTTGTTATGTTGTATTGTTTCTTTATTTTTCAATTTAAGATTCGGATACATCAATGTGCTTTCCTTTTAAATCTTATCACTAAAAGCCTTAGATTTGATCCCAACATGGAAACTATTCTTGAAATTAGTTTAAGCTTTCTATGTTGTTCCTAGAGTAGTAATACAATCAAACTTATTTCTTGAGAAATACATCCTTAATCAAGTATAAAATTCTTGAGCCCTATGTGAATCTTCATCTTATATGATCTCAAAAGACTTCTAAAATATCTCTTTTAGCTTCTTTCTTTAAATATATGATGTTGTGATTTACTTTAGCTTTTTATCTATTGTGACATATCTTCATTGCTATATTTGGACCTATACTTGGACCTATTCCTAATGAGATATAAAAACATATCCATACAATATAAGAAAGTCATAATATATGCAATCACATTTATATTTTTTTTTTGAATCATCAAAGCACTAAGGAACCTAGCATTAAGTGTTCGAGCCTTCCTCTCCTTCTTTCCCTCCTGTGCTAAGACATTTAGCCCCTATCCTCTTCCTATTCTTTGCTTCTCTTCTTTCTACATTCATTTACTTTAGCTCTTGAAAATTTTCATAAGAAATTGAGGATCAAATTTTAGATTAAGGAAGTTATTGTTTATTCTTCATTTATATTCATCTATTCCAAAAAAAAGGGTTGTGGTGTTTCTCTCTTATATATTACCTCTTTAACTTCATATTTCATTATGTTAAAATGATTTTCTGTACTAATATATTCTCTTATGTGAAAGGTAACCAACATTTTTTAGAGGATAAAGTATACGCTTAGGCCCTTTTAATTCTTTTATGCTTAGAGCTTTTGATGTAGGTAAATTATGTATACTCTTTAGATGTAGAAAGTATGTGTTATATGTTAATCTTTCATATTTTCACTTTCTAATCATGATATTATGCATGTAGTAGGATTATCTTTGAAAGTATGATATTTGTGAATATGAGCATGAACCACATTTAAATTATTGAGTATATGGTAGCACAAATTTTAATATTTTAAGTATGAAGCCTATATATTAGGTGTTTTATGCGATTTAAATATTTCAAGCATATATGTCATAAATAAGTTTAAAATATAATATTATATGATTTTCTAGCTCTCATAACTTTTTCTTATTTTTATTCTTATGCCTTTTAAATAAATTTTTTAGTATTTTATGATATATATCTGGTGTTTTACATAAAGTTTCATATAATACATGTCTTAAATTGAATATTCTTAAGCCTAGTTATGAATATTATGAGTTTCGGTGTATTTAAGGGCATTTTTTGACCTTTCGCATTAAATATGTGGTTTTTCTAGAGTATTAATTATTTAAGAGCTATAAAGTTTTAAGAATAAAAAGTTTGTTAAATAGAGTGTATTATTTATGTGTAAAATAGGATTTTAAGTAAAAATGGATTTTATAAGTGTTAAGGGAATTTTGTGTAGTACCCTAAATTTTATCTGATATGAATCCCGAATAATTAATATCTTAACCAAATTCTAATATTAGGAGATTAATATTTCTACTTTATCCTAATTTCTTATTCTTAATTCTTAACCTAATCGTAATCTTTATTATGGGTCATGAATATTTTTCACCTAAACTTACCCTAGATGGTTGATAATTAATTTTATTCCAATACCCTAACTTAAATTATTTTAACCTAGCTACTATCCGAACCACAAACTTATTTTCTCTTCCTCCTTTACCTTTTCTCTTTCTCCTTTTCTTTTCCTTTTTCTTCCACTCCTGCCCTATTTCTTTTTCCTTCTTCTCCCTATTCTTCATGTATAATCACTCCCCCTCCCAATTAAATCCCTTCTATTATGCTTCCATAATCAACATATGCTACCCTCATCATACAACCATCAACTCCCACATTTCAAGGGATGTGTCCATTGGAAATTTTTACCCCTTACCTGATTATACACCATCTATCCTATATGTGTGCCCTTTTAAACTCACCTCACCCATGCACACCATGTGTGTGTGTGTGTGTAAATATACACCTCCCAAAGTTGCCTCATTTAACGCCCAAATACCTCCATCACTCCCTCCATTTTTGTTGATCAAACCCAGCCCAAACAACCTTCCTTCCCCTCCTTTCTTTGTTGTTTTGTTCAATACATCACCCACCATCAACTCCACTAGCCACCATCATCCACCAAACACCACCATTCCCCTAGAAAACCAACCACCACTACAAACCCACCATCCCCTCTCATCATCACCCAACCATCGCCTCCCCAATCCTCTTATTTTTTTCTTATCCTCATTGCAATCTACTTCATGCCCAGTGAACCCTTGCATGCCCTAGTTGTGACCCTCTCACATGACCCATGCATGGTTCATGCACAACCCATGCAAACACTTTTTACCTTACCTGTATTCTGTGCGCACGACCATGTGCACCTCACATATCTTGCTTGTGCATGTTCCATACTCTTGAAGAATGCATGCACTGTATGATATGGTTGTGCCCTTCCTTTGGGCATAGCTATGCTTCCCTCCCTAGCACCGAATTCCACCACCATTTCCACCCTCCTACCTTTGGCCTTTACCATCGATCCTCAACCCTTTACTTCGGCCCCCACCACTAGAGCTTTCCCCTCACCTTCAACCTCCACTTCCATTCCTCTCCCTTTAGCACCGGTTTTTGTTTTCATTCCCATACCCTTAGCAATGACAACTAATGTCATTATTACCTCCCTTGCTACGGCATTTGTTGCCATTTCTTTCCCCTTACTTGCATAAGTTTTGGTTGTTGCTACTTTAAGCTTTATGATTTGGTTTTTCTCCTTCTTTCACTCTCTATTACCTTAGCCTTTCCTTGGTGATATCTCTAAGTTATAATTATGTATCACATGTGTCATTATATGTATCTTTTCATATCCTATGTATTGCATGCTACCTCTTTAGAGATAACTATATTTATTTAGCACTTAATCTTACTGAAACTACTCTTGTTATTTGGTCATTGTGATGATATTGGTGTATGTTTGGGGAAGGACATTTGAATAAACTTTTACTGTTGATCATTAATGGCTTTTCATGGGCTTGAGTTAGAGTGTAGGGGAATTCTATGTAGTATCTCCACCACTATAGATATAGGAATAAACGATAGCTGAAAATTGAAGTAGGGGTATTAGCGGCGATTTTGAATCACCACTTAATGCATCACCACGTATATTGTATCTGGAAATTGGAACACCTTATAAAGTCATAAAAATAACTTACAAATTTTTTGGCACTAAACTTTAAATTAGTTAAGTAAAAAAAATATCTTATAAAGTCAACTATACATGATAATTATACATAAATATCACCATATATATACTTAACTAAAAGAATAACGATGTTAAATCTCGTGATGTAGTATTCACAACTGACTTCATCTTGTGTTGTGGGCACCAAAAATAATATATAAGCTTATCTTATGAATTTCATGCTAAATACTTAAAATTAAATGACATAACCACCACAAATGAGAATTTTAGGCCAAGTCATACAGGTTGGTAGTGTCCTTCCCTTATTTTGTGGCTTAAGATATGTCTTGAATGCACTAATTGATGTAAATAGTCATATTTGAATAAACAAATTAAATAAATGATTATAAGACGTCTTTTATAGATAAATATTTACCTCCATAAGTAGTCTTAGATCTAAACAAGGATCTCCTCCAATTTAATCAAACCAATATGTGATTCCTAAAGATAACTACAATATCACTAGTACCTAATGTGCGTTAAATGAAAATGGAGCAAAAATGAGGCACTATGGAGTCATATTCATCGCATTAGCTACATTTGAAACATGAACCACATTATCATTTTCATTGAATATCGTGTTTGAACATAAAAATATATACATATTAGAACCATCCATAACACCAAATAAGAAAATTTCCTTGAAGAACCTATGACTATGAAACAAGAAATTAAATATTTAGTATCACAATAGTGCTTCCCACTAGCTATTAAAATAAATTTAATTTTGAAATAGTAAAATTACCTTGTATATGCTATCATATGTTGATAGTGTAACATGTCACTATGTAACGATTGTAGGATATCATTTGCCCCAATCTAGATGTCTACATCAAATGCTTTCATATGAAAATTGAATGGAAGAGGAACCCTATTAGATCCTAATGCACCGAAATATAGCATCACCTCTATAAAATTCTAAATTGAGGTTTTAGGTTTTGATGCCTAACTGCCTTTTTCACTACGGGTGTTGGGTTTTCTTAGACTCCATCTCATTTTTTTCCTTCTTTCTAGGGATTCTAGTGATACCGTAATAGGTAAGAAAGAGTAAAAAAATATAAATGTATATACATTTTCACTAAAAAAGAATTTAACGTAGAATTAAAAAAGTTTGGAATACCTCGTCCTTAATAATGGCAAGGTTACTTTACCATCAAATTAATTTTCCTACTAGCAAGTGAAGTGAGAGCATATCCATATCCATCGAATCGAAACTATACACTACACCCTCCAGATATCAGTCCATGGCATACTAAGGCAAGACATTGTGAATTAAGACCCTAACTTTATTTTGACACAATTAAGGTAGTAAAATTGTCCATAATAACCCCATCTTCTATATCTAGCAAGTCACAAGAATACTAGCACTACAATAGTTAAAAAATTCAAGTTATGGCTACAGGATCAAATGTAGATTATATTTTATAAAAAAAAATATCTTCAAATCAAAGTGTAGTGTAGTATTTTAACACATTAATTTTTGAAAAAGGTGTAGGGGAGGGTGCAACCAGTGCTTGTGAAGAAGATGTCATATTATCCAACTTTCTAAGGATTACCTTATGCAATTCCTTTAATGTCGTCGGTTCTTTCTCCATCTATATTAATTTTTATTTCATAGGGTGAGAACTAGGGTGACATACAAAAACCTTAAGTAGGTTGAACTCATAATTATACGTTCTGCACTAGCCACCATGCTCTTAATGCGTGCGTCAAAAGGTCATTTTGGCCTTCTTTGTCAAGAGCACTGGACAAAGAGTCATTTCTCAAACCATCCTATTATAAGTAAGGAAAATAGTTAAGAATAATAAACCATGTTAAATTAGTTAAAGAGAAATAGATTAACCCTTATAATTTTCTCAATAATTTATTGAATTAGCTCACTGGCAGTCACCCCCTTTTTATAATTATTTACCCTAGCACACATTCATACATCATCTCACTTGGGGTGTATGTATAAGGTATGGGTTTCTTTAGCTTCCTCTATCCATTGTTTATATTATTGAATTAAGTAAAAAAATGCTAAGTAATAATATTATTTCATGAAATAATTTCATAAAGGAGTACATACATACATACATACATATGTATGTATATATACATATATATTCATACCAAGATGTCTCTAGCTACTTTGTTGCCTCTACGACCTATCTTGTGAGTGTAAATGTTTTTATGTTCATTGGTTCTATTCTTGATGCTCTTCTCTTATCGCACTAAAGAGAAAGATTATGTTAGTTTGAATTATAAACTAAGTATGTATGGTGGTCCTCTATGCACAAAACTCCCTCTATTTGTGAAGGATGATCACGTCACTATAGAGTTGGGGGCTTATGATACTACCATCAACTTGGGATGTGCAAAAAATTTGAAATCCAAAAATTCTATCTAATATCAAAAAACTCAATCCAACATTTAGTATATCCAATCACGTTTTAGTCAAATTAATATCTAACATTTACGATATCTAGTTTTTTATTAGATTACTAGATTTGGGAAAATATATGATATTTTTTTGATTATTTAAAAAATACATCAAATATTATGATTTTTTAATTTTAAGTTTTTAAAATTTATTTATTTATTTATATATTTTAAACTTTTATAATAATATAGTAATATTTTTTTATATAAAATAATACACTTATATAAATATGAATATTAATATTAACTGATATACAATCGTTATTTTTAAAAAGAATCTAGCAAAAGTTATTAAAATTGATAAAAATAGTGTTTTCATATGGATGTTGGATATATCTAAATTTGGTTCATATCCAATCTATATTTTTCAGATATTTGAACTTTGGATATTTGGTCTAAAAAACGTAAAGTGGATATCAGAAAAAATATCCAAATAAATACGAATATTTGATTTTGCACACCCCTGCCATCAACAACAAACATATAATTCCTAACCATCAAAGACTTTGAAACTCAATCATAGAAAGCCTATTATGTTGTTGTCCCACATTACATCCTTTCTACAAAATCAAAGAATCAAATAGTTAGTATGTTATAAAAAAATCACATGAAAATAACAAACTTGTGTCATATGTATTTCAAATATTAACGTTATACCATAGTGTCATCCTACACCTTATCCTTTTTATCTTTTGGGACATCCATCCAATGATGATAAGTGATGAGAATGTGCACACAAGCCCTATAGTTATACTAGTCAATGAACAAATCCTTATTCACGCTCACCGGATACTTAAAATCATCAAAATCAACATTGAACCTAATGCCCCTTTCTCTATTCCTAGAAATATGTATCAACCTAATTCTTCCTCTCCTTTGAGTGTTTCTTCCTTAGCATGTGTATCATCTACATGAGGGTATATACCTAAAACAATAATTTAAATCTATTCAATAAAAAGTAATTAAAGTATGTAATATGCAAAGTATAAAAATAAAACATACGAAATAAAACATATGAAGTAATTAAAGCATGCAATGCAATATGCAAAATATAAAAATAAAACATATAAATTAATTAAAGTATGTGATGGAATATGAAAAATATAAAAACAAAACATATGGAGTCACTAAACCTTTCATTTATGGTGTTTCGACCTTTGGCACATGCCCTCTTTATACACACTCTGATTTAAATACATCAAACCCTTCTTCATAATCATATCGTACATAGAGGTCATCTACAACATCATCGTGATTATAAGAGAAATATAAGTTAGTAGTTAAAACATTCTCCCCTTGTATAACATCTTTCCATTTTATTATATATAATTTTTTGCATATAAGAGCATTTACCACCATTTATCAATTGGATTAGTAGCATAAAATACATGTTTCATCAATGAAGCCAGTATAAATAGATCATTTTTATGACTAAGCCTAGAAAGATCCACCCTTTTAAATCCAAATTCCTTAGTACAAACCTCATTTTTATTGCCAGTCCTCTTGCACTCGAATAAAGGAACTATAAAAGCGGTGTAATCTAATAGCCATATGTGCTCTATCATTCTATATTATAACTCTTATAAATTACATGGATAATGAGATGGCTTTGTATCTTATTTACCCCTCTCCTTATCATATTTTAATAATCTACACATGGATAAAATATCTACAAATGATCTTCCAAATGTTAATCGACTATCTTAGGAAAGTCCATAACACCAGTATATATTCCCTAGACAACCTACTTGCATGTATCCGCTTACAATCTATAATGAGAAGTAGAATCCCTTGAATCATAAACAAATATGGAGAATCTCATGATATTAGCCAAGCTTAGAAAAAACCACCAGCTAGTATACCACAAAAATATTTACACTATAAATATCTAGTACATGATTTCCATAATACTATCTATATCCTTTATGCACTATGTTTTTAGAAATAATTTGATACTATAGCTAGTAAACGAATTTTCAACTCAAAGACATATCAAAGCTAAAAAAAATAAACATACAAAGTATAGATATACACCGCAACAACATTTACAATATAAACATACACAACTTAGCTCAAGTTTATAAAAAATAAAAAAGTATAATACCCCAAATTTTTAGCTAATCTTAATCACAAGTAATCAATACCTTAACCCAATTCTAATATAAAAAAATGATATTTTTATCTTACCGTAATTTCGTAATTAAAAATATTAACCTAACGGTTATATTTATTTTGGGTAAATTATATTTATTTAACCTAACCTTAATTATAGAGGATTTATATCCTAATATTACCTAATTTATCTAATCACCAAAATTTTAATCTAATAGTAACCATTAACACACTTATCTTTTTTTTTCTCCTTTTCCTTTCATTTTCCTTTTTCTTTCCCATCTTCCTAATCTCCTTTCCCTTCCTTTTACCCTTCTTCTTCTTGAGACCATACCCTATGCCCTCTACAATACCATCACCTACACCTTCCTCCCATCAACACATGAACTCCCACTTATATGATGGGTTATTATCAACCCATTCCCTCGATTGTGCACCACCTTCCTCTACCATTTCTCCCTCATACACTCTTCATTATATGCCTTTCACCATACCCAAGCCACCGCACACACAAACTCACACAAACCTATACACACACACACACACACACAAACTATTCCAATCTCTCTCTACCTCATTTAATGTTCAACCATCCATATCTCCATTTTTCATCAAGCCAAAAACCAACCCAACCACCTTCGTATTTGTTCTTCTTCTTCCTACTTTGTTCTACGTTGAGCAACCATCACCACCTCATATGCCACCACCAATCACCACCATTTCACTACAAAACCAACTACCATTACACCCTCATCATCCCGCTCACTGTTATCGATCATCGCCACCTCAATACCATCTTCCTCCCTTCTTCTATTGCACTTTTTTTCCTTTTTCCATTAAGGTGCATGACCATGTGCTTCTCGTACACCCTAGTGGTGTGCTTTCATGCATAGTTCCATGCACAGTTGTGCACAACTCATTCATTCTCATGTACTTTGTGCACACCTATGTGAATTTTGCATGCCTCACTCGTGTGCCTTTCTAGCTCTTGATCCTTGCATGCATTGCATACGATGGTCGTTCCCTTTCTCTGACACATTGATGCTATTTTCTAAGCACATCCATGCTCCAGTCTAACACCACCTTAGCACCATCATAACTTCCACCATATATCCATGCATCCTAAGCTTCTCACTTATTTTGGTTATTTCTATTACGACCCTCCTTTAACTTAAATTTTCTCTTGATTCTTATTTTTAAGTTCTAATTATGAAATATCCTTATTTTCATAGGTAATATTTTTGTGATATTAGAGGAGGCGGTTTAGGATTTTGTACTTAGAGTCCAGTATCCTTGTTGGTAAGGATAGTTAGACTTATATGTACATTATGTGTTTGTACGTATATCTTGTTTATAATTTTATGTGGATAATATTGATTTTTCATGCTATGATATGATATATTGAAAGGGTGAAAAATATGAAAGTATATATCGAAGGTATACTATTGATACATGGTATTTATGTATGAAATGCCCTAAAAATCCTAATTTTAAGAATTATAGTTAAATAAGGTTTTATTATAAAAATTAATTAAATAAATTATTTTTATTAAAATAAAAGGGAATTAATTAGGGCAAATCAAGAAGAAATTAATAAATATTTTAATTAGGAAAATTTTGGGTATTTTAACTAATTAAGGATTTTATTTAAAAAATTAATTAAATAAATTATTTTATTTAAATAAGAGGGAATAAATAGGGCCAAATTAATAGGAATGTTATAAAGAATTTGATTGGGGAAAATTAGAGTGGTTTACTAGTTAAAATGGAATTTATGAAAAATATTTCAAAAACCCTAAACTAGCCTAAAAAAGGAAAATTAAATATTATTATTTTTAAATATCCTAAATTTCCAAAACAACGAAACCCTTTTATTTTCCTTTTCCCTTTTTTCCCTTTTCTTTCTTCTTTTTCTTCCTTTTTCTTCCTTTTCTTTTCTTTTTCTCTCCTTTTTTCCCCCGAGTTGGGCCAACCTACCTCACAGCCCAACCCTCCTTCTTTTCTTCTTCTCCTTTGGTGGCCCAGCACGCCGCATCTCCCCCGTCCCAGTCTGGATTTCCTTTCCTTTTCTTTTCTTTCTTTTCTCCCCTAGACCGCCCGGTCCGCGTCTTCTTCTTCTTCCTCCTCCCTTCTTCTTCCCCGTCAACTTGCAACTACCTACACGGGCAAAAATCCTGCTACCAACTATGCACGATCGCTGCCCATCTCCCCACTCTTCCATGTTGACTCGTCGGCCACTCCTGCCCGCCCACTTCTCCCCTCCCCTCACACATTTTCCCCCTCTCCCCTGGTCACTCGCAGACCACGAATGGGGAGTACGCCAACTGCCGTTGTCGGCCGGTGCCCACTCCTGCCTTCCACTCTCCCATCTTCTCTTCGACCCTAACTTCTCCTTTAGCCTATAAATACCCCCTATAGTAGCCTTTAATCAAATTTTTGGCTTGAATACAAAAAGAACCATCCTTCGTGCCACCGCTACTTCAGACACCCTTTCCTCTGCCGTCTGCCAACTACGTCGCCTGCTCTACCTACCTAAGTCTTCCCTGCACTACCCTCTAACTAATTATGCCACCCTTTTCCCTCAATTCTTTTTGTATGAGCCACCCCAACCGTGCAAAGTTTCCTTCTCAATCAACCTATTCTCTACCCCTACCACCCTTCACGCCATCGTCCACCACCACATCCGCCACTACCACTGCCTCCTACACCACCCAAAAATATCTGCAGACCCTCCTCTATCTCTTCCTACTCTTCTTTCCCTCTTCCTCCCTCTCCTCCTCTCTTTCTCTCCTTCTTCCATTTTTGGCCACCATCGCCGCCACCCTCATTCTGTTCCTCTCATTCTAGACAGCCATAACTACCCCTACTCCCACCCTCATTCTTCCTCTCTTATTCCCATCCTTCAAATTTTCCCTTTTTTTCTCTTTTTTTGGCCACCTCCATGCACTACTGCCAGTGCCACCTATCACCACCAGCCTAAGGTAGAACCCTAAACCCCCTCAACCCTTTTACCCTATTTTTACAATCTTTATTTTATTTTATTTATATTAATTCAAGTATATTATTATTATTATTATTATTATTATTATTATTATTATTATTAATGTTACTACTATTACTGTTATTGAGGGCCGAAGCCCTATTCTATTTATTTCAAATGATGATGATTATTATTATTATTATTATTATTATTATTATTATTATTATTATTATTTTGTAATTTCTATTATTATTTCATTTTTATTATTATCACTATTTTTATTAATAATGTTCTAATGTTATTATTAGCATTATTTTGGTGAAGGGTCGAAGCCCTTATTCCACCATTTATTTCAAACCATATTATTATTAGTAGTAGTATTTTTAGTATTATTATTAACGTTATTATTAATTTTTTTACTATTATTAATATTATCATTATTATTATTTTAAGTATAACTATTATTATTATTAGGGTAAAGTCTTCAAACCTTATATTATTAACTTTTACGATATTACTATTATTTCTTATATCTTTAGCAAATTTAGTAATTAGTTAATGTCATTTTATTAATATGTTATTATTTTATTAAATACCTAGTCTTAGAATAGGTTAGCGAATAATAGTATTTTCGGTAGGAGGGAATCTAATATTTAGCTTTTTCCTCATATAGGTGAGACCAGTGAAAGCCCTAAGGAGGCGTAGGAGCGTGCTCTAAGACCGGTGTCGTTTTAGGTAAGGGTGTAACTAGGGCCTTATGTGTGTTGATGTACATTATATGTTGTGTATGTTATGTATTCTATGATTGTCACTATAATTATTTCCTATGTGGTATGGCGTGAAGTTGAAGTATGTTCATGGGTTATTATATGGCATATGTATTATGTATATATGATGATATATTGTGGTATGTGATGTTATGGTTTGTGACCCTTTAGACATGAATGTGAGGATGTATAAAAGTGGTATTGTGTGTGAAAAAGGTTGAAAAGGAGAAAAGGAGAATAAGTTAACCAAGGGGAGTAAGTTGACCAAAGGGAAATCAGTTGACTAAGGGATTCGAGTTGACATAAATATTTTAATGGTACAAGAGTGGAGGAATAAAAAGGGAATTTTAAATAAAATAAAGAGTGGGAGAATCTAATATATTGTGTTACATGGGAGAATCTAATCTATGGTTTTGTATGGGAGAATCTAATCTATGGTGTAACATGGGAGAATCTAATCTATAGTTTTGTATGGGAGAATTTAATCTATGGTGTTGCATAGGAGAATCGAATCTATGGTTTCGTATGGGAGAATCTAAATATGTAGGGAAGAATCTAGGGTTTCGCATGGAAGAATCTATGGATGTGCATGGAAGAATCTTGGGTTTTACAAGGAGGAATCTTGGGTTTTGTATGGAGGAAGCTAGGGTTTTGTATGGATGGAGCTAGGGTTTTGTATGCAGGAATCTAGGATTTGGCATAGAGGAATCTAGGGTTTTGTATGGATGGATCTAGTGTTTGTATGGGAGTCTAGGGTTTGCGTAAGAAAGTTCGAAGGTTTACATGGGAAGGTTAGCGCCTACATAGGAGTAAAATTTATGTATGAAAAGTTGATTTGGGATGTAAGGAAGGAAATGGAGGGGTTGTTTGGGTGTTTGGAGGTTTTGGGTGAAAAATAGTACATAGGACAGTATAAGGGTACATAGGAGGCTAAGCTGGGGTTTGGGGTAAAAACCCTAATTTGAGGAGGTGGTAAAAAGGAGAAATAAATAAAGGTGAGTGGAGTACGAGAGGATGATGAAAATGATTAAGTAAGGATGAGCTTGATTGGCTTGGAAAAATAATAAGTGGAATATGAGAAATAGAAGGGAGACATGTGGACACGTGGAAGGTAGGGTTTGTTGTGGCCAGTTAGGATTTGGTGTGGTTACCTGGGGTTTTTTGACCACACGTGTGCTTGAGGAGTAAGGCATATTGATGAAAGTGGAATCTATGGGTTGTGATGTGTGGAGTGTTAAAATGATTTGGGTTGTGTAAGGTGGAGTAGGATGGGCCTGGTTCGATGATGGGAGTGATGTAGTCAGATTCTCTCTTATGTCATTCTATTTCTTTATAATATTTCTTTTCTGTATTGGATTTTCCTGAATTATATATTAATATTTGTAGACATTATTCCCTCCGAGAAAATTTAATTTCGCACTTTGATTTCTACCTTATGATTAATTATAAACTTTTATGCGTACTCTGATTTCTATGTTATGATCTTTCTAGTTCTTTTTATGAACTCTCGATTTAAGTTTGAAAATAATCCTTTTTAGCCTTAGCACTTGGTACTGGAACGGTCGGAGTGAACCGGTCTGGTACTAAGTGTGGCGGTAACATCCCCATAATTCATGGGTTTTAATTTAAGTGCTTATATTTTTTTTAAAATAGTGAATTTTGGGGTGTTACAATTTATATACTATGGAGTTACATATCTTGTATGAATATTAGGGATTGATATGTATTGATATTAGGATTCGTGAGGCCTTTGGAAAATGTGAGTGTCATGAGGACATTTATAGTTATATGATGGTAATATGAGAAATAATCTTGGCCTGATGAGTTTTGAGAATGTTATCTAATATTTCATAAGTAATGGGATTTAAATGATGGGTTGAATAAAATATAAGTTACCTAATATGATGTTTTAAGGTTTTGATAAAGGAAGGATATTTTGGTCCATGAAGGTTAAAAATGAAAATTTGATGATTTTCGAGGATAAATGGAATAATGGTGTACTAACAATTATACTCAAAATAATTTGATTTTTATGGACCTATTACTTGAGGCTAACTTGGTAATTATATGGTTGTGTTTACGTGTTTATCAATTTTGTGACATGCATAATTGTATGAGTCATGTAAGGTGACATCATATAATTAACACTAAATAAGATACTAATAATTTAAAGTGGAAGATCATGTGAGTTGGGCCAATGTGTTTATATGGGTTCATTCCACTAGATAATAATAGAAGCTTAGGTGTTTTTTTTTAGATGTAAGTTAGTCTATTCCACCAAATTAAGAATAGTGGGACTCTATATTCAACATGAATGAAAATGTGACATGAGATAAGAAACTAATGGATAATACATTAATTTATTAAAGTAGAAGATTATGTGAGTTAAAACCGAGGTATTGGATTCGTTTCATTAGATGATAATAGTGGCTCAAGTGTGTTGTCCCTGACAAGTGTTTTAGATCGTTCCACCTATATAAGAATAGTGGCTAAAGTGCGTTTTCTTTGAGAGTGTTGGGCTTGTTCCACCATATGATAATAGTGGCTTAAGTGTGTTGTTTCTAAGAGGTACTTCAAACCATTTATCTGGTTTAAGAATAGTAGGGTCCTTAAACTTAACGTAAATAAAAAAATGGATCATGTTATATATAATCATGAAATCTAGAATTAGTAATTACCTTATGTTGTTTTATATATCTCGCATATATGCTTATTTTTCTTTATTTCCCCTTACTCGATTGTATTATTACCTTACTTACTACATTGGGTATTGATCATCCTTTTTATGGGTGTTGCTTATTCATATAAGTAGATGACCATAATGTCTATATGTAGGTCGATAAGGACTCACTAAATAATTTTGCAGCCTATAATGCTTTGCGAGAGGTGGAGTGATTCGTATTAGGGTTTTGGATGAAGAGTCATATTATCTAAATAATAGTTTACCCAAATACCTTTTTGGAATCTTAGATTCATGTTATCCCTTTATCTATATTTTGGATATTGTAATAGGAGTTAATCTCCAACTTTTATGAAATTTCTCTCATTTCCTATCTATTATGCTTTACATTCTAATTGTTTTACCTTATGATTGGCATAATGATGGTTTGATAAGCAAAGCTTGTGTCAATTATAGTGGCAATAACTATCTTATCATATCATATAATACTATATATAAAAGAAGAATACATTGCATCATTTTTCTTACCTATTTCTATCAATAGCACTTGGCATTATCCTTAATACTTTTTTAGATAATCAGTGTCTGATGGTGCTAGGATGATGCATTGATATCAAAACATCTTTCTACATATAAGAAGAGAGTTCTACGCAACCTATACTTCCCAACTAAAAGTGCTAGTCATTAAGTAATAGAGAAAACAAAAGATAAAGTTGCATTGAAAATAGTAGCTAAACAACTATTGGTACAAACAAATTAATAAAATAAACAAATAGAGTAGTTCATTAAAGCATAAATTTTTTACATTAATGCTATATATCCAAATTTTGAACCCAAACTAAAACCTAATTTTTTCTAAAAATATACATATTAGTGCACTAATTTTATTTTTATTAATAATTAAGTAATAAAAACTAATAATAATACAATATAAAAGAAAATTATGATATAAAAATGCAAGGATATCGTTCTAGGCCGGAGATTGAGAGGGCTTACCTCTATTTAATTAGCTTAAAAATAAATAAAAATAAAAATCCTAAATAAAACAAGATAAATAAATAAGAAAAATACTAATGGGGGTTATAAAAATAAAGATAATAGAATAATAAAAGGAATAAGTAAAATAAAATAAAATAAAAATAAAAATAATGAAAAATGCCAGATATGATAAATATGTTAGAGAAATCGAAATCCACCACTAGATTAGGTCAAAATATAATATTAATTTCTAAGTCATCTTTTAATCATGAGAAAGAGATCGACCGAGTTGTACACCAAAAGTAGGTCCATACACCTTTTATTACTTCCCTTAATTAATTAATACTACAAAGCGTCAATATTAGCCCTATTAAATACTAGCAGTATAGCAGCAACAAGCGGCTCCTATATTTAACTAGATTTAATGCATTAAGTCTAATCGGAAGACTGTCAATCTAAGTACCCAAACTAGTACACAAAACATATCTAGCTGTATTTCCTTTCCTTGATCCATACATATCTAAACGTTTTAATACTTCGGTTAGAATCACAAAACTATTAGGTGAATTGTTATTTAACCTAGCTGCAATTTATACACATAAATTCTAGTATATTTAGATGGCCACCTAGTAGGTAAATAATCCCACAAAGTGTCACTTATAAGAAAACCAGAACAAGGCATACACCAAATAAATTGTACTTGACAGAATTATATATATAAATGATAGCAATTAAAATAGAGTCAAGGAATAATCTCACGAAACAAAGAAAATAAAATTATATCTCAAACCCTAATCTAGGGTTTCAATTTATTCCCTAACAACAAATATTCAGCTAGCCATAATTATTAAATTAATTACACAGAAATATATATTCAAAATATAAATTAAAAATAGAGAAACAAATAACTATAATTCATTTTAGACAAAAGATCAATAATTTATTCAGATAAAAATTAATTTTATCTGAAATAATTTCTATCGGATAAAAATTTTCCATATTTTTCTTCCTTTCCGGCGTTGATTTTTGTGCAACTAATTTCTTTTTCTTTTTCCTTCTTTTCGTCTGACGGCTGACTGCGCCCTAATTCCGTGCATGCCGTTGTCTCCTCTGCTGTCGCTGCTGACGGCTCAAAGTCCGTACGGCTCTGTTTGTTTATTCCTCCTGATGGCTGCTTCCTTCTCCCCTGCGGCTCTCCTCGTCCTTTGCCCAGCCTTCGGCCGAGCCTCCTCACGGCTCTCCCTTGTACCTCCAGATGCTAGCCCTTTTATAATTTCATGCGGCCACTCTGTTTTTTTCGTTTGAGCCTTTCCACGTCAGCCCTTATCTTTTCTCATTTCGTGCGTTTTCTGTTCTTTTCTTCTGTGCGCCTTCTTTCCTTTCGTGCGCCCCCTTTGGTTTTTGAGCCCAGTGCCCTCCTTTTTCTTTTTTTTTTCTTTGACTTTTCTTTCGCTCCTCTTGCTTTGATTCCATGCTTTTTTGGCCAGGCAGGCTCGTTTGGCTTGTTCCCAAGCCTTTGGGCCTTCGACCCTTGGGTCGTTGGTCCAAAGGTCCAATCTCTTTTTTTTTTCTTCTTTTTTTTTTATTTAAAAACAAAACCTGTAAAATAAAATTAAGAAAAATTAATAAATAATATTATACTCTAAATTTATTTAATTATTATCATTTTAGCTTAAATAATAACATTTATGTAATTATTACCACTTAAGTATAAAATCATAATTATTCACCTATATTATTTAAATAGAATACTAAAAACTAAGATTATAAGAGTATAAAATATGTCAAAATATGAGCTTATCAGATTGTGTTGCCATGAGCTCCGTCATCCTGTTAGTCCAAAAATATAGAAATGTTGATAAACACTATATTTCTTAAATGATGATGGGTAGCCTTTTTTTCCCCCTGTAAGCTAAGAAATATTGTATTTAATGTAACATTTGGAAAAATATGATAAAGCAAAAAATATTCATAATATATTTATATATCATTTCCTTATTTTATACTCTCTATTAATTTTTATTAACTTACTAATACTTATTTTTATCCTTAGATAAATATATTACACTTTTATCTTAACCCCTCTATGCATCGCACGGGTCTAATACTAGTTTTAGTAATATGCGTAAAATATTTTTTTTCAGTAGTAAAATTTGGAGTATTACATTCATAGTATTTTAAAAATGCATATACACTCAATAAAACTTAAATTTTAGAAATAGGAAATGAAGAATACAATATGTTAAGAGTAGAGGAGGAGAAATACGACATCGACAAAGAGGAGAATAATTCAAATAACAAAAAACAACAATGGCGGTGGACAAACGAG
The DNA here is from genome assembly GCA_039764185.1 of Tamarix austromongolica. Classification (NCBI taxonomy): domain Eukaryota; kingdom Viridiplantae; phylum Streptophyta; class Magnoliopsida; order Caryophyllales; family Tamaricaceae; genus Tamarix; species Tamarix austromongolica. The sequence goes on along the minus strand of CM077813.1, from coordinate 20,512,117 downwards.
ATGATGATAGGGGTAAGGAAACGTACCCTTCAAATAATCATGATTGTCTCTCTTTCTAGCGGGTTGAGTAAATGAAAGTGTATGAGAAGTGATTAACTTAAATATCGTCGAGTAAAGAGGGGGGGGGGGAGGAGAAGGTATACATGACAATTATAGTGAAAAAAATGTTGTGTACACCTTTACTAAAAAAATGCTCCTTTGGTAAAGGTATACATTATATTTTTTCCACCCAACTATTGTATGTAGTTATATTTCAAATAAAAAAAGGAAAAATAGTATTATACATTACAATTGGTATAATAACTATCGTGTGTACCTTTAATAAAAAAAATTCTCTTTTTAGTAAGGGTATATACGATAGTTATTATACAAAAATACCATGCATATGTTTTTTTTTTCTATGAAAATTTTTTCTTTATGCTTTTAATTAATGGACAAGGGTATACATAGTAGATCAACTTTAAGTTATCTTATAAGGCCTTCATTGTATTTCGATCTATGTACTAGTGTTCCCCAGTTATTTTTCTTTAGACCTTTGCTTCTACAACCATATCTCTGATGTTGTATTCAACTCTTTTTACCTAGTAAATGGTTTTATTCTATCTTTGATATTCTCCCTATATAAATCTTATTTAAATTGTTAGAGGCTTACAAATTTTTTAGCCTTACATCTGAGAAAAGCTAGGTGCTGATCAAATCTTGTACAATATTGGATGTGGTATAAATACTCAGAGTATTATGTTGTCATTTCCATGAAACAATTTTTAGAACAAAAATTTTTACTATTAAAAATTAGAGATGTTACACAGAAAGGCAAAAACCAAGGAAGAAAAAGAAGAAAAGTGCATGTGTCATAGCTAGGTAGTTAAGGTATTGTCGACCATGCAATCCATCATAATTCATGTCTCATCCATCTACACTATAGTGATGATAATTTTCCTCTTAGGTTTAGGGTCGTTTCAAGAAATCTCTATTTAGATATAGGTTAAATGGATATTTTTGGATATTGAATTTAAATTTATGAAAAAATTTATGGTTGTTTTAGGGGATATGACAGGGGATGAGGATAGGGTTCTTATCACTGAACCCACCTATATATATATATATATGTATGTATGTATATTCTTGTAATCTATGCTTTACAACATTAATTTTTTTAAGAACATAAATAAAATAAATTATGTGATTTTAGTTTTTGAGTATTGGGAATAATTTTGGATATTAGGGGGCAAGAATGGGTTTTGTGGACATGAATGAAAATTTGGGATAGGGTTGAAGATTTAGTTTCTACGAAAATTACGGTGGGAAATCCCCATTGCTAAAAATATAAAAATTAATTTGAGTTCAAAGAATTTGATATGTTTTAGGTTTAAAAATAGGAAAGGATTTTCTATACCTATCATATTATCATACTTAAGGATATTCAAAATATACATCTATATTTTTTGATCAATATCTACCCTATTTTTCTTAGATTGAATATTCAAAATAATTGAATAGAATAACAGATATATCTAATTATATGGCTATAGTTATATTCATAATTAAATACAGTTATGTAAAAAAAATATATACTAGGACAGTATAATATATGGCACAATACACCGAAACTTATAAAAAATACAATATAATATGTTTGAATATGCATCGATACAATTCAAAGTACTTTATCATATTTACATATAATATAAAATTTTAAAATACATTATTTTATACTTAAAATGCAATATAATGCGTTGAAAAATGAATATAATACTAATTTCAGATAATATAATAAAAAAAATAGATTGAATATTTTCGTATCGAATTCTCTGATACCTAGCGCGAGGCGATCGACGACGGCAAGGCGCCGAGGGGCCGGACTGAGCAGTCAAAGGAAAAGAAGTAAAAAAGAAAAAGAAAAAACAAAAATAACTTGGAGAGCCAATTAGCCAAACGGAGGCCTACCTCAGTGTCCCAACCCAAGTCGGGTCCGGACTCCGGATTTGCTCGTCTTCCTGAAGACGGACAATAACAGGTCGCTGGTCGCTGCTCCTGCCATCGCTGCAGTTTTAGATTTCCCTCTATTTGCGCTGCCTTTCAGGCAAAGTTATCTCTTTCTGTTGTTTAATCTATCTGGTAAATTTCTCTTTTCTCCATTCCTCGCCGTCAGTCTCCTCTCTCCCTTACTTTTTAGCTTCATTCCTTGTTGTTCTTGCTGTAGCAATAAATCCTTGAAACGCTACTTCTTAATTATCATGTATTCGTTTCGATGCTTCATTTTAGTTAAGCTCTGGCGGAAACCCTAAATTTAAATCCCTACTAGCTTTTTCGCCGCTTAATACTGCTGTTATAATTTTATGTTAAAGTACATAGGTGTGACCTAGATTTTAGTTTTGTGAGATAGTGGCTATTATGTTGGCAGCTTCGAATTGAATTTCGAGCTGATTTTAATTTTGCTAATTGGAAAGTGATCTGCAATCTGAGTTTTCCTTGCCAATATTGCGTCCTGAAGTATCTTTATGGTGTGTTTAGAATCAGTAGGTTCTGATGTTATGTAACTACGTTGCGTTGCATGAGTCGATCTTTAGGGCTTTTGGATTGTGTGTGAGTGAAGCTTAATGCTATTTTTTTTTTTGTATTATATGTAATTCCAGCCTGATATGTGTTCTTGGTTAGCTCCACAAAAGATAGAAAGAAAGAAGGAAGAGAAGGTGTTAAATTGGGCTATATTGTTTTGCATTTTGTCATTATGAGCTCATGTAGCATTGAAAACTGGGATAATGTAACTTCATTGTAATAATATCCACACTTACTGCTGGCATTTCACTTTGATTGGGCTGTTTGAGTGGAATCATGAATATAATAGATGACTTTCATTCTCTTATTCGTGGTATTTATCTACACTGACCTGTCTTAGATTTATTGTTGTACAGAGCACAGCTGAGTTTTGTGTTCCAGTTATAAATTCGTGGCATTATGGAGGGTGACCAAAAACTGTCATTAAGAACTCGCCCTACTACTAAGTTTAAGCATCATGGTGCATATAAGAAAGGGAAATGGGACAATTTTAGTCGGGAATTTAATGACTTCCCTGAGGATTCTAATCCTTCCAACACTGTTTACCATATCCTTTGCCCATCAAGGAAGATTGGGGGTGTCATTGGCAAAGGTGGTGGTGTTATTAAAGTCTTGAGAGGAGAGACCCAGGCTAAGATAACTGTTGCTGAATCTATTCCTGGTTCAGATGAGAGAGTAATCACTATTTATAGCACTTCTATGGATAGCTCCACAAGGAAAGAGCCAGAGGTAGGAAATATAGATGAGGGCTTGCTGCCACATTGTGCTGCTCAGAATGCCCTCTTGAAAGTTCATGAGAAAATAATTGAGGAGGATCTTGCTGGTAGAGTGGCTGATGCTGCAGATACTGATATTTCAGTCACTGCTCGGCTTCTTGTGCCAAATAATTTGGTAGGATGTGTACTTGGTAAAGGTGGAGATGTCATCCAAAGGTTACGGAGTGAGACAGGAGCAGCAATTCGTGTCCTTCCTCCCGATCTTCTTCCAACCTGTGCTATGACCAGTCATGAGCTAGTACAGGTAGTGCTTCATTTACTTTTTGCGTATTTCTTTGTGTCTTTGTCTCTTGTCTATTTTGCATTTCATTTATATTTGTGTAAGTGGTGGAACTTTGTTCATTTGGCACTAAGGATTCCTTTTCTTTGTTTGTGCATAGCAGACTGAGCAGTTCTTGCTTCATTCATCTTTCATGCTCATTTATTTATCTATATTTTCTTGGGGTTTGGGTTAGGGTCATAATTATATACAAGTGAGTCTCAGTCTCATGCTGACTTTAATATTTAATTCCTTGTTGAAAAACTTAGCTATATATGTAGAGAGAGATTTAGGATCATGTACAAACCACTAGTTAAAATACAAACGCAGTAGCACTTTTGAGCTGTTAGATTGCATTGACCAACTGTGGTTATTGGAAATAATACCGTGGTTGTCATGGTGATTTTTTTAAAAAAAATTTTCAGAAGAAATATTGGTAAATATTGGTAATATATGTGGGAATTTCTTTCTTTGTCATTGAGATATCGTATTGGGAGGGTCAAAATGAGAGACGCCTTGGCTGATATGATATGTCATGGCTGATATTTTGTTATATGCATGATGTATAATAAGATTATATATGTAATATGATTTTTATAAGCAAGTTTTTTCTTTGCTATCTTTCATCTTGCTCATCATCCTCTTCTTCCTATGACAGGACGCTCGTCATCTTCATCTTGTGACTGCACTAGGATAGAATTAAGTGGTTGATTTGGCATAGGTTGGCATGCAAAGGCAATGACCTTATGGGCATCAAATCAATGGACTCATACATCACTTAACACAAGATCATTAAAAAAATAGATGGTGGCTTTGGGAATGTAACCAACATGCAAACCAAGTACAATGCTTGCTAGATCTATCTCTCTATCTATCGATCTATCTATCTATCTATTGATCTATCAAGTATAGGGGTGTTAGATTAAATTAATTCCCTTTTTTATGTTTAAATTTGTGTAGACATAGCATTTATGCTTTAATGTTTAAGGAACTTAGCTTTATCTTAGTTTAGGTTTTTATGTTAATATTGCCTAATTTAATGGAAATGGTAAAGATCTCCTTAGGGGCTATGATTAAAGAGCCTAATGTAAACATTTAAAATTTAATGACATTAAAAATCAATGCTTATTTTTGTCATGCATTTTCGAGTTAATACTCCCTCTGTTTTTTAATTTATGCCACCACTTATTTTAATAATACATCTTAACTATTAATTTCTTCAAACTTTAATATAATATAATATAATATAAAAATATAATTGTTATATCCATATTGAAAATTACTATCATAATATATATATATATATATATATATATATAATTTTCTATCTATATAAATTAAAAGATATTAATGGTAAAAGTTTTTTGTTGAAATACATGGTGACGTCTATAAAAAACTGAGGGAGTACTATTTTGGAAAAGAAATTAAATGCTTATCTACGATTCGGTAATAAAACTATGGTTGTGGTATTGAAGTGTTGCAAACAATATTTCATATGCTGCGTTTGTTATGGGGGTATTTATCATTTTATTTTTTACAACGAATATTGGCAAATACTGGTTAATAACTAATATATCACAAAATTTTGATAATGTCACATATTGCCAATTTCTTGTATCGAATGACCTAAAATTAAATAAATATTTTTTAATATTGCGCATCGGGACCAATATTTAATTGTATGTCTACGACCTTAAAGGCTATCTTTAGCAAAATAGTAAATTTAGTTAGTATGTAGATTTTGGTTTCTACAATAATGTTAAGTTTGGATTTATTTGAATTAAGAATATATTCCATTTGTTTTAGGGTTTAGGATTTTAGATATATTTGTTATGTTTTTGGCGTTTGTAGTTTACTATGTAGTTAAGTTTATTTTTAATTTTTGGTTAAGTTCAAGCTTATTTGGGTCTAGGGTTTATTTAATTTATAGTAGGGTTTCATATTTATATGATTTTTGGCCTTGTAGCATAATCTATGGTTGAGTTCATTTTAATCTTTGGTCATTTTTAAGCTCATTTGGTTCTATGTTTATTCATTTGTGTTTGGGTTTAGTGTATAGAATTTTGGGTTTAGGGGTTTAGGGTTTATCATTTTTAGATATATATGTTGTTTATGGTTTTTTAGCTATATTTGTTTTATAGCATTTGTAGTTTATTTTGTGCTTAAGTGCATTTTTATGTTTTAGGGTTTAGGTTTAGGTTTAGATTTTTGGTTTAGGGATTAAGGGCAGTTATTTGTTTAGGGCTTCAGATTTAGGGTTAGGGTTTAACGTTTAGAATTTAGGCTTATAAGGGCTTAGGGTTAATGGTTTGGGTTCAAATGTTAGGTTATAGGGTTTAGCTTTTAGGGTTTATTATTTAGGATTTGGGTTTAGGTTTTAGTCTTTATGGTGTATGATTTAGAGTTTAGGGTTTGAGGTTTAGGACCGGGGTTTATGTTTTGGGCTCGGGCTTGTGTTTAGATTAGGATTTAGGCTTGGAGTTGGGTTTGGTTTGGGATTTATGATACATGTTAATTGAATCTTGGCCATTGAACGAATATTGAACCAATGATAACGATTGATTCCTATGTTTCATCAGGGATCTTTTTGGGGGCTTATAGTCAAGCTAGGGCCCAATTGCACCTAGTTTAGTCTTAGCTGAATTCGGTTAGAGTGAGTCCCATTAATAAGTAGTAGGCTCTGGTTTGATTTAAATCTTAGTGGGTGTTGGGTTATTAGGTGATTTATGCTTTAGGGTTAGGGTTTGATAATAATATTTGAATTAATAAAAAGGCCTATTAGTCTATTAGATCCTAAGTGTTAAAACCTTGGAAATAAACAAGTTGGAGAACTAGCAAGAGCTAATTCCCTTGCTTCTCTCTCTCCTTCTCTTGCTATTGCCCCTCTTCCTCTCTTCTCCCTCTCTCGTAGTGTGGCCCTAGGGCTATTCCTTGGCCACAAATGAGCACAAGGTGGTGGCAACCAGTTCATCCTTCCTTTTCCCCCAATTTCTCTCAATTTTCACAATAGGAAAATCCAAGAACCCTAATGCCCCTTCTCTAATTAACCCTATGTCTCTTCTCACCACCCTGTGATTAGATTTGGAACTAAGAGGGTTGGCAAATTGGTATCAGAGCCGGTTGATAACATCTATTTGAAGAGCCAATTGTCAAAAATAAAGGCACAAGTGCCAGTTTCACCTCTTGAATTAGGACACAATAGGATGCGTTTGCTAGATAGAGCCCCAAAGGGAACTTAGGACAACGATCAAGGAATCGGGAACAAATTAATCAACACCAACAATGTGGATGAAACCATGAGGGGAAATGTAGCCAAAGTAACTAGAATTTTTGGTGGAAGGGAAATCCTTAATCTAGGAAGCCTAAAATCTATGGGGTGCCATAAATAGTTGTGAGTAGGAGATGACATCGCCCACCATCTTATGAGGTTCCTTAAACTCTAGTTGCTCCCCCTCTAGCTACCGAGTTGCCAGTGGTAGCTAGACAACATGATGCAGTCAACCATCCAAGGTGGGCTCACCAAGCACTCGTACACCAAATTAGATATTCCACCCCCTTGTGGTATTCTAAGACGGACTTCTCTATCTATGACAAAACTGGAGACCCTTGAAGTTGGTTTAATCGCTATTATCTATTCTTTCAAAGCTTGCCCTCATACCATTTGTTTGTTAGGTATGTTATTATCAGCTTGAATCCGAGGAATTAGATTTAACCTAGGAAACCTTTAAGCAATATTGTGACATGATATTTAAGCCCTCTATGTGTAGAATCGGGTTGGGAGAGTTGATTAGCCTGTCGCAAATGGGAAACATGGAAGAGTACCAATGGCATTTCAAATCCTTTCTAGCTAGGGCATCCACCGTACACCCTTATCAACAAGTAGAGCTGCTTACCTCAAGGTTAATGGAGTCTATCTGGATTGACATGGAACTAGCCTAACCACATAACCTTGTCACATCCATGAGCTTAGCTGAAACCTATGAGAGGAAGGCCTAGGCAGGGTGCAGCTAAGGGAGTAGGGTATCTCCTAATGTTCCTTGCACATTGCCTTCAGTTGGACCACCTAAGATAGGGGTTGCTAAAGCCTCCTCGTCCTTCTCAAACACTACACTCACAAGCTGAGCCAAATGTCGGGAGAAGAGGTTGTGTTTCAACTGTGATGAACTCCTAGCCTGGGACATTGATGCAAGAAGTTATTCTAGATAGAGATGGAAGTCCCTACCTCATAACAGAAAATGGGGAATACTAGTGGGTGAAAGGAAGTTGAGATAACTCTTCACTCCATCATAGGGGTAAAAAAAAATTTTGAAGCCATGCAATTATGGGCCTTAGTAGCAAAATGCTAGGTTGCGCTCACAACTTCATCCCATTGCACTATGATGCGCCTTAAATCTCACTTTGCATGTCGGATTAAAAGTCTTTGTAGCCAACAATGAGTGAATAAAAAGTTTGGCTCCGGTGAGGCAATTATTGTCTGGGTAGGGAATCGTAAGTTCTAGCCTCCCTACTAAATGGATTCAATGTGGTACTGGGAGTCAAGTGGTTGCACACCCAGGATCGATACTTTGGGATTTCATGGCTTTTACTATGATCGTTTGGATTGTGGAAAATCAACTGGTGTGGCAAGGATGCAGGCTCGATCTCTAGCCATCATGGGTAGTGAGTCTGAAGTGGGCATGCTTGATAGGATACTCCTTGATTTTGTATAACTCTTTGAGGAGCCTACAAACCTTCTCCACCTTGATCACATGATCAACAAATCTTGTTACACGCTAGGATAGAACCAATAGCAGACCAGCCCTATTGTTATTCGTATATTTGAAAGGAGGAAACTGAGAAGCAGTGTTAGGCTATGCTTAGTTGCTCTCATACCCTCCTGAATCTGAAGAGGCAGATGCACTTGACCATCTCTTGGCTGACTTGAAGCTCATGAGAGGTTGTTGCAAGTCCAAAATTGAATAAAACAACTGTTGGACCAGACTTGCTGGGTTAGTTGATTTCCAATAGGGGGACATAATGTGGGTGGGCCTGCAACCTTATTGACAATTCTCATTTGTGAGCTTTCCCAACCAGATAGTCTCCTTAAAGTTCTACGGACTTTTCCAAGTGTTGGACTAGATTGGCAAGCTTGCTTATTACCTGCCTTTGCTGTATCAAGCCGACTTAGTATTTCATGTTTCTTAGCTCAGGAAATTTGTGCGGCCTCCTCTGTTGCTTCTTCCATTGCCTCCGATTGTGGATGGTAGTACTGCTTTGTAGCTGACACAACTACACAAGTCCTATGGACTTGCTTGGATTGTGGCACTTGGGAATTTCTTGTGGAATGGGCTGGCCTACTGCCCAATGATGCTTTGTGGGAACCCGTGGATGAATTTCAGTTCCTCTTCCCTATCTTCAAACTTAAGGAAACACTTGATATGAGGGAGGAGAGTAAGGAATTCTTTTGTGGGTCGGGCTTATATTTGGGCCATGGCTTGTTAGGACACGATCCAGTCCCAGCCCTAATAGGTTAGACTAGGTTCCATTAATAAGTAGTAGGTTTTGGATTGATTGGAATCTTAGTGGCCTTTGGGGTATTATATAATTTATCTTTTAGGGATAGGGTTTGATAAGGTCTTAATCAATAAAAGACCTATTAGACTCAAATTCTGTTAGAAAACTTGGCCCACCCCCAAGATTAAGATGACCTAAAAATTAAACAAGTTGAGAATTAGCAAGAGCTAATTCCCTTGCTTTTATCTTTTTCTCTCTCTCGCAGTTGTTCCTCCTCTCTTCTTCTCACGGCGCATGTCCCTAGGGCTGCTCCCTAGCCACTTATTGGCAACACCTGAGGTGGTGTTGGCTGGTCCCCAATTTTCACAGTAGACAAATCCTATCCCGCATCTCTAATTAACCCCTTTTTGTCGTCTCACCACCCCATGGCTAGATCCATAACTAGAGTCTTAACACGTTTGTAGATTAAGAGTGATTTGTGTGGGAACCTCACCCTGTATATATAATGACGGTTACCTGATTGTCTTATACATCTTGTTACACAAAACTTGGCAAATACTATATACTCCTGGCATGCAAGGGTATTTATTGTTGAATTTGGTTTGGGCTGTTCTTCCTTTGGCCAGGTGTCAAACAACTGGGAGGACCTATAGAAATGCAGTGTCTATGAGCAAAACCTCCAGATTACTTATAGTAAGGACAATCCATAAGTGTATCATCTTTATTTTCCCATTCTTTTAGACAAAGATAGAGTGCATACCTAGGCGGCACGGAATTGGAATGCAGTTAAATTGGAAACGAAAATTATAACGGAAGCAGTAGGAAATGGCAAAAAAAGAGAGAGAATAATTTAATGTATGTATTATAGATTCTTTATTCAATTTTAAATATTTGTTATCATTGGACATCAACTCAAAAGAACATAAACCTTTATAATTGTCATTTTGAATTTAAATAAATATAGTCACAAGTAGACATTTAAGTATGTATGCAAAGATTGAAGTGTTTCTGAGGTGGGAGGTGCTAAGTGAGTGATGAAGGCTTCTGAGAGATGGGATAGGTTGAAGAATTGGACTTTTTTTTTTGGTTATTTTTGTTAATTTTTCCAAAAGATGTTTTGGAAACAGCTTTTGAGTTTCTGCTTTGGAAATATCGAACATTTCTGAAATGGAATCTGTACAAGTTTTCATGTAACCTAGATGCACACTGCACACATAGCAACATGCAGTCCTAGAGTCTTCATCTTCCGCAACATAATTAACCGTATAATCAATATATGAAGGGTAAAGTTAATACTGATATGAATCTCATCGTTAACAGGGGTTGGGAACTAACTAGGTTTTTAGTAGGGGATTTCTTCCAGAAAACTTGCAGGATATTGTTTGAGGAGGATTCAACTTTGTACCTAAGTCAAATCCCTCAGTACTAGCACCTCTTTGGTCATATAATCATTATATGTTTTTTTTATAGTCTACACTTTCGAACAATTTGCTGGCACCAAAATGCCTAGTTATGTAGCTGTTGATTAGGCTCTGGAACTAGACAATTCATTGTGTGTTTGAAGTTTTGATGAGGCTTGGTGCAAACTCTGTAATTAAAAACCCTCAGATGTTTAGAAATGTTGGTGCCACCGCTGTAATTGAAACCTCCAAATACTGTGCCCTGATCTCATAGCTTCATCCATGTCCTGGGATGAGGTCTGTACTTTTCCCTTGCACATACCAAGTACTGCTTTGCTTCAAATGTTAGCAAAGAGCCAAAAGCACCAAAGTATGCCAGGTCCTGGCTGTTTGTGCTTGAAGCAGCTGCCTTACCCTAACAAGTCATAATTTAATGGTCTAAATCCCTTCCTTCATTGGGGCTAGATTACTAATCTAAAGCTACTGGGGCTTCTATGTGCAAGTTTGACCTGATTTCTGTGGTAGTTTTCAAAGGAAATCGTTTTTGTATCTGCCCAGTAGGCTTGCAAGTCAAGCATCTAAAGTAGAACTAGCAATATCTGGAGGTATGGGAGAATTATTGATGTTGAGATTTTTCCCTGCTATTTCTCCTTGTGTGTCTTTACTTCCATCCTTTTTCTTTGATGCCTTTTCTCTCCCAATTGCAATTTGTTACTCTTTTTCCTGGAAAAAATTGTTCCTTACATAAAAGAAAAAGAAAAAGAAAATTTCTATCAAGCTGGCTAGTGTTTTAACATGACGATCCTTTAGCCTCAACTGCTAAATTTTAGTTTTTATTACTGTAAAGGTATTTCATTGTAGCTGCTTATTGCAGCTACTTACATGCACAGTTGTGGAAGAGGTGCTAATTTATATAGGTCCTTATTTTTAGCTTCATCTCTCACCTTTCTTTTTTTGCATTCAAAGGCCTGATCTGTATCATTTTCCTATTATGAAGCAGATATCAGGAAAACCGGCTATTGTCAAAAGAGCGCTGTTTGAAATTTCTACTCTCTTGCATCAGAACCCACGCAAGGACAGGCCTCCAAGTATTCACAGTTCATTAAGGGGGCCAGTTTTGCGCCATCATGGTCCCCCATTGCCAGATATGGCGCCACATAGTGATCCAGTATGGTCCCAACATAATTCTTCTCGCATGCCACCACCTTCATGGATGAGAGAATGTAGGGATTCTCCCAATTCACTTATGCTAGGCAGGTTTGATGATAGTCATGTGGGGCATGGGGAAGCTTCAGGGGAATTCTCCATGAAAATTTTGTGCGCTGATAGCAAAGTTGGAGGAATAATTGGCAAAGGAGGTGTCTGCAAAAGAATGATAGAGCAAGAAACTGGTGCTAAGATCTGTATTGAACGCTCATCAACAGAGTCAGAGGAACGTGTGATTTATCTATCAGCTTTTGAGGTCAATTTTCTTCCTTGGATTTTAAAATTATGTGTTTGTTGCATGGAAACTTCACTGAGCTAACATTTCCTCATTTATGAAATGTTTTGGGGACAAAAACACTTTAAAAACTCAGAATTTTTTTTTGGGCATTTCTGCATAATCATGAGATTCTGCCTTTATCCCATTGTCATAAAAATCTTTTCATGCATCTTCTTACTTGATACTTAATCCCATAATTTTGAATACTCAACTTTCTTGCACGATTACCAGACTAGTGATTAAACCAAATACCTTGTTAGTTATAATAATACACTGATAAACTTGATGTTGTTGCTAGGTCATTTATAGTTAATTATCAATCAAATATACTCTTTGGTTTAACATTGGTGTAATTATATGCGTAGAAATATTTTTTTATTCTATATTTTCCAACTTCTGCTTCTTACTTTTTGGTTGTTGGTGTTATTATTTTCCCTGTTTCTTGTTATTGTTTTCGTGCCACCTAATTGTGTAATTGTGCTGCTGGATCCCAACTATTTTGTTTGATCTTAACTGCTGGTGGGAAATTATTTAACTATTCAAGTGAACTAAGGGCTAGTAAGTATCTGTATGCTACTGTTGATCATGTACTGGAAATGTTTCAGACACTTCAGAATCCAAGGTCACAAGTTATTGACGCTATTCTTCAGCTCCAGAACAAAACAAGTGAGTTGTCTGAAAAGGGTACAGTTACTACCAGACTTCTTGTGCCATCCAGTAAGGTCGGCTGTATTATTGGACAGGCTGGATCTGTGATCAATGAGATGAGAAAGAGAACAAGGGCTGAGATACGAGTTTACTCCAAGGAGGAGACGCCTAGGTGTGCATCAGAGGACGAGGAGCTTGTGCAGGTGATCTTATGCAGTGAGATCTCTTCATCATAGTTCTTCCCTTGTTCTAAATTTAATGTACATTGTTGACCAAGGAACTGTGACAATTCCAAATTTCCTTGTACATGGATATGCTGATTCATTGATATTTTTTCTTTAATTTCTCAGGTCTCTGGTAGTTTTGCTGTAGCCAAAGATGCTCTTGCAGAGATAGCATCCAGATTAAGATTGAGATACTTGTGCACACCAAATTCTGCTCAACCAGATCCTGATGAACCAACTCCAGGTTTTAGTCCTGCAGGAAACTTTTTACATGGAGAACTGCCTCGTCCTTGTGGTCTGGCAGGAGTTGGCAATTCTTCCAGTTATGACAGAATGAAGGTAAGCATTCATTTTTGCCTTTTCTCCTGGCTTCGTGATTTCACTTGTTTTTTTCGTTTCCTTTTTCTTTCCTTTATCTTCTTTGTGAGCTTGTAGAGGGGCATGAGAGCTTCTTAGAACATTGTTTGTGTTACATAGTTTGAAACTTATTTACATTTGAAGATGTTTGGTATTGGTAAATCATTTGCTATATATGATATCAGCTTGCAAAGTTTCCTTTGGCAGAAAATCCTTTTTACTTGGTATGTTTTTTTAGTACAAGGCAGTACACGAGGGGAGGGGGGAAACTCTTATGCCCGATGGGGCTTAAACCAAGGACCAACAACTTATAAGTACCACCACGTTCACTAGTCCACAGACAACATCACTGGATAGTCGCAAATTACCTTTTTCAATAGTACTGAATAGTTTTGCCTACAGGTGTTTCTTTTCCTTCTTTTCTTTGGTAATCTGCCTTGTAGCTAAGTTTTAATCCCCAACTCATGACAGAATGGCAGGGAGAATAAGATCAGTATGGGATGTAGCTATTCCCTTTCCCGATAGTTTTAATGCTGAGTCCATTTAAAGCCGATGCTAGTTTAATTTACACGCATGGAGTGTTTCTTTTCATCTATTGCAGTCGATGTGATAATGCTGCAATAACCTAAATGTTTCCTTTGTCTGTTATAAAGGGTGACCTGTATGACTATGAACCTCCAACTTATTGTGTTCCAACAAGTGCTCCTGGGTATCAACTTCTTCTCATCAAGTTTCTTCCATATTTGATTATCTGATATTGCTACTTATTCTCACTTTCTTTTTTACCATATCCAGGTATCGTAATGCTAGCAATTCCTCTGCGTCCAAGTTTCTACGCTCTGGTGTTGGAACAGGTGGTGGTCCAGCAGCAGAGGTATTGCTTTAACGAAAGCTTCAAAACTTTCTTTACCTATCATTCAATTCTTTCCTCCAATATAAACTTTCCTTCATCTTGATTGGAACTGTAATTCAAAAATTCATCGAAACCTGACTACTACCTTCAATTACGAAAAGATAAAATTTGAGAGTTTATAAAATATTGCTCCTACTGTCCTAATTTTCACCCTTAAGGGAAAATACTATGATTTCACATACAAGCTATATTCGAGCTGTCCCTAATAGTGTAGTTGACATTGAGAAACTCCAATGGTGAAGTTGTAGCTTTTACATATGCTCTAGCTTGAATACGTATATTAACAAGTTAATTTTATGATGAACAATACTGGAATAATAGTTGATAATTGATGAAGATTATTATTTTTATCAATCTATCCTGTGCAACATTCCAAAGCTTTTCTATGTTAACAAGTTATATGTCCTTGCTTGTGATGACAATGAATGATTACATGCTTTTTTCTTAATGCAGATTGCTGGACCAAGATTGAAGCTCCAAGGCCCTCAGGCTGGTGGAGCAGAATTTGGCATGAGTATCCATGGTAGTGCTGATCACATGAATGTTGCCCAGGATAGATATCACAGCTTCATGCCTTCTGGGCAAAAAAATCCCCAGCATGGTTCTTGTCAAAATCTCCGTACTGAGCAAACGCTTTATCAGCCTATGTCTCCTCAGCAAGGGCGTTACCAGCCTATATCTCCCCTGCAAGGGCATTACCAAACTGTATCTTCTCAGCAAGCTCCATACCGAAGTGTCAACCCCCAGCAAATTTCATACCAAAGCATAAATGCACCACAGAGCTCGTATCAGAATGCCAGCACTCTACATAATGCCTACCAAAATACAACTGCATACAACCCCTACCAATACTGACCTGACTGAGCAATATTTGTACAAAACTCGATGTATTATTGGACTGCTAATTGACGCAATTCAACAAACGTCACGAAAAAGGGTAGCTGAGGGAAAATTTATTCATTTCGCCCGTTGTCTCGCCCACTGCACCTTGATTATGTACCGCAGTACACATTTTTTTTTTAACCTCTTCTTGTTTTCAGAACAGCAGTAAAAATGATGTCATCCTTAGCATGTAATTGTACGACACATGCACTTTTGAGTTTCTGAAATGTTAGTTGTCATCAAAGAGCAGCCTCATCCCGTATCTGTTACCATTAAGATTTTGTGATGTTTGTCAAGAGCTTTTCTCAAAGCTGGGATCTTATTTCACTGAATTGCCGTATTCTTGAATATTGTCGAGTAAAACTTGTGCCGATCTACATGGATCATGCGGAAACTATGTGAAATTCATAGAACTGTGAAAAATCCTTGTCGTCTTATCGAACGAGTTGTTACCTCCTTTGCCCAATCGTAAAAGAAGTTCCCAGTGTTATGATATATCCTGGGTTACTTTGATTCGCCTCATGAATCATGATAGCATATCTATTTGAATCCAGGCTGGAACAATTTTGAAAAGCACTCCCCTTAGTGGATTTATGCATGCGGACCATATAGATGGTAATTAAGTTGGACAAGTTGGTTTTGGGTCAAGTGGTATCCTATGAGGTTATTTTTTTAGTATAGTTATGTTATATTGTGTCATTTTATACTTTGGTTAGTTCAATTTGGGTTGAATTATTTCGAGTTTAGATTGTATAAGTCTAAATTGGTGTTCTGGTCTTTTTTGGTCTATATCAATTCAAGTTTATAATATTTTGGGTCAATTAATTAGTTTGGGCTGAGTTTGGCTCTGGTTGTTTGGATTTTAAGCTGACTTGGATGATGTTATTTTGACTTTAATTGATCTCTAAGTCAATTTAGGATGAGTTCGAGCCGGTTACTTTGAATTTCAATTTTGTTTGGGTTTTAAGTTGATTCAAGTTTTGTTAGTTTAACCTATTTCCAAAGTAAGAGCCGATGGTCGTATTAGTTTTAGTTCATTTGAATTTAACATGAATCAAACTAAATCCAACCCCACTTCTATAGTTTTTCTTCAGTTGTTTTTGTATTTTGTTATATTGAAAAAATAATCTATCATATCTATATTGTAATATATTAATATGGCATTTATGATATCTCATAATTTTTTGATTTATTGATTCATACTTCCTTTTTTTTATTATAGAAAATTAATGTAGATGTTATTTATAAATAGATAAAACGATAATATTTTTAATATTTAATTCATTAGAAAAATATAATTTGTTATTATATGTTGTTATTATGTCCCTTTTGATGTTGTCACACCGATGTTTTTTTGGGGAAAGATGAATGCACTTAGGAAGAATAAGTTTGGCAAGGATGGCCATGATAAAAGAAAAAAAAAGTGAAAATATAATATATCTAAGATAACTTTAAATGTGTTATGAAACGTCTAAAGTTTTTCTTGTATTTTTTAATTTTATATTATTATACTAGATGGATATTGAAATGAATCTTGTCTAAGGTTGATATCATGTTGGATTAGTGTTGAGTTGGGTTGTATTGAACCAAGTTAGTTTTAGGTTGTCTCAGATTAGGTTTATGTAGTGTTCAATTCAAGTCAGATAAATAATTGTTAGGTAAAAATATGGTAGGGTTTGTGTGGGGTTAACTTTCTAGCTCTAAAGCAGAGGTATCAAATGAAATGATTCGTAGTAATGATGCCTCTCCAATTAGTATTAAACCACTTAAATCATTCTATAGTACTTCTAGTAGTTTAAGTTGAGAAGTGACAATCAAATTGGGCAGATAAGATTGTGTCGGATTAAGTTGATTTCGAGTTGGGTTAACTTGGGGTCATTTTACTTTGCATGTTGGCTTTGGATTAAATTGGGTCATTTCATGTTTGAGTTATTATGGGTTATTTGATACTCGGGTTGGTTACAAGTTGGGTCTAAGTCAATTCGAGTTCAGGTAAACTTGAATCAATCATTGAGTTAGTTTTGGGTTCGGGTCTTTTTACTTCTGGTTGGGCCAATTTGGGTTTGTAATTATTGTAAGTCATTTTGGTATGTGGGGTAAGTTTGGGTTATCTTAGGTTATCTTGGGTTAATTTATTAGCTTAGTTTAGGTCACTTAGAATTTGGACTATTGTGGGTCATTTTGGTAGTCACTTCGGAGGCAAGATAATTTAGGTCAATTTGTTTGTTAAGGTTGAATTAATTCAAACTTGATTCCTTTTGTGTTCAGATCAATTTATTATGTGATTTTAGTTTGGATTACTTTAGGTTATGGTATTTTTAGGTTAATTTATTAGTTCAATTGAGCTACTTAGAGTTTTGATTTTGTTAGGTTCTTAATAGATTCGAGTTTGGTTGGATCATTGTAAATTTAGCTTTTCTAAGGGTTAATTTATTAATTGGGTAGAGTTCAGATCAAATAACTTCAATTTCACATTTGTTCACATATCAAGGTGATTAGGTTTGGAGATTATCAATTTAGAGTATTTCAAATTAAGGGATCAATATCAGATCATGTTACTTTCAAGTCAGGTCGATATTGAGTTTGATTAATTCCAGGTCAAGTCAGTATCATGTCATCTTGGTTTAAGTTGGTTTGTGTCGAATCAAATGGGCTTCAAGTTTCACTTTACCTTAGATCATGGGTAGGTTAAAATTGGGTTCATATTGGATCAATTATTAACGGGTCAACATCAAGTCAAACTAGTATCAAATTGTACATTTTTTTCCTTCAAATTTTATAGGGCCGGGTTTTGAACAGATTAGGTTAGACGCGTCCATGCTAGCTCTAGAAAAGTCCCTCAACTACCAATCAATCATAGACTAGGTTATCATACTCCTTCCCTCCATTTCGTTAACATACATTTGTAAATTGAGAAGATTTTTGTAGGGAATTAAAGTGTTGCGGGTCAAAGCTAGGATAAACTTAACTCTGGTACTATAATATTATCCTAAATTTACTTAGATACTATGTAATTTAAATACTTATATATAAATATTATAAGTTTTAATTTTATCTTTATTCTAATACCATCTTGTTATTAATTTTAGTCTTAAGTTATTAAAATTAATAAATCTCTTATACTTTGTATTTTTTGGAGTAGAAGTAGGTAGTCTCTACCTTTTGAATATTGTTTTGTTGAAACTTTCTAGAATTTCAAAAGATTTGAACGTTTTTTTAATGAAAGATTCTAGATGATCCTAATTTTTTAAACAAATTCAAAAGATCTCGAATTTTCCAATTCGGCTTAAAAATTATTAAAAAAAAATTCACCGAGATACCATGATAATTGGCATAATTGTACTAAGTTACCATGTATTTCCAACAATTCTATTTAAATACCATGTATTTTAAAATATATTTTTACCGACTACCATCTTATTGTATTTTTTAGTCTTAGATTAATAAAATGACAAAAGCTTTAGTATTGAATATTTTTTTCCAGCTTGCTAAGAAAATTCTAAATATGTTGAATATTTGTTTAGAATTATTTATTTAGGTTTCAATAATATTTTTTAACAAATTTGAGAAAATATCTACTTGCTTTATTTTAAAGGTAATGACATCTTAAGAAATGTTAAATATTTTATCATTTTAATAATATAAGAATGAAAACATTAATATGACAATCCAAGAATAAAAATCAATTTTTAAACTACACGACATTTAAATAAAATTGTTTGAAATATATTCCTAAGTGATAATTATGTCAAATGCCATTGTAATAAGTGAAAATTTTACTAAAAAGTATGTATTTTTTATTTATTTAATACTAAAATCATCAGTAGAATGTTATCATATTAAAAAAAATTAAAACACATAACACCTAAAAGAAATTCTTTGAAACAATAATATCTAAGTACATCTATGTTAATTAAGTGTATGTTTGGTAAAACTAATTTAAAAGTTAGGCGAAAGTTTATAAACTATAAAATATTTACATTCAATTTTTTAATAAAAAATTTAATTTTAATTAACTAAGAGTTAGCTAATAAATTACTTTTGGCCTTACCTAACACACCGTAAATGTGGTGCTATATAAAAAAAATTATCTCATTCATCGAAGAGTTTATTAATTGTATGTTTTATTAATTATTCTCACACTCAAGTTGATGGTGGAAGAGCATGGTAACAAAAAGATGTTGCAATGACATTAACTATATTATACTTAAATATTTACTGTCTCACACAATTCCATTTAATTAAAATGTGTTTTAAATTTATCCTTTCTACTTAAGAACCATAGATCATAGTAATACTTTTGGTCTTATGCTATTAAAATAATAAAGATGTTCATATTATGTATTTTTTTTAATATTGAATTGGAAAAATTCGAATCTTTTAAATATTTTATACTTTTGATTTCAATTTTTGTATATATATTTTTAAATGAAACGACATTAATATCTTTATAAAAGTCAAAAAAGTAGAATTCAATATATATATATATATATATATATATATATGTAAAAGATTAAAAATTTTCTAATTAAGTCTAAAAAATATTTGAGCGTGAAAATTCTAATTAGTAATATCCTAAGACTAAAAATATTAATATAATGGTGCTGAAGTAAAAATAATTTTAAAATACGTAATTTTTAACTAAAATTATTTAAAATAGGACGCGAGTCCTTAAAATTTTGAAGTTTAAAATTTCTGTCATATTCTTTTTCTGTGCTTCAAAAAGACAGATTCGCAATCTAGTTGCCGTATATATTATTATTTTATCGAAAGTCAAATTGAGTAAATCAATGAGCAGGAAACGTCACCACTAAAGATCAACCGAACCTGATGGAAGATTTCCCATGAGGGTAAACTTAGGTACATAGTGAAGAGAATGCACTTTGGGGAATAAGACAAATCATAAGGTTAGAGATTTCCTTATCTTGTCAATCATTACCATGATTGAGGCCTCAAAAGCAAATCAACTCAATCCTGAATTTGGAAAAATAAATAAATAAAATAGTCGAAGATAAACCTTCACCTAATGGAAATTATAATAGATCTTAAGGTAATGATAGATTTATTTTTCATAAAAGGTGAAATGGGCAGAAAATTGTGCATCAAATATAAAGTTATCCCTAAGTTTTTGTGCTCTTCGTAAACAGGCGGCGGCTAGAAAAAACTACTTCATATATTAATTGTAGAAATAGAATCTGTATATTTTATCTAACATCAAGAACCACAATTGCTTAGGCGGCTGTGAGTATTTGTCTTTTGTAAAATAGTTAATCTAGAAGAATTTTATTATGGCCCATTTTTTTCTTCTTTTGTTTGTATAAAACTAAACTTATGAATGATTTCAAATTATTTTACCTCCTACATGTGATTTTTTTTTTTTAAATCTATGTTAAGAGATCTTTCTTGTTTGTTTGAGAACTCCAAGCAATTTTATTTTCGGTGTTAATGTTGACTAAAGTTGGAAAAAACGGATCCAATGAAAAAAAAATAAATTAATTTTTGTCTCTCAAAATCATTTCAACTAACTTTTTGCTCATTTAATTTAATACTTTTTTTTTTCTTTTGACTAATTTTAAAAATTTTTAGATGATGAATTACTTTGAATTTAAAAATACATTTAGAAAAAGTTTGGTAGAGTAGGTTATAAAATATACTCAAGTTTTCAATATTTATCATTTAGTTTTTGACTTTCAATATTTGATTTTTAGATTTTAATATAAATTTTAACTAACTATATCAAACATATTCTTAACCCATTAAAAAAATTTCTACCTGGCATAAACTAAGGAAATAAAAAACTTAAAATGACCTCATTGTTCCAGCGATGATACTTTGATACTATATGAGAAATTACAAACCAATTTTGAGTTGACCCCCTATTCATGATTACATAAAATTGAAGCTATAATGTCAGAATGACCCAACCAGCTTCGATGCTTATGGAAGTTTTGGTCAACCCAATCCTATATTTACACCACGCTTGCTTGATATCACATGAAAAACGACAAAGTGGAAAGTGATAAACCCAATTTGATTCTTACATGAAATATAAATTTATAATAATTACAAACAAAATCAACCCGACATCATTTCGAAAGCATTAAATCGGAAACCGCTCTCCGATTCAGTTAATATGACAGCGAGTTTTTCAATATTGCTATTTTTCTGTTGTTACGTATGCTTAGTCCTTGGTTGGACGCTTTATCGATTGCCGGCTTTAGTTGGATATATAACATAACAGAGTCTTGTTAAGTCATTTCGAGTAAGAAGAATATCAAATCATGTTCGGATCTTATTAATTAAGTTTTTTTTAATATAAATTTAATTTGGGATATATATTTTAAATCGAATAGGATTTGGATTGAATTGATTTAGGTCTACGGATTTTGAATCTTATCGAATTTGAGTAAGATTACTTCAGTTTAAAATTTATATTGATATTGATTATTATTAATTTTGTATAATAAATAAATTATATTTTGTAATTTATTATTATTATTATTATATTTATTATATAATTTTTATCATAATATATATAATGATATAACAAATTGTTATTTAAATATATAATAATAATAATAATAATAATAATAAAATTATTAGTATCATTATCATAGTTATTGTTATGTACACAATTATAAATATTATTATATACATAATTATAATGATTGTTATAATGATTATAATTATCATGTTAAATATAATAATTATTGTTATTATTATAACTAATAATAATAATAATTATTGTTATTATAATCATCTTTAGAAATATAATAATTATCATCATTATTATTAGAAGTAAAATATAAATTATATTATTGTCATTATAATAATATATATTATTATTAGTATATTTACAATTATAATTTTTAAGTTTATAATAATAATTATAACAATAATAGAAATTTCTATGATCTAATTTGATTTATGCTAATATGATATTAAAATAAAGTGAGGAGAACAAAATCTTAATAATTTTGTTTCATTTATTGTTACATGGAGTTCATATTACTTTTTTTTATATATAATTTTATTAGAAAGATATCTTATTGATGTTTATATAACAATTTAAATAAGGTAAAATATTATCTCAATAGATTAAATTTGACTATAGTTTATACTAAATTTGGAATTATATTCAAGTATGGATGGGGTTGAATTAGGTCATTTTGAATTGAGTAAGTTCGGATCGAGTAATGATCAAATTTTCGGTTGAGTATGGATTAACTTCATATCAAATTTTTTTCGGATTGAGTTATATTAGGTATGAATCATCATTGAATTAACTCAATTTTTATCGGTTTTAGATTAGTTCAAATTATTTTGAGTTTTTGGATTGAGATCGAATATAAACTTTTGAATCCAGATCGAGTTTTAGGTTAGATTAGTTTTGTCGGATCTAATTATATGTTGAAATAATTAATAGGCACACTTAAGTAAAAGTATACGACGATATAATTTATAGATAGATATGACATGATTAAGATAATAGAGCGATGCTGCGCTGCAACTAAAGGATTGCAACTTATTTATAATTCTCTCAAAAAGTGTGGGTCCCATTTGTTGGAGCACCACACGTGGGACGCACACTTTGTGGGAATGATGTGAAGAAGTTGATTGTAGAGTCAGCAGCTATTCGTGTAGTAATATATAGATAGTTGATGACAATTGAAATCACAATTTAGTAAGGTTACTTTAAACAAGATATATTTTTGATGTGAAATACGAACGATTCGAAACCCAATTTGATCCAACTAAACATGATCTACAAGTTGTAACTCCAAACAACAAGAGCAAGAACAACAACAACAATAATAAGATACCTCAATTTAAAACCCACGATACCTAAATTGACACAACTCATCCTTGATCCATACAAATAAAATAACTAATATGATTCGAAACTATAGTGATTCAACCCAAATCAATTTCAACAATTAAACTCTAATCCAAAATAACTTGAAAGGATTCTAATTACAAATGACTTAGTCCAAACTTGATTTGAAAGGACAAAATAATTTAAAAAAACTTGAAGCCAAAATAATCCGAAACCAATCCAAATAGACTAAATAACACCAAACAATCTAACTTTAAAATAATCAAATCAAACTTGACTTGATTCAAGAAAATATCATGACAACCACTAAACCTAAACCCTACATGTTTCAGAAGATAAAATAAATTAAACTGCATGCATAACACTCCTAAATTTACTAAAAAAAATTCATTTTAGCGGAAACAATTATACAAAATATTGGGTGTTATCACCGTATCCAACACGAAGAGATGTATGATCAATGCCTAACCCATGTTGAATGTAATGCCAAAACAACTCAACCACGATGACTGAGTATGGTCAATCCTTAATCTAAGGTCGAGGTAAAACTAATGGAAACCAACAAGAGTAGAATAGAGAGAATTAAATACAATACACAAATAGTTTACGACATTTGATATCCCAAAAGGGGATAACAATGACAACAAAATACAATTAAAAGAAGAGACACTTCGACCCAAACCCACCACCATCAAACTTGTAATAAAGCCACCTAAGAATTTAGTAAATGTAGTATCAATATGACTTCCTCGTACTAAATAAATCACAACACCTCTTAAGAGGTAGTATGCTTACATCACATTTAATCATACATAGATGAGAATCATGCATAAATATACGATCACATGCTCTCACCACATTTAATAACAAAGGACGAGAGCTAAATCACTTAGATCAAGGCATATTCATCACAAATATATTGTATGTTCATCAATGACCAACAAATATTCACCAGGTATCAATAACATATTCAGCTAAATTTTAGTTGACGTAAAACATATTAAAGTCATGCAAACCATTCTCTCATCCAACTTATATATTTATACACATGTGATAGCAACATACATATAAGATTTTTACAATATCTTGTTTCATGCATATCTTCAAAATAAGGCTATTCTTGATTCCACTACTCAACATATAATAAAAGTCAATCATGCCCTAACAAAGGTCTAATCTCAAAAGATGTCATTCCAATACAATCTCAAATTCTTATAAAGCAAAACCTAATATAATTATTCAAGAAGTACTAATGTGGTTGTCTTGTCTAATTCACATATTAAGGTGGATTCAAATATTGAGAGGAATACAATCCTATAATTTAAGGCACTGACACCAAGGATAAATCAACAAAATCAAATAATTAATAATTCATATAAGATACAAATTGGGTCTTGCTAGGTATTGGTATTATTGGATTGAAGAATAACCAAAATTAAGGGAAGAATGGGGGATAGAAAATGAGATAAAAGATTAATTATTGACAACTCCTTGAATAAATACTTGAGAGAACTATCTAAGGTGTACAACTCTTAGGGTAAATCTTGTAAGATTTAAGCAATGAAAATTCAAACTCTTGCACTTGAGAATAAAGGAAACTCTCAATTTTTAGGGAGAATAATGGAAGCCAAGGTAAGTCGTTCTCTCATTTCATGCTACCCTTACACTTATAGAAGAAGTTTTAGATTAATTTTTATAACTTTTACAACTAATACTTGTGTTTAGAACCTAAAAAGGGATAAAAATCAAGCTTACATTCCCATCCCATGTATCTTAGTGGGGGGATTACTTAGTTGATTTCCAACCCTAAGCACATGAAACAAAAGTTACAAAAACCATATACAAAAAATGAAAGGGATAAAGGTCTCATTTAACCTTGTAAGTAACAAAAAGAAGTAAAGAATGTCTTAACCTTTATCATTCTTCCCCAAAAGATGATTTGTTCTTTCAAGGTGCTGAAAGTGATTTGGCATCCAAGGTGAAAGTGACTTATGGTTGTATTGTTGATCTCCCAAGGGAGGTGTGCCATGGGATTCTTATAGGAGCTGCAAGTGTGGAAAATAGTGGGAAAAATAAAGGGTTCAAACAAAGGAAAAAAAAAGATAAGTAAAGCACTAGGCCAACATGACTTTAGGACCATTTTATGTAAAAAAGGAAAAGTTTTTTTTTGCATGGATTGCATGGATAGGGTTTGTTAGATAATTAATTAATCTTAGTAAGAATGGTTTTGTGATCTTCAAACTTGGAAAACTTAATAGCAAATGTGTGATCCTCAATTATGGATGCTCCTACATTAATTAACCTCTATTACAACAAGTTAAGGAAGTCACACAACATAAGAATTGTATACACAACCTCAATACTCAAGTCCTAAGTATGAGTACCCCCTATAAAGTTTTTGAAAATTTATGAGAATCAATGTGCCATTTGATCCAAAGTTCCAACTATATACTCGAGGGTCATTTGGCCTAAATGTCTAACTATGCACTCATGGGCCTATTCATAGAAATGATATCCCTTTCTATACTCAAATCTTTATCTTTAAGTGATTAATATCTTATTTAATGTCAAATTATTTTTCCACAAGTGACACTAAAGTCATCATCAACAATCAATCTAGCAAAAATATTTAATTAATCCAATAGACCATAAGGCTCACGGATAAGTCAACATTAATCAATCCATGGGACCTTAAGGGTCACTATAATAATCAACCATCAAATCAAATCTAAGGGACTTCAAGGGTCACTAAATCCATATAGGACTAGGATTAGTGTAATACCCTAAATTTTTATCTTATCCTAATCCCAATTAATCTATATTTTAACCTAAATCCTAATCTCAGATAATAGATAATTTTATCTTACCTAAATTCCTTAACCCTAAATAGAATCCCAATTCTATTTCCCAGGTCATTAAATTATATTTTTTTAACCTAACTCTAACCTTGGATAATTTGTAGATAAAATTTTAGAATTAATTCCCAAAAATTTAAACCTAAACCTGACCCTACTCCTAAACCCAAAAATCTTCCCTTCTTTCCTTTTCCCTTATTTTCTCTCTTTTCTTTTTCCTTTTTTCTTCTTTTATTTTTCTTCCCCCTCATCTCTAGCTTATGCCCAACCCACTCCCCTTATTTCCTTTTTCTCATCCAACCTATGTCTTTAGTCCACTTCTTTTCCTTCACGTGTTGATGTCGTCTATGCCTCCTTTTTCCTTTCCTTTTCCCCATTCCTCATTCAGCCCAAACAGATCCTTACAACCCCAGCATGCCACCTGAACACTCCCTCTACACACACCAAACACACCCTCCCCTATGTTCCATGTCACTTGTCCTTTTTCTTCCCGAACACCCTTTATTTTTTTCCTTGCACCCCGCATGATCATCTTTCCTTTGCAAGCCTGATTAGCTACTTGCACCCCCTATTACAAGCCTTTGCATTTCCCTTTCCCTATCTAATATCCTCCACCTTCTTAGACTGAGCCCCTTCAACCACCAAACATGAACAACCCTCCTACAATACTTGCCCCAACACCCTACTCGCCTATACCCTTGCCATTTTCCTTCTTCTAACCTACCCCTCATAATCTCCCATTTAACCAATGATTTTTCCTTCATCCTCTCCTAGATATGCATGTATATACATACACACATTCAAGTTTCCCTTTTCCCTTATCCCCTATCCTATCCTTTCCTTCTTTTCCCACCAAAGAATCTAGTCTAGCCTCCTTAGCCTCTCCTACTCTATTTTTCTTCTCCTCACTACACCACCACCCGTCACCGCCATTATTAGCTCCACCCTAACTTCCAAGAGCAACACAAGAGCAAACATCACCACCCTCATGGTGAAAACTATTGCCACCAGCCTTGCTGCCAACCCTCATCACTGCCGTGTTTTTTGCCTTGCCAAAACCTCCCACTTTTCTGTAATCTCTATTTTTCCTCTCTTTCCTTTGCCTTATTTTTTTTATTATATTAAGCTTTTAAAGTCTAATTTTGTATATATTGACATCTAGGCAATACGTTGGTGGTAGTTAAGGATGAAGCATAGCTCTTACGTGCTAAGAGATCGGAGTCACTTCGATAAGGATACATGTTATAGTTAGGGCTTTTATATACAAAAATTTATATCTTTGTTATGTTATCATGCTTGGAATTATTGGATGAAAATATTATAATGATATTGATACTATATGATATGTGGTATTGTATGTTGAAAGAAAAGGTAAGAAAATCGTGAAAGTATGAGTTGTGTATATTATTAGTTGAGATGAATCATGGTGTGTAGAATCTAACTATATTTTTGAATATGTATTTTTATGAGGATACAATGTATTGGAATTTGAAAAAATATTCATATTAGGATTCGTAAGATTTTTGTAGAAAATGGGCAATTTAGTTATCTCAAGGGCATTTTGGTTAATTTGGGTTAAAAATAGAATATTGAAAATTTTAATGCGGTAAATGGTTCAAATAGGTTAATTACATTATATGGAATGTTTGTAGTGGAATATGAATGGTTTAAAGTCCAATAAATGAGAAAAGTAGTTTAAGTGAGAATAGTAACCATATAGGCAAAATCACTATCATATGTGTGAAATGTTGGAATAATCTTAAAATCTAGGTATGTGGTTGATATTGACATTTTAGGTTTTTATATTAAATTT
This sequence comes from Tamarix austromongolica, assembly GCA_039764185.1. Classification (NCBI taxonomy): domain Eukaryota; kingdom Viridiplantae; phylum Streptophyta; class Magnoliopsida; order Caryophyllales; family Tamaricaceae; genus Tamarix; species Tamarix austromongolica. The sequence goes on along the minus strand of CM077813.1, from coordinate 20,484,618 downwards.
GGTTATTGTGTGAGTGTCATGGAAAAAGTTATGATTAATTTTTAAAATTATGGTTTTGTGGGAAATATGAATGACAACCCTAAGGGTAGGCTATTATTGCATGTGTAAGACATACGATTTGTGCCTCAATTTTTCTATATAATGTCAATAATAATATTTTGGAAATTTATATTAAATTTGGTGGCTTTATAGGTTTTGTGGAAAAATTTACAATTGAATTGTAAAATTAGGTTTTTATAAGAAATATGAATAGTAATATTAAAGGTAGGTTATTATCGCATGTGTAAGATGAGGGATTTATATTGTTAATAATAATGTTTTAAGGATAGTTATAAAATTTGGTGATAAAATGAGTACTAGGGGAGAAGTTATGCTAAACCTGTGAGATTAAGGTTTCTTATGGGAATATAGCTTGTAGTTGGGAGGATATATTAGGACATGTGCCTTGCATAGTTATGTGTGTGTTCCTATAATGACCTTGTAATGAATAACCACAAATAATATATCATTCATTTACAATGAAATATCATATGAGTTAGGACCGGTTGTATTTATCTGTTCTATAAGACAATAATAGTGACCAATAACTTTATGCCCTAGGTTGTATTATTAATACCATTCCACCGGTTGAGAAAAGTGTCTAGGAGCTTTTTACCTTGGGGTTGTATTTATGATACCATTCCACCAATTGAGAACAGTGGGGTCCTTAAGCTAAATTAAATAAATAAATTGAATGATCATAATCATTGATAAGATACTACTCATTTAAAGTGAAATACCACGTGAGTCAGGACCGATCGTATATATATATTCTACCAGACAAAAATAGTATCCAAGAGCTCTATGCTCTAGGGTTTTATTTATTGATATTGTTACACTAGTTGATAATAGTGATCAGGAGAATTTTACCCTAGGGTTGTATATTATTGATATTGTTCCACCAGTGAAGAATAGTGAACAAAAGCTTTATGTCCTGGGATTATATTTATGATACCGTTCCACTAGTTTAGAATAGTAGAGTCCTTCACCTCAATGCGAATAATATTATGGATATTGATCATACTATTATTATTGTAAGGCTTGTAAATCAATAAACAAGTTGGTACCGTTATGTTATTTTGTATGCACATTTATCTCTTGATGTGATCTTATGACTTTGTGTGACCTTTCTTTGACTCTAAATACACAATGTGCCAATCATCCATTTCATGGTTGCTACTCATTCCAATGAGCAAATATACCTTTTTTTTTATAGGATTGTTGATTACTACTTTCAGTTTGGTCGCCTTTGGTGAGCACAAATCGAATTGGTAAAGGGTATGGTTATCTGTATATATCTCTCTCTACGGACTCTTTGTCATATGTTTTTATTTTACATTCTCCTACTCTCTATTTTGTATCCCATATCATGGTGGAATCAATTGCTTTCCATACCGAATTCTTATGCATGTGGTTACTTTTACCTTGCACTTGACATAAATGAGGCATAGGGAGTGCCTCTTCTATCTTGGATATGTCGTGACATCCCTATATTTTATATTTTAGCTTCCATAATTAATTCTTTCAAATGAATTTTTTCATTCCTAAAATTTTTGGGTGTTATAGTTTTACATCATGCCATAGCTTAAACACTTTTCCAATTCATATCAAATCAATTAAATTCCTTTCCAATATTCTATTTCCAATTATTCAAAGGCCAAACCTAAAGTTAACTACAAAGCCAAGTCAAAGGTTCATACTAATGCCTACAAAAGACTAACTAAATAAAAGATAATACAAAATGGTCAACATACATAAAGTAAGGTCAACTCTTAGTTAACCCAAAAAAATTTCAACATAATAATCCTAGGGTACTAGTTAATGGATCCCATGAATTAATAGATCGATTTAGGACCTCAAAATAGGAAAACCATAACAAAAATAGGTTAACTAATCAACTAGTAGAGGATGACTAGTCGAGAGGTTATTGTATAGAATGGAGAGCAGCTAAAATTAGTAACTAACTAGTTGAGTAGCTTACTACACCACTCAACTGGTACCACTGGGCAAAAAAATCTTGATAAATCATATGATTAATTACAAAATAAATCTTTAAATAAGCCAACACATCCTAGCATGTTTCTATATAATTAAAGTAAACATAAAAATGTACTTGACACTTGAAATCACATGGATTCATTATTTATAATCAATAAACAACATTTTTCATGTGAAAAATAATTAATCTCATGCTCAAGGCCAAAATGGTTAAAAGGTTATTATAATCACATATTCCACTACATACATGATAAACATATAAACCATGCTCTAAGTATATATTGAAAGATACCAACTCATACACATCTTCATATTCTTAAACATAATATTATAAATATCAAAATTTTCATGGTAAGTAAATTGTAGCATGATAATAAGGCTAATTAATAAGCCTAACATGCTCACACCTATATATTCTACCAAATTAAGAGTTTATTGTATTAACCAAGATTTAATATTAATAAAAAAAAGGGAAAGGATTTCTAAAATACAAGACCCTACCATCTAACACTACAAAAACCATACAAGAAAAAATATAACTAGAAAAACATCTGTAATATATATATATATATATATATATATATATAATAACCAAGGAGGGAAAAAATACTATCCTTCAAACCCAAGGAGAAGAAAAAGGTGAAAATGTCCACAAATTAACCACAAACCTAGCCTCCCTTACTTATTTAAAAGTAAGTAGAGTCTAGATAAGGGAATTATAGATGAGGAAAACAAGAGAACAAGGAGGAAAAGAGAAGGAAAGGTCTTAGTTCCAGGCTATAAAACAAAGGTTAAAGAACAACCCAACAAATCTAAAAAAGGAGGATAGAGAGAGGTAGGATCAAAAATAAGGAAATGCTAAATGTTGGAAGACTAATAAAAAAATTATAATTAGCAAGCAAGGCATAGAGAGAGGGCTGGGGTTGAAATTAGATACCAAGGAGAAAGGGGAATGATGACTTGCAAAGCATTTGAAAGAAAATTACACTCAAGTAAGGTGAGGGTGTAAGAGGGGAAGAGTGCAACCAACAAAGGAGTCAACCAACCTAGATGACTTTTACCCTTTTGCTACTACACAAAAATTAGAGGAGAGAGAGGATATATGAGAGTTGACTTGAAAGTAATGAGTGGTTAGGTACCACAATAAAATATATTTTCTATTTGTATATGAAGGTTTAATCCCACAACCATTGTTTATTCCTATCCCCAAATTTATTTTGTAGTTTAGAAAATAGTTTTGACTCAAAATCATCATTTATATCCTATTAAGTTAATAAAAGAGATAAAGAGCTTTTTACTAAGCCTATGAGAAGTGTAGATACCAAGAAGATAATAACAAAATTCATCTGTGATCAATTCCTTATTATAAAATGTATGTCTAAATATTTCTATCTTATTTGAAAAATTCACTTTTTGCTCCATTTTTGTTATTGATATGTCAATTTAAATAATTTTACTGTATATTGATTGATGATATGGAAATTTATTTATAGGACTCTTCTATTATAGTTTTATAGAATTTTATGGTAGTGAAATATATATATAAGAGCCTTAAAGCAAGATAAGCAAATGATGTATGCCATGGTTGTTAAAATTGTATATTATTTATGAATGACATATATTTTTGATCAAATTTATGTTAAAATGCATGCCTATTTATCTTTTTCATGATTTCATGCACATATGGAATTTGATGATTAATTATGATGAAGATTTAGGGAGAATGATAAAGAAAGGAGATAGCGAGTTTGGACTATAGAATTTGTCAGAATGTAATTCATATGTTGATGAATGACTCTAGAATGTAAAGATTAGGCAATGAATGCTCTAACAACTCTATTGTAACTATAGGAAGTGATATAAATGAAAATAGTGATAAAGATTCTTGTGTTCCTATTATAGGGGAACAATGTGTATTTTTTTTTGTTTAACTCTACCTTTGTTATCTATATTGACATATTTATTTCTTATGCATGTGTGCACATTGTAAATTTTTTGTCTCTTTCTAAAACCATGAGAAATGAAGATATCAAGATAAGTAACAAGGGAAAATTTTGAACTAAGCTTTGCATTCTAAAGCTTTTCATCAGCATATAAATTGCATTCTTATAATTTCTTTCATTTGAACTTTCTATTTCCTTTCTTTATCCTTATCCCTAAATCTTGATCACTATTAACCATAAGATTTCTTACATGCATGAAATCATAAAAAAAATATAAATACATTTTAATAAAAAAATGGTAAAAAAATATATGTGATTCATAAATAATGTTCAATTTCAACAACTATGGCATACACCATTCATCTACACCATGTTAAGTCTCATATAAATATATTTCACTACCATGATATTCTATCCAACTATAATAAAAGAGTCATATAAACACATTTCATTATCATTAATCAATTTATTGAAACTATTTAAATTAATTACTCATACGAGTAACAAAAATAGAGCAAACAATTGAATTTTTCAAACAAGATAGAAATATATAGTCATACATTTTATTATAAGGAATTAATTACAAATGAATTTTGTTAATATATTCCTGGTATCTAAATTTCTCATTGGCCTAGAAAGAGCTCTCCTATAAATTAAAGATATCAATAACGATAACAAATACTTTTGTGTGAACTCATAGTCTTTGCATCTTTATCATGACTATCAAATGTCACGCATACATTAAACCATCAAAGTAATAATTAGGTTTTTAACAAGGCATTGATAAAAAATACAGATCATTCACAAATTTAATAGATAATTTCAACAAGGCATGGTGTTTATGTACATATTCATCCATGTCATTTTACATTATAGTGTCTACCTTTCTTGTACAAAAAGTTTGATTCAAGTACATAAAACTCTTCTTCATGATATTTCCTCACATAAACATGGATTAAAAATAATCTTGTGATGAGGCTACCTCAATTAATAAGAAGTTTCCTACACCTTTTCTTTGAAATGGTCAATCTAACATCAAGTTCCTTAGCTGCTATTGAGACTAAGACTTCAAAATAGTTTACTATTTCATCCAATTTTAAAGCTTCAATTTTCTAGTTATTATTATTACAATGGTTTGGGAGTGTGGGAACTATGGAGCAGTTGCCTAGCCATCGAGAAAGTTATTAAGGAAATCAAACCATTATGTTTCTATAAGAACTAATTTTTTTTGTAGACATATTTTGAAATACCCCAAAACCTAATTTTAAGAATTACAGCTAATTAAGGATTTATTAAGAAATTTATTAAATAAATTATTTTTATTAAAATAAAAAGGAAATTAATTAGGGAAAATTAAGAAGAAATTTATAAGTATTTTAATTAGGAGAAATTTGGGTATTTTAGCTAATTAAATATTTTATTTTAAACATTAATTAAATAAATTATTTTATTTAAAATAAGAAGGAGAAAATAGTTTCCCTAATTAAATAATTTAATTAAAGAAAATTAGGGTGTTTTGCTAATTAAAATGGAATTTATGAAAAATCTTTCAAAAATCCTAATTTAGCCTAAAAAGGGTTTTAAATATTATTATTTTTAAATATCCCAATTAATTTAATTAACCTAACCCATTATTTTTCCTTCTTTCCCTTTTCCTTTTTCTTTTTCTTTCTTCCTATTTCTTTCCTTTTTCTTTCCTTTTTCTTTCTTTTCTTCCTTTTTCCTTTTCTTTTTCTCATCTTTTCGACCTGGGCTTCCGCGGCCCAATCTCCTTTTTCCTTCTTCCACAGGCCATATCCTTCTCTTTCTCCTTTCTCCTTCGGCAGCCCAGCGACCCGTCACCTCTCCCTTTTCTTTCCTTCTCCCGCGGCCCAAGACCCGTTCCTCTTCTTTTCTTTCTATCTTCGGCAGCTAGAATGCTGCGTTTTGGTTCTTTTTACCCCTGGAGCGCCGCGTTTTATTAAGTCGTTCCCATCTTGCGCTCGGTCGGTTTTCTTTTGTTTCTGTTCTTTTTTCTCTCGGCCGACCGGTCTAGCCCAACCTTCTTCTTCTTCTTCCTCCCTTCTCATCGACGACCTGCACCACCGCCAACGTTCCTAGTTTTTCGCGTTCGGTTACGGCTATTTTGACAAGCCATTTTCCTTCCTCTCTCTTCCCCTGACTCACCGACCATTTTGAACCAATCCACCTCCCCTTTTCTCACGCACGATCTCCTTTCTCTCCTTGCGCAACTATCTCCGCCACATTCGAATTTTTGCCGGCAACCATTACTGGCTGGTGCCCTCACCCCTGCCCTATTCTCCCTTCTTCCCTTCGACCTTATCCCCCACCATTAGCCTATAAATATCCCCATACTAGCCTAAGCTTAAGCCTTTTTTCCCGAAACCCAGAAATCACCCCTTGTCGCCGCCGCCCCTTCAGACACCATTTCCGCCACCTCCGGCCAACTTCGTTGCCCTCTCTTCCTACCAAACTCATCCTTGCACTGCCCTCTAACTACCTAAACCACCCTCATCCCTCGATTCTTCCCGCACAAGCCACCCCGGCTATATAAAGTTTGCTCCTCAATCAAACCTCTCTTCAACCTCCGCCACCCTTTGAACCACCATTAGCCACCTCTTTCGCCACTACTGCCGCTTCTTTCACCTCCCATTCTATTCTACAGACCCTCCTCTACCTTCCCCTACCTTTCTTTTCCTCTCCTCCTCTCTTTCTCTTCTTCTTTTCCATTCGGCCACCGCCACCGCCGCCGTGAGCTGCCACCTTTGTTTGCGCCACCACCCATATTCTGTTCCTCTCCTTCCGGGAAACCATAATCACCATTATTTCCACCTTCATTCTCCCTATTTTGTTCCCAGCCTTCAAAATTTCCCCTTTTCTTTTCTTTTTCCTGCCACCGCCTCCTCCACCGTGCACCACCGCCGGTGCCGCCTGTCACCACCAGCCTAAGGTTGAACCCTAGACCCTCTCAACCCATTTTTCAGATTTTTACAAGCTTTAATTTATTTTATTTCATTTATTTGAATATATATTATTATTATTAATAATTTTACTATTATTAATAATAATAATATTTTTTATTATTAATGTTTTTATTATTATTTCTATTGAGGGCCGAAGCCCTATTATATTTTTATTTTGATTTTATTATTATTATTCTTATGGTTGCTATTATCTTCATTATTAATATTAATATGTTATTATTATCATTATTATTATTACTATTTCAATATTATTATTATTATTATTATTATTATTATTATCATTATTATAATTATTTTACTATTAGTGTGCTATTATTATTATTAGTGTTATGTGATTAATATTAATATTAATAATAATATTATTATTATTATTTTCATTGTTGGTATTATTATTCTATATAGGGCTGAAACCCTATTGTGCCTATTTTAAGTTATAGTAGTAGTATTATAGATATTAAGTCTTATTATTATTAATATTATTAATATTTTATCAATAGCATTTATTATTCTTATTAGTGTTATTTTTATTATTATTATTATTCAATGTGGGGTAGAAACCCTAGTTCATTTTATCTTCAGATATTATCCTTACTATTATTACTATTATGATTATTATCATTTTTGCAATATTATTATGGTTTTTATCATTATTATTATTACTATTTCATTATTATTATTATTACTAAATTTTGTTATTAATTTTACTAATGTTATTATTAGTATTATTTTGATAAAGGGGCCGAAGCCCTTATTTCACTTTGTTTTTTTGTAATGCCCTTATTATTATTATTGTTACTATTTTTATTATTCTTGATAATATTAACATTGATATTATTTTTAGTATTTTTACTATTATTATTTTAGCATTTTATCAAAAGACTAGTCTTAGAATAAGTTAGTAATTAATAGTATTTTTGGTAGGAGGGATTCTAATTTTAGCTTTTCCCTCATATAGGTGAGACCAGTCAAAGCCCTAAGGAGGCGTATGAGCGTGCTTTAAGACCGGTGTTGTTTTTACTAAGGGTGTTATTAAGGCCTAATGTGTGTTTATGTACATTATATGTTTTGTATGCTTTATATTCTATGTTTATCATTATAATTATTTTGTATGTGGTATGAAGTGGTGTTGAAGTATGTTTTTGTGTATTTATATGGCATGTATATTATGTATATGTGATGAAATATTGTGGTATGTGATGATTGGTTTGTGACCCTTTAGACATGCATATGAGGATGTATAAAGTAGTATTGTGTGAGAAAAAGGTTGAAAATGGAAAATGGAAAATGTGTTGGCCAAAGGGGAGTACATTGACTAAAGGGGAAATAAGTTGACCTAAGTATTTTAATGATCTATGAGTGGAGGAATAAAATGGGACATTTAGGGTTTTGTGTGGAAGAATCTAATTTATGGTTTTGTATGGAAGAATCTAATCTATGGTTTTATATGGGAGAATCTAATTTATGGTTTTATATGGGAGTATATAATTTGTAGTTTTATATGGGAAAATTTAATCTATGGTGTAACATGGGATAATCTAATATATGGTTTATATAGGAGAATCTAATCTATGGTTTGTATGGATTGAATTTAGGGTTTTGTATGGAGAAACCTTAGGTTTTGTGTGGATTGAATTTAGGGTTTTGTATGGATGAATCTAGGGTTTGCATGGTTGATTCTAGGGTTTGTATGTGGGAGCTTAGGGTTCGCATGAAAAATTCGAATGGTTGCATGGGATGTGTAACGTTTGCATGGACATGAAGTTTACGTATGAAAAGTTGATTTGGGGTGTGAGGAAGGTAATGTAAGTGTTGTTTGGGTGTTTGAACACTTTGGATGAAAAATAGTACGTGGAATAATATAAGAGTAGGTAGGAGACCGAGCTAAGGTTTGTGTGGACAATTAGGGTTTGGTATGGCTACTTAGGGTTTTTGTGGTATCACGTGTATTTGGTGATTAAAGTGTAATTATGAGGGTGGAATTTATGAGTTGTGATGTGTGGAATTTTAAAATGATTTGGGTCGTGTGAAATGGAGTGGGATGAACCACAAAAGTTAAAATTAGGGTTTCAGGGTAAAACCCTAAAGTGAGATCTGGAGTGGACTTGGAGGTGTGTATTAGTGGGCCTTGACCCACATATTTCGGTGTTGGAGTTCTCGTGTGATTTTGAGTATAGAGGAAAGGTTGTTGGACAAGTTAGAAGGTGCAGGGTTCTTATGATATGATACGGATCAGTTGGAAGATAAGTGTAAGGGAGTGAGCCATGCATGTCTAGGGTTAAAATTTTCCAAATAATATACTTAAGACATTAATCACTTAAAGTGGAAGATTGTTGAGCCGGCCCCAGACAGGTCCACCGGCGAATAATAGTGGTTAGAGCATGATGTCTTATGTGTAATTGGTCCACCGATAATAATAGTAGTCAGGCTTTGTACCTGTGCGTTTTCGGTCCACCGGCTATAATAGTAGGGGATTCCGTGCTCAACAAAACCGAACATAGTTGTGTCAAAACATGGGAAATATACTAATTACTTACAGTGGAACACTGTACGAGAAGGGGCCAGACCGGTCCACTGGCGAATAATAGTGGTCAGGAGCTTTATGCCCTGTGTGTTTCCGGTCTACCGGCTATAATAGTGATCAGGAGCTTTATACCCTGTGTGTTTTCGATCCACCAGCTATAATAGTGGGGTTCCTGTACTCGTATGGATTTGATAAAAAGCATGGTGTGAAATGAGCTCTAATTAGAGATTAATTAAATAATTAATTCGAACTATTTGGGCTTTTATGTGTGGGCTTGATCATTTATAAGCTGTATGACCTTATGTATTATATGTGTGGGTTTGAAAGTGTAAGTTAAATTTTATCCTGCATAATTTTATGTGCTTATGTGTTGGCCTTAGTGCTCGGTTACCTTACTCAGTACGTAGCGTACTGATCACCCTTTTCATAGGTGCTGCTCATTCCCACGAGTAGTAGGCCCTTATGACTTTATGTAGGTGGGCGAGACATCCGACGGGGCTGAGTGTTGAGCATGTTTTGGCTCAAAGTTCAAGAGTGTCGTGACCGTATTTTCTCTTCATGTGATTTTATTTCATTGCGCTATTTCTTTTGTATCGCATTTATTCTTTTATGATTTATTACCTTGCATTGAGTATTTCAAATAAACCTTTTATTGATTGTAAGATTATTCCCTCTGAGAAATTTTGATTTTGCACTCTGATTTCTATCTTATTATTGATTATAAACCTTTATGCGTACTTTGATTTATATGTTATGATCTTTTAATTCTTTTTATGAACTCTCGGTTTAAATTTGAAGATAATTTTTTTAGCCTTAGCACTTGGTACTGGAACGGTCGGAGTAAACCGGTTTGGTACTAAGTGTGGCGGTAACATCACCAGAATTTACGGGTTTTAATTTAAGTGCTTCCGTTTAGAAAAAAATAATAATAATGAATTTTGGGGTGTTACATATTTCCCATTAAAATATGATAATATGATTTCTTTAAGAAATTTCTCAATGACTTGAGAATGCCTCCCTCATTCCTACACTTTAAAGGTAATATAATAATAAAAACCAAAAAACCAAAAAAATTGAATTTTTAAAACTAGATGAAATATTAGATTATTCTGAAGTCCCAAAATCAATAGCGGATGTTGACATCCTAGGTCAATTTGTGTTTTAAGTCTTATTTTGATAATAACAAATAAATTTAAATGAGTTAACATTATTGTTTAAGTGTGCATGAGCTATAATTGATAACAAAGAAGTCAAAACACACTTCTTTTTCTCAATTGTAATATTTAAAAGATCAATTAAGTTCCAAAACATAAGAGAAGGCTATATTAAGACAATAAGGACTCAATATCTCAAGCTGTATACTTCATGTCTTAGGTTATCTTATAAAGTAGGTTGAGAAAAATACTTTTGATTTTAATCTCTTGGGAAATTTTAAAATCCACCTTAAAACTAATTTGATAAAAACTCCTTATTGATTTTAATCCCAAACTCTTTTAAAGGTGTTTTTGGACATATAAGTTTTAGTTGGAAGTAGTCGACTAGTCTCAATACCAATCGATTAGTTGCAAAATCGATCAACTGGTTCAGAATCTGATTAACTAGTTTGACTAACCAATTCATGGGTTTATCTCTTTCAATAACCCATTTGGTCTCTTATTGAACACTTTGATTGGTTGGTAAAACCAATTAACTGGTTTAGAAACTAATCAACTGGTTCAAAAACTGATCAACTGGTTTGACTAACCATTCCATAAGTTTTTTCTCCTACAGAAACCCATTTCCTCTCTATTTGATCACTTTTATTGGTTTCATCAAACCGAACGATTTGTTTAAGGAACCAAACTAAGGGTTGAGATGAAGTACAAAATGGTTTTTTCCTTGGGACTAAACCCATCTAGTGGTTTGAGTAAACTAATCGATTAGTCTAGAGGATACATCAATTACTTTACTAAACCATTCAACTGTTCATATATGTTCATAGGATAAACTGTATACGACACAAAATTGATTGACTGGTTTCATTAATCGATTGACTAGTTGTGCAATGATATCATTTTCACTTCAGGTCTCAACATATTCCGTTGTTTGGTCTAAACAACTGATCGACCGGTCACCATTAAATGCTGAAAAATATACTCGTTACTCATGCAACGGATATATACTATTTTACTCCAACAACTATACAATTGAGCATAGGTGTAACTAACATTTATGAGGTAGAATACAAAAAACTTTTGATCTCTAATTAATTATACACATTAATTCTTTACTCGTAATTGGAACTAATTCTCAGATATTTACATCCATCTTCATCTCAAGTTGACATATTTTTGAAAGTGTTTGTGCTCATTCTACTCAAATAGAAATTACTCCTTTATTGTAATATCTAAATCTTTCTAGCTATGTTAAACTCACAAATTGTTCTTTCATTTTTCATATTTGCATCATTTTGTGAGATACATTGTAATCAACCACAACTCTCCTTAAAACTTATTATATTGAGGTTGTGTGCTGCCAAGTATTTTTGAGAAAGATCAATAGATTAATAGATCTATAAACCTAGAGAGAATAACTAGGTTAAATTCTAAATTATCTCTTAGAAGGTAATTGAGATAGTAGGCTCATAAACCAAGAGATGAGTGATCATTAATAAATATATCGGAGATTCAAAATTCAAAAGCCAAACCATTTTGGTAGTAGATATAGAGAAATTCTATTCTTGAATCACTATACATTGTGTGTCAATTTTTCTCCTCATTTCTATTCCTATAAACCCTATTCATCCCCTCTAAGGTTATTTCAACGGCTAAGAGACTTAATGTTGGATCAACCATTTTGAAAAAAAGATGCATGGGACTTCACACTAAGAGTTGACCTCATCGTAAGATTGGTTTTATTCAACATTTAAACTCTAACCAATACCAACCTAGAATTACTTAAACCATTATAAAATTCCAACAAATTACCAAACAAATATTAGAGCATATAAATCATGTAAACCATAGAATATAATAGATGTAAAATCTATAGCCAAATGAATATATAGTGTTCACAAATAGCCCTGCCTTTTCAAACCCTCCATTTCATAACACAAAAATCTCATTTTAAAGGCCAACATAATTATACCAATAACTTCAAATGATATTTAAAATATATAATATAATAAAATTGAGGAAGCACATTTGCATTATGTTTGCTGGTGCAAAAGTGAGGAAAAACATCAATAATATCAGGAAAACATTTACAAAAAGAGAAGATGAAAAAAGCATACATGTTAAGAAAAATATAATGAAAAAAGAAGAAAAAAGGATGGATGGCGATGGCGATGGAGGTGAAAGAAGAAACAATGGTGGAAGACTCTAGGAAAGAAGAAGTTTGAATGGTAGGTCTTTGTGTGTGTTCGTACAAATATGAGAAGTGAAAGACCTCCTAGGTTAAAAGTGAAGAATACTTAGGAGAAAAAAAGGTCCATAGAGGTATAGGTAGGAAAAAATTGAAAAACTAATCATATTAAGTTATAGATAATGATTCTAAGCTAAAACCGTAGTCTATACCGTTAAAAAAATTAGAAAAAATCCCGCTAAGGTATAGATGACAATTTTGGAATACAACCACCATCTATACTCTTCCCCATTGCACTCACATAATATACAATAAATATAATTTTTTCAACTATTGTCTATTTCTTCTACCTTTTTTTTTTCTCTTTTGTTGGGTTTTCTCTTAGCTATTTAACTGTACCCCACCTTTTTCTTCTTCCATTCAGCAAACACCCAAAGTGATGTGAAAAAATGTGGCATTAATCCGGAAAAAAAACTTCTTAGACAAAGAGATATTAAAGTATTTTATTGTCGCACATTAGGTTCATTGGCTATAGGAAATTATTCTCACTTCAAGATTATGAATGATAATGATTTGGGATCCTATCAAAATATTTTTTGTTTGGGTTTTAGATTATGGGATCATGTTCAAAGATTTTTATCATATTTTTTCTAGGACCGAACAGAGATGCATTTAGAGTCATCCTCTTTGAATTCAAATTCGTTATAAATAATTATATATATAGAGGAAGGGTCACATACAAACATTCATTAAAATACAAACATAGGAACCAATATCATCCATTAGATGAAAATTTAATCAACATTCAAGATTTTATTAATACCTAACCAAAAAACTAACCCAAACCTCTAAAACTATAAACTCTACAAACCCTAAACCCCAAACCCCAAACCCTAGACCCTCTAAACCCTAAACCATAAACCCTCTAAACCCTAAACCCTAAACACTAAACCTTAAACCCTAAACCCTCTAAACCATAAAACCTAAACCCTTGACCTAAAACCCTAAACCCCCTAAACTCTAAACACTAAACCCTGAACCTTAAACATCCATTCCATCAACTCTTTTTCCTGGTCATGGATCCAGCATGAAATCTTGGAAGCTCTTCTTGCTGTATTTGTTGGAAATGGAGATGATGGAAGACATTGCAGAAAATATTAAGAAAGGACACATGGCTAATTGCCATTGTTTCCAACCTACCCATTGGATTGCCAGGATCAAACACAGAAATGAATACAAGATAATGGAACACATCCCAGCAACAGCATGCCACACAACTTATAGGAAGACAACACATATATATACAAAAGAAAAATATCAAGAGGTCTAAACATAAGTCCATATAGAAATAATGTAGATCTCAGATCTATTAAAATGCAATCCAAGAAGAAAGAAGTCTTCCAAACTAGTACATCCTTAGTTCAGCATGCATCCAATTTGGACAAAGTGAAAGATGATTATTCCAAGAATCGCTCACCATCTCGTTTTCAAAACTCTATAGCTAAGAACATGATCTAAATGAAATACAAACAGATATGAGACAAATAGATATGATAAATGAAATACAACCCCTTATCTTGTAGCCAAACCAAAGAAAAACTAAAACTACTCAAACTTGGCTAAATCATAAAATTTTTTTTAAATACCTTCAATAATCAACACTAATCAGAGTAACATTACTTTGATTAATAATCAAATAACATATAGCCATCCTATTAAGACTAACATTACTCTGATTAGCAATCAGATTAACATTCAGCCACCCAACAACACTAAAATTACTCTGATTATTACTAATCAGAGTAATCTGACTACCATAGAACATTACTAACATGTATCGACATTGCTATCAAAAATAATGATTAGAAAAAAACATATACGAACCAACAAAACATAATCAAAATTGACAAACCTAAATCTGTTTATCCTTACCGAATCCAGCTAAAGGCCAATCCCGTGACTCTATTGCTGCACATCGACACAATAATCAGAACAAAAAATTGAGATAAAAAAATAAAGAGATGCACAAAAGTATGACACTCACATACCACAACTCTCGCTGTGTTGCCAGATCTGAGTATCGACGAAACCAATTTTGTTTGCTGAGGTAGATAGAACATTTAAAGAGGCAGCTTTGACGGACATATATGAGTGGCGATGGAGAGAGGACAATCGAGGCACTTCGACGACGATGGAGAGATTCAAAGGGAGAAATGGCGATGGACAAGAAGAGAGAGAGATGCAGACGAAGAAAGAATGATGGATATGGAGTGACGGCGACAGAGAGAGCGAGGCAGAGACAGCGTGCGACTGAAATAGAGAAAATCGGCAGGTAGAAGACGAGTGGGTGAGGGTCGGGAGGCTCGAGGCAGACAAATTTTAGCAGGTCAGGGTTAGGGACTCAAGAGTCAGGGCTGGGCAGTGGGCAGAGGGCAGAGTGTCGGGGGAAGCTAGAAGGAAGAGAATGTGGATGACGGGGGACAACAAAGAGAGACAGGAAGGACAGAGCAGAGAGGATAAGGATGAGGGAATAGAAACAAGAGAAAGACGAAGGAGGTAAGGGCTTGGGGCTAGGGGCTAGCCTTCCATAGTATTATTTGTTCTATATTTACAATTATGCCACCGTGTATCTTTGTTATGTGTAGTTTTAAAATTTAATCTCAACATTTTATTTGTTTAATCCTACATATATAATGTGTTCCTACAATTGTATTTTATACAATAGTGTATATGAGAGCCTAAGTCTATACATATATACATACATACATACATACATACATATAGACTATAACTTAAAATTGTATATATATATAGATAGATATATAAATTTAGTTTTTTATATAGACTATAACTTAAAATTGTATTATAAAAGCAGATAAGGCATGGGAGGTCATGTTAAATTTTGGAGTTGGAGAATAAATTAAAGATGAAAATTATAGCAAAGATCGAAGCGGATATAAAATTTTAATCACTACTAAGATTGAATCAGAAATTTTTAGATAAAAATGTTTGAGGAGGGAGACTCATTAGGAGATGGGGTCCCGTCGTCCCCTATCCTCCCAGTTTCCATAACCATTCAGGAACATGTCATGGACCATTATCTCAAAAGTAAATTAACTTGATAAATAATTATCAATATTAGGGCCGTTCATAATTTAAATATCCGATATTTTAGATATTTGATTATTAGATATCTAAAATTTTAAATATTTAAAAGATCGGATATTCGAATTTTTTGATCAGATAACAAATATAGCCGATATTATCGGAATAAAAATATAAATATAAACGAACTACAAAATTATAAATATATTTGATATTTTCCGATCTACCGAACAATTATCTGATCCATTCAATATATATATAACTTGCTCAATAAATATCCAATATTAAAATTAAAATTAAAGCTGCTAAATTACAAGACTTAATTATATTCTATCAGATCTAAAAAGAGATTATATTAAAAATATAATTTCAACTAAATTAAATTTTAGATCAAAAATTAAATCAAGTAAGTAAAAATTATATATATATATATATATATATATATATATATATATATATATATATATATATATATATATCACAAACACACACACACATATATAAAATAAAAAATTATAAAAAAATATATAAATATTTTTCTTTAGATTTGATATTATTTATATTTGTAGAATAAAATATCTAATTTATTTAATTTTTTATTAATTAAATTATATATTTAATTTGAAAAAAATTAGATTAAATATTTATTTTTTAAAAATCAAATTGCTTGGAGCATCGGATCAGATAGCATAAACTATCCTAATTGACATGGAATAGCGAAAGAAAGTGGCTCAACCGTATCAAGCGATAAGAACAACTTTATCAACTAATTGACATGAAGTACTAAAATATGCACACCATATATATAAATAAACTCAAACATATCATAAAAGTGTATCGATTAACGTACGTAATTATTTCTCGTCTGATTTTTACTTGGAGACATTGTTATCAACTCCGCAATTTCATTTTCAGCTGCCCCCTGTAACAAATCAAAGATCATAGGTTGCGCTTCAAGGGTCAACGCGCACTTAGAGCAGTCTCTTCTACAGTTGGATTGCAAAAGAGAGGCACGCACCAATAAAAACAAAACGAAGAAAAAAACACAGACTTCGTTTTTGGCTTTGTTCTCGGAACCATCGGATAAAAAAAAAATTCATCCATATCTTCGGCGGTACTTTTGCCCCGAGCATGTGATGGGCATTTTTTGTTTCCACTCGCTTCCTAAGCATATTTATTTATTTGTTGTTATTTTTAAAGCAAACACAATAGTCTTTTCACTTGGCATTAGTTGAATATCTATGTTGTTACTTTATTATTACATGGAACCGCCCACGAAATGATCAAATATTTTATTTATTTTTTAAATGCAGATCACCAAGATGTAAGTGAGTTACAACAATAATAAGGATGAAGATAACAGGTCTCAACTATAACAATAAATAAATGGTATCAATCTACAATTAATCACACACAAATAAAATAGCAATTGCGGTCGTAACATTATTTAAGTATTGCAAATAATATTTTATATATCACGGTTATTGTAATATGTATATATATATAAATTTTTTTCCATAACAAAGGTTGATAAATATAAATAAAACATCAATAAATATCATAATCTATCTATTAAAACCTATCATATCACCCGGTATAAATGTGATTTCATTTCTGCATCGCATATATCGGGTATTTTGAGCATTTTAATCCATGATCATAATTGCTGTCAAGAATCTAAGTATTTTGGCAAATTAGAACTATAAAACAATATAAACAAGTAAATTTAGGGCAATAAATTATATTATGAAGAAAAATGAGTTAAAATGTATTTTAATAATTTGTAAGAAAAATGTAGGTATGAAAATTGAATTTAAGCCTTCCATATCTACTAAGAAATACAAACATTTGTTGAAATACAAATGTATATATCTCTATGTTTGTGTGTATACATATATACTTGCACGAAAGTTAAAAAAAAAGAGGAAAAAAGTAGGTGACTATTACAAGTTAAATAGTATTTCTAGTTATATTTAATATGCAGGATATAATATTAGAAACACTAGAAATAAATACTTTACTAAAATATATGGGCATAAAAGTAAGTTACCATGTTGACAGATTTGAGATTAATAAATACAAGAAATAGAAAATAGAATTCTCTTATAATTTTTGAATAATTTATCTTTTCTACAAATTATTTATCGTTTATCTATTTTTTATTTAATCTAAAAAAGAAAGTGATATTTTCATATGATATTTTGTGTCATCTTAATGTTAATTAGAGAAAAAAATTCACGCAAAAATTTAGCATGTTAAAAAGATACAATTATCATCATGTGCTTCCTTTTTTTTTTGGGATAAATGATGATCAATCGATATTACCTTTGATGCAGAAGCAAACACTTAAGAATTAGATTTTGTAATTATAGAACTAATTATTCTTTATTTGAAAAGTGTCTCTCACAAATTTGAAGACCAACGGATGGTTACGTTGCTAGAAACATAACAAACAAGCAACTAAGTGTCTACGTACATGTGCATGGCATACAAGGAATGATGACTATGCGCATGGGGGAGATTCTTTGTAGACTTGTAGAACATTATTAGTAATTTATCTAATTTATTAATTAAGTAGTAAAGTTGGATAATAAAGTTAGCATAAAGGTAGCATAATATCTTTTAGCTTGTAATCTTTTCAATTATACTTTTAGCTAGTGTTAGAAAGGTTAAAAGCTGCTATGAATGTCGAGTATGGGCATTTAGAATTGAATTGAAGTTGGAGATCA
This sequence comes from Tamarix austromongolica, assembly GCA_039764185.1. NCBI lineage: Eukaryota > Viridiplantae > Streptophyta > Magnoliopsida > Caryophyllales > Tamaricaceae > Tamarix > Tamarix austromongolica. The sequence goes on along the minus strand of CM077813.1, from coordinate 20,465,957 downwards.
ACATTGAATTTGAATACAAGTGAATTCTGTGTGAGTTCAAACTCAAGCAAATCGAATATGTGTGAACTATTTAGCTTGAAAGTTTTAATCTCTTTGTCTGTGTGAATTAGAGATTAATCCATATCTTTTATACTCTCCTTAATACATATTTTTTCTACCATAATTACCATCAAAATCCTACTCTAGTTTGAGGTTAAACAAAGTCCTAATTCGGTATACACAACTAAAACTCTAAACCCTCCATTTGAAACCCTAACCTTTTCATACAAATCAAACCCTAACCCTAACTCTAAACCACAACTTCAACCTTCATCTAAACCCTAACCTTCAAAGCTTAACATCAATAATAAACCATTGTCAAATGCATAAGCTAATTAGTACATACCATTCGAACCATCATCATTAACAAACCACCATCACCGAATCATCACCATATTGTGCAAATCTTCTTCATCTTTCTTTCACCTTATTTGAAGGTCCTTATCATCCATAACCCATTGTCGAAGCTTCCTCTAAACTTTATCAATCCAACCAAGCCATATTCTCATTAATTTGAGAATTCCACCCTCCCACACACATCAACATTCACATAAAGAAACCCTCCTATCTGTGGAAAAAAGCATCCATATAAAAGGGAGAAGAAAAAAGCCTAAGAAAGCTAGTTGTCGATAAATATGTAAAGAGTACCAGCCAAAAGTAGCGGCTGAGGAAATGGACTAGATATCTACTATTATTTTGTCACCTCTCAGCTTACTCTCGTAGCACCCCTAACTTATGTTTTGTAGCATCTTCTTCTTTGACCTCATCCACCTCACTTACCCATAGCCTCCAAAGGAAGCAACTGTAAAACCATCTAAGACTCACATGAGTGTTTGAATATTATGTACTATATCATCCACCTTATAGCCACACATGTCATGTCCATTCTAATCAAGAAGCCAATCCTCTTCTTTATCAACATTGATAACCAATTCATACATGGAGTAGAACTTTCAAAGACAATTTTATTTTTGAATTCCTACATTATGCTAATTGTCGTAAATAGTGCAACAATCTAAATTCGACCACAAAACCTTTGCTGCTAGCATCTAGCCATACTAAAGCTGTATCAATTGTGGTCTTTAGCATTACCCAAGTGTATCGTAGCTACTCACATATCCCATGCCACAGTTTCCTAGTCACTCTACAACGATGGAAGAGGTGATTATACAATTCCTGCTCATTCCCACAAAACAAACAATCGTTTTTCTTCCGCTTCAATGGGCTGCAGTTTTGTAAGTTTATCCTTGGTGTTGAACTTCTTTAGTCGCTAAGGAGGAGGTTTGACAAAAGGACTTTACTGTATAGGTCCCATTCCTATCATAGTTCTAGAATATTGTATCCTTCTTGTCCATACACGACAAAACCCCAAACCTTTATTTTAGGATTAAAGAATAAAATAAAGAATTATTGAATAATATTTAATTATATTTACCCTTTTTAATAAAATAATAACAATAATAATTATGGCAATAAAAAAAGAAAAATGGTGTATAGATATAGTTAGTGGAGACTAATTTAATTAACTAACTTAAGATAAATTATAAATAAATTATGATAATTTCTAAATTAATAAAAATTATTATTAATATTTGTTATCCCTAAAACTCCCAAAAAACCCTACCACCCCATTTTCCCTTTTTTTTTTCTCCTATTCCCTTCCTCTTTTTCTTTCTTTTCTTTTCTTTTCTTTCTTTCTTTCTTTCTTTCTTTCTTTCTTTCTTTCTTTCTTTCTTTTGTTCCTTTCTTTTTTTTTTCCTTTTCTTCTCCTTCAGTTGGTTGGGTTGCGCCCAACGAAAACCCAACCTTCTCCCCCTCTCCTTCTCTTCTTTCCTTTCTCCTTTCTCCTTTTCCCTAGCCCAATGCTTCTTTTCTTTTTCTCTCCCTCCGACTAACCCAACCTAGCGCACACATCCCCCTATTTTCCCTTTCTCTCCCTCTCTTTTTTTCTTTCCTTTTTAACCCTTCTTCTTCCTTTGACCTACACAACCCCTACGAGTTGCTGCACTTCGTAGCCTCCCCCACCCCTCTTTCCCTCCTCCTTTCCTCTTTCAACCTTGCAAGGCGTGCAACAAGCACATCCCCAGCATAGCCCCCATCCCTCTATGAGCTCCCTCTTCCCTCACCTGATCCCTTACCCTCTACTATGTTTACCTTGCATAGTTGTATCAGCTTGCATGCCCGCCAGCAACCACCAACCCCCCTTTGTCTTCTTCCTCTCCTTGTCCACTTCCTCCCTCCCCTACCCCTATAAAAATCCCACCCCACTCCCTTCTTCCCTCTCATTTTTGTGCAATCTACCCTTGCCTCCCTTACTCTCACCGCCCAAACATACGCTTTTACCATCGCCATCACCACTTCCTCCCTTCCTCTTCTTTACTTTCCCTTCCTCTTCTTTCCCTACCCATGTAAAGTGGGAAGCTCAAGCTGCCCTTTTGCACCTTACACCACCATCAGCACCGCCCTGCGCTACAACCACCGCCACTATCACCATTCTCCTTGCCCCCCTTCTTGCAAAAAAGACCCCCTGTCACACCCACTCCTCCACCTATCCCTTTCTCCCCTCTCCTTTCTTCCCTTTCTTCCTCTGTTCCTCTTGGCGCTGTTGCCGTGAGGCTACCACCACCACCACCACAGACATCCTAAGCCACGAAACCAAACCACCCAAGAAACCTTACCTTCCCTCTCTTTTTCCAACCCTAAAAGCCTCTCCTTTACATCTCCACCACTACCACCACCACCACCGCTCCGCCGCTACCACCACCCCTTACCTACCATCCTTTCTGGTTATACCTTTCTCCCTCTTACTTGTTTAGTGTATTTTATTTTAATAACTTATTATTATTATTATTATTATTATTATTATTATTTTTATTATTATTATCTTACTATATATAAAAACAGAGTTGTTTGCACAGGAAAATTTCCCGCCCAAACAACTCACTCATCTGCATACATACATGTCACTGATCTACTTATCAATGAATCAATGGTCTGTAAAATACAAAAACCTATATCAATGGCCACATATTTACCACATCAGATATCTGACTTTGGAACAATATTTTACAATTTATACTATACATACAAACATATGATCTTCTCATAACCACATCCTTAAGCAGATTTTATTGCAAGTCCCACCTATAGCTTGAAGCATACTCTACTCCAAGTTCCACGTACAACTGTAGCATCAACAAAAAAAATCAATATTTTCTCTTGTAATATTTGATTAAACAATTTGTTTACTTATTTACTTATTTACTTATTTAATACATTACTAACTTTGTATTTTTTTCTTTCAGATATCATAATCAGCTCACCATGCCTCTATTTTCTCTGCTAAATGAAATCAACCCTTCTTCAACAACCTGGGCAGTTCAACTGAGAATGATTAGAATTTATGAAAGAAAATCCTATAAGAGCAAATCTCAGGCATACTCAATAGAATGTATCATGCATGACGGTCAAGTAATTATTTTAAATTAAAATTAATGTTACATTCTTAAAACATATAGTAAGATATCAATATTGCTATGTTATGTTACATTACAGGGAGTTAGAGTGCATGCATCAATTAGAAGGCCACTCATTCAAAAATTCAAGTAGGTTTTATCTGAAGGAAACCTATACCACTTGAAAAATTTTATTGTTGCTGACAACAAAATGGGCACAAAGACAAGCATATTTCCATATGTCATTTATTTCATGACAAACACTGAAATTTTTTAGAGAATGGACATGTTTCCAAAGCATGTATATCAGTTTGTCCCATACAAAGCTTTACCTACAACAAATACTTCCATACTTATTGGTAAGGTTATTCAATTTTGTACAAGTTATTTCCAGCATCATTATTAATATTATCAAAGCTTTGACAGATGTGATCGGCAAGGTAGTGAGCATCCACAACATGCAAACAAAGGAAATTTATGGGCAAATGACAAATCAGCTAGATTTTAGCATTGAAGACTCCAGGTATATAATAGGTAAACAAATAAATGATGTTACACATGAGTCTTACTTACAGTAATAATATTTTGCAGGCATAACACCATAGATTATACACTATAGGGTGAAATTGCTACTGAGCTAAACACACGTGTGAAAGAGTGTAGCCCTTAGGTAGTTTACATCATATTACAGTTTGTCAAAGTTAGAATATTCAGGGGTAAAAACAATATTTGTATGTTAATTTCGGTTATACATGCATGAATAATGTTCTGTATATTTCATTTATGCAGATCAAGTAAGAGTTGTCAACACTTGGAATGTCACTAAAATCACGTTGGACAATGATGAAAAAGAAATTCAAGACTTTGCAAATGAGTAGTGTTTTCTAAAACAAATGAAACACCATTTAATATTATTTTATATACAACTTCTCAATAACTCTAACTATATTCCAATGTTTCAGATTTCCACCCAACAAAAACACTACTACAACCATTAGTGGCACACAAGTTTTACCATCATATTCTATTATTGGTGATTTAGCAAGTGGAAGGTGGCCATTTAAATCTCTAGAGGAGCTGAAAAATAAGGAGGTCTATTAAATATCATATTTTATGGATAATAAATTTAAATTAGTTAATCAAATACAATTAAAATTTAATTATAGTTACAATCTGTAGATAGGAAAGTTCTGGGTTAGAGCAAGAATAGTAGCAATGGATATTGAGGGAAACTGGTATTACATTGCATGCAAAAGGTGCTTTAAGAAGCTAAAACCAAGCGGGGACAACTTTAAGTGCGAAAAATGCAATGAATACGAAATAAGTGGTAGTATAAGGTACAAGATACAAGTCAGAGTTGTTGATGACACAAATAATGTCCCATTTCTAATGTGGGAAAGAGAATGCAAGGAATTGATAGGAAAATTAGCAAAGGAATTGAAATAGGCTAATGCAAAGGTATACTAGAGACTATAGGTGAATTATTATCACCTAAATCCATGTTTCATTCTTAATTTAGATCATTATTTTACTTGGTATAAATGTCAGATGATGGTCTACCATGTGAACTTGAAATCATGTTTAATAAGGTATTACTATTTTTTAAGGATGATAACTTGGGAGCATATAGAGTCCTAAAACTTACAACATATTATGCTACAGTCAACAAGTATGATGGGGCAAACATGTTTGATAGCCAGGTTAATACCATTTGGAATATTATGATGAACTAATATTTAATTATGTTCAGATGAAAAAACATTTGCTATACTTTTACTTTTTAGGACTTTGACTTACTATCAAAGGTAAGCAAAAGTGATTTTCAAGGGCAGGTAACCAAAGGAAAAATAATAAACATAAATGGATTATCCAACTGTTTGTAAATTCATTGTAAATTGTAAACTAGGGTTTCATAAGTTTTGTTTTGAAGGTTATTTCACAAACTGATGAGATCACAACACCAAACAAGGAAGATGACACCACTCCAACAAAACCCATAGATATGGAATCAGATAAGAGATGGAAGAGAAACATAGATGGAGATTTGTCATCAACTATTCCTATGAAGAAGACAAGAGCAGTGATCAAGAAATAAAAACTCTAAAATTAGTTTAGATATCTATATCTTTTTTGTTCCCTCATGTTAGTTTCTCTATCTTTCGAGAGAAATTATACCTAAAAGACTTATTTATTGGTATTAAGCATGCTATGTTTGCTTATTATATCGATCATTTTGTTATTGGTACCTAATATTATCCTTATTGTGATGTAATGGTATCTTTTGTTATTTTATTGGCTATCATGTAATGAAGGCTATATGCAACTAATTTTAGTCCAAATAAATATGATCCTTAAACAACCAGAAATTAAATGAACAGGATGATTAAGCAACAACTTTATAAAAGATGTTAATTGAAATGTCAATTGAAATAATAGTTATATTCATAAGGACTATGAAAAAAAATATATTTTGATAGTTTGGATCAGCTTAATTTAAATTGAACAACTGATACGACCACAAATAATAATATAACTCCATTTATAAATATACCCTCACTCTTTAACTGCCATATTTGAATAGCCTATTTCCTTATTTTATCAACAATACAAAGAGAAATCTCACCTTTCCTACATACTACCTTTCATCCATACTTTGAATTGATTTTTTACCTATCAAGTAATTTCAAAAAGTATCGCTGATTATTACAAACCGAGACAAAATTATTACTCAAAGTAAGATTTACTATTGTGTTCACTCCTTTATATTTATATTAACACTTTTTAATTATTTGTTTAATTTGTGTGCATCAGCTAAATACATCATGATGAAATTAACAAAGTCCAAAACCTTATGTCGAAAAAGGACAATAGAAGAAGCCTCAACATCAGATTCAACTATCCATTATTGTCAATTACAGTTTTCATACATGTTTAGCTTTGTCCACGTATAATTTATACATTCTAACATATTAGTCATTAGTCATTTCTAAATTTTTATTTAGGATTAGAGTTATGACTATAGTATATGTTATTCCAAATGCAGAATATTTTGTTAATTATTCAAAAAAAAAATTAACAACGAAATCTATTAATAATAGATGATGCTATCGATGATATTACGAAGTACAATAGGTCATAATGTTTGTATTATTGCATTGAAAAATTATAGCACAACCATATATGATGCTACCTTCTGTTAGCCATTAATCATTGAATCATATGTTATTCAAAATATTCCAAATGCAGATACTTCTATTAATTAATCCATAATAACAACCAAAACTATATAGTATATGTTATTTCAAATGTAGATAATCATGTTAATTAATAAAAAAAATCATTCAAAACAGAAAACACATCCACATATGATGATATTTTTCAGAATAGGAAATAGATAATACAGTGAATCATGACATAATAATGTTTACAAGAGTAAGAGTATAATACCTGGCATAGGAGGAAATAATCTAGGAATGCTATAAATTATAGGCAAGAAACAACTCTATAATGCATAAATAAGAGAAAATAATAATCGAAACTAATTAATAAATAGTAAATTATACTAATTGATTGTTTATTTAATTTAAATACTTTAAGTAATAATAAATTATGTATATAGTATTAACCAAAAATGGGTTCCAACATGAACATGAACATGCTTTCTAAATAGAAAGTATATTTAACTATATTTATTATTGCTAAAAATTAGAGTATATTAACTTTTGAAGAAAACTTTAAAGCTTATTATCTTAGTATCTCATACTGCTCAAAAATATTTTAAACATATGTAACAATTATTATAATTTATATAAAACAAAATATAGTAGATAATGAATGGTTTAAAAAATTTTTGAATATAAATTTACGACAATAATACTGTAACTACCATTAATCAAAACTCTTTTGATTTTCAAAAATCAAGTATATTAACTTGGGAAGAGAAATTTGTAACTTATTTAAACTTATGTTCGCAGCCTACAATAAATATTTAAATTGAATTAGTGTCCTAACTTGGAAGATAGAAACAATATTAAACTTACAAAGTAAAAATAAAAATAAAATAGAAACATCTTACCTTAATATTGTGTGTATTTCGATAATTCAAAGTATATTTATGAAGATGTCACTGACTTGTTAACATTAATTTAATATACATATTAAAGAAGTTGTCATGTTTGTGTGTTTTAATTTTAAATAAATCAACAAATAAATATTATGACCACAATGAAATTGTTTTTGATGTAAAATTATAGAAAAAACTGTGGATGAAAATCACAAAAGTATACTTACAATTTGATAATGATACTTAGCGCCCTGAAAAATTACCTGCCAAATATTTCGAAATCTAAGGTGATCTCATAGTGAGAAACGAACTCAGATATTCAAAAAAGAAAGACCAAAACATTAGTTGAAAATAATTGGACTTATACTATTTTGATAGATAGAAGAAGTAATTTTTGAAAACACTTACAAATAAGATTTTTGCACAAATCTTTGACGGGACTCTATCACCTAACACGAAGAACTTTCCTACAAGAATTTTTGAAATCTGAGCTTATTTGAAATGGAAGTCAGATAACATCTTAGATTTTCATAGAAATAAATAAAAACAAAACATTAGTCCTATATTTCAGAGTAAACTTACATCGATTCAATATGGAAATTTTGTTGAAGAACTTACCTAATTGCTTCACATGAAAGTAAAAGATGACGAAGTCTGAGGTTATCTCATAGTGAGATACGAACTCAGACATTCAATAAAAGGAAGACCAAGAAACATCATATGTATATAATTTGATTGATAATATTTTCTTACACAGAAGAAGTATTTTTTGAAAAAATAGAACTCCATAAGTCAGATCTATGAAAAAACACAGAAGACTTTTGCACAAATCTTTAACCTGAGTTATTTGCATAACACAAAGATTTTTCCTACAAAAAATTTCAAAATCCAAGCTCATTTGAAATGGAAGTCAGATAAGTACTCAGATTTTCATAGAAAAAATACAAACGAAACTTTAGTCCTATATTTCAGAGTAGAACATATTTGATGCAATATTGAAAAATTTGTGAAGAACTTACTTTATTGCGGCACATGAAACTAACAGATGACAAAGTTGACTTCCTTTTATGAGAAAATAAGAATAGATTTACACATTTGTAGTAACTTCTTCAATTTCAGAAGAGCAACGTAGTAAAGATTTAATGTTGACCTACTTATTTGGGTGTTCTATATACATTGGATTTGGATCGCAGGGTTGAACATATGAATTTTTAACACAAGTTGAGATTAGATGGAGAAACTAATACAAAAATAGGAACCAATTCGAGTAGACGATGACAAAACTTCAACTCGAATTAGATTGTTATTCCATTTTGATGATAGAAATAGAGTTTGAAGATCTGAAGCAGAAGGTAGAGGTTAGGAGAATGGAGGAGAGGTCGGTCAAAAGCAGAGTGCAAAGATTCGGATGATATGAATCTTGCCTCGAGCAATGTAAGAGGAAGTCTCTTGGTTTCGTGCGTCAGTGCATATCTTCAATCGAGACCGTTCGTCATGAGAGTAATGTAATGTGGACGACTGTGATTAACTGGTGTTGTGTTTGTTTTGGCAATCCGGACCGAAACAAACTAATGCATAGGATTATTTCATACATAAATCAACGGTAAAGATTGACTTATTTTGTGTTTGTTGAAGGTCGATTCGTGTCAAATTTTTTTTTTTTACGGTTTCGATCAGCTGACTTTGAATTGAACGGTTATGATTGAGCTATAATTATTGCTCATCTAATTAATTAATTGCCTTCATTCGTCACAGGTTAGACTATATTAATTTAATTATTTCAATAATTAATTAATTTTTTGTAGCTAAATTGATATGTCTACATTTAATGCAGATTATATTAATTAATTAATTCATCATTTACCCAAAATTAGTAACATTATAAAAACCAGCTAATTAAGTATATATTTTTTATGATATTAATTGATTAATAGATTAATATTTGCATATTAATTAATTAATTAATTAATTAAATTTTTATGATAATAATACTTGAGTTGACATATTATATAATGTGTTAATGTGTTAATATTAATAACAATAAAATATTTTTTTTAAGGAATTGATACATATTAGGTGATTAGGTGATAATAATAAAATCTTATTACTCTTATTATATTATGTGATTAGGTGATAACATAAATTACTATAATATTAATACGGATTTAGACCATACTTTTAAATTTTTAGAATTTTGATATAAAATTCTAAAAAAAATAAAAAAAACTAAAAAAATAAGTTCACAAACATAAAAAATTATGTTATGCAAATTATATTAGATAATAGTTAAAAACTTAAATGCTTTTTGCTGTTTAACGTATAATATTATTGAATAGTTATAGTATTGTACAAATATTATAGGACTTATATTTTTCATTTAATTTTAATATTAGTTACCCAAGATAATTAAACTTAAGTTGATATGGTTATCCATGATTTCAAAATTATTATCCATAATACTCTTAAATTAATTTTAGTATTCTTATTGTATTAGGTGATAACAAAAATTCCTAGAATATTTATAAAGATTTAGACTATGATTTATCCATAATTTCAAAATTATTACATTTCTGATATAAAATTCTAAAAAACAATAAACGAAAAACTAAAAAAAGAAATTGGAAAACATAAAAAAAATGTTCTGCAGATTATATTATAAAATAGTTAAAAAATTAAATGTATTTTGGACTTTAACGTATAATATTATTGAATTATTGAATCGTTATAATATTGTACAAATATTATAGGACTTATATTTCCATTTGATTTAAATATTAGTTACCCAAGATAATTAAACTTAAGTTGATATTATTATTTTCTGACCTAAATTATTATCCTTATGTTATTTATTTACTTATAGAATATAGATAGGTATAGATTATAGATAGATACTTAATGATTCATCATTTGTACTTATAGTTAATCATATGATTGATAGACATATTAAATAATTTGGTAATATTATCAAAAAAATTAATATGTTTTAAAAATTGATGCATATTAATTATTTAATTTTAAATTTATAAGAAGCTTATTAGTTGAAAGCTTAAATTGATTTATATTTTATTTATCAAGTAGTCTTAAATTATTTTTAGTACTCTTTTTATATTACATGATAAGAAAATTTCCTAGAAAATTTATAAAGATTTAGATTATAAGTTATCCATAATTATAAAATTATTATATTTTTAATGAAAGATTCTAAAAAACAATAAACAAAAACTAAAAAAAGCAATTGGGAAACATAAAATATTTTGTTTTGGAAATTATATTATATATCATATAATAGTTTAAAAATTAAATGTGTTCTAGACATTAATGTATAATATTATTGAATCATTATAATATTGTACAAATATTATAGGACTTATATTTCCATTTGATTTTAATAATAGTTACCTAAGATAATTAAACTTTAGTTGAAATCATTATGTTCTAACATAAGTTATTGTCCTTAATTTTATTTTCTTATAGATTATAGATAGATATAGATTGTAGGTAGATACTTAATGATTCATCATTCCTACTTATAGTTGATCATATGATTGATAGACATATTCATTAATGTCTTATTATTAATGAAAAAATTAATATGTTTTAAAAATTGAGACATATTAATTATATAATTTTAAAATTATAAAAAGCATATTAGTTGAAAGGTTACATTTGTTTATTATTTTATTTATCAATTAGTGTTAAATTAATTTTAGTATTCTTATTATATTACTTGATAACAAAAATCCATAGAATATTTATAAAGATTTAGACTATGATTTATCCATAATTTCCAAATTATTACATTTATGATATAAAATTCTAAAAAACAATAAACAAAAAACTAAAAAAAGAAATTGGAAAACATAAAAAAAAAATGTTCTACAGATTATATTATATAATAGTTAAAAAAATTAAGTGTGTTTTGGAATTTAATGTATAATATTATTGAATCTTTATAATATTGTACAAATATTATAGGAATTATATTTCAATTTGATTTAAATATTAGTTACCTAATATAATTAAACTTAAGTTTATATTATTATTTTCTGACCTAAATTATTATCATTATTTTTTTTATTTACTTATAGATTATAAATAGATATAGATTATAGATAGATACTTAATGATTCATCATTTGTACTTATAGTTGATCATATTATTGATAAACATATTAAATAATGTTTTAATATTATTAAAAAAATCAATATGTTTTAAATATTGATACATATTAATTAGTTAATTTTAAATTTATAAGAAGCTTATTAGTTGAAAGCTTTCATTTGATTTACATTTTATTTATCAAGTAGTCTTAAATTATTTTTAGTACTCTTATTATATTAGGTGATAACAAAAATTCCTAGAATATTTATAAAGATTTAGACTATAACTTATCCATAATTACAAAATTATTAGTTTTTTAATAAAAAATTTAAAATAGTTAAACAAAAAACTAAAAAAAAACTAATTGGGAAACATAAAAAATTATGTTCGGTAAATTATATTATATATTATATTATATAATAGTTAAAAAATTAAATGTGTTTTAGACTTTAATGTATAATATTATTGTATCATTATAGTATTTTACAAATATTATAGGACTTATATTTCCATTTGATTTTAATAATAGTTACCTAAGATAATTAAACTTTAGTTGATATTATTATGTTCAAAGATGAATTATTATCCTTACTTTTATTTACACATAGATTATAGATAGATATGGATTGTAGATAGATACTTAATGATTCATCATTTGTACTTATAGTTGATCATATAATTGATAGACATATTGAATAATGCATTAATATTAATGAAAAAATTAATATGATTTTTAAAATTGATACATATTAATAAATTATTTCCTAATTTATAAAAGGCTTATTAGTTGAAAGCTTACATTGGATTTATACTTTATTTATCCATTAGTCTTATTTTTTTAGTATTGTTATTATATTAGGTCATAATTAAAATTTCTAAAATATTAGATTTCTAATATAAAATTCTTTAAAAAATAAACAAAAAAATATAAACAACAATTGGTAGACATAATGTGTTCCTAATAATAAAAATAAATCTAATATTTTTAAAAAACTGATACATATTAATTTATTAATTTTAAATGTAAAAAAACCTTATACATTCAAAGATTACATTGGATTTAGATTTTATTTATCCAGTAGTATGAAATTATTATATTAGATAATAGATAATAAGAAATTTTTATTTACTTATAAATAGTTACTTATACATTATAGATTATAGACAGATACTTAATGATTCATCAATCCTACTAATTATATATTTTTTTGATAATTGTCGTTCATGCAGAGAATACTGATACGGTGTCAAAACGATATTCTATTAAAAAAGCTACACCTCAAAAAAATGTTTACTATCCATTTCAATCTCAAAAAAATTTAGTGATATTACCAATGGTAAATTTGCATTTCTTTATCCGATGCTAATGTAACATACATTTTATCATTCATGTTAAAATATATTGACTTATTTATTATTTTTTGAAAGTAGTTTCTACTCGAGGACATTTTATCCAGAAAGTGGATAGCAGTAACAATGTGTTACCTTTTTGTCAAGTTTTAGAAGTTCAAACATTTGCATAGATTGAACACCGCATTGTCAAGTACTAAATAAAAATAGTTCTGGTAATTTTTTGGGGGTACCTAATATTAACAATGGTGAGATTTTTATTAACAGTAACGATTCTATAGAAAAACAACATTTCCAGTCCAATGAAGGTTTGCGTCATTCGTATTTTTTTAAATATATGAATTATCATTAATTCTTATCTAAGATTACAATGTTAAAAATAATTACTCGTTTATTATTTATTTTTTCACGATTTCAGATGTGGTAATCAATTTGGAACAAGTTTTTGGTGGTAAGATTGTATTACTTAATAAATATTAATTGATATTTGTTAAATGAGTTTTAAAGCTTATGTATTCTAATTTAGGACATTTTATTTATCACAGGTACTGAAATAGAAGTTAACAATGATTTATTATTGTGTGGTATGCTCTAACATAAATGCACACACACACATACACACACACACACACGTATATATATATTCATATTTTTATGTATCCACTTAAATTATATTTGATATCTATTATTTCTTCTTAAATTTAAATTCATTTATTGATATTTTGATAATTTTTTAATTATTTTTTTATATAAAATATTGGGATATTGGTGATCTTACATACACATGTATATTTTGTGGTTCTTTCTTCTGGTACACCGGAAGATTGTATAGAAGTTAGAATTCTCAAAAACCAAAATACTCATTGTACTGTATGCAAGGAAAAATCCAACTTTTGCTGATGAGAAATCCTCCACAAGTGTTGTATGAGTTGTTCTATTCACAAAATAATCAAAGTAAACACTTTTTGGAAAATATCCGATCATACAATAGTATGTTCTCTTTCACATTTCTGGGTGGAAAGATTGATAGGAGTTTGAACAGTGGTAATTCTCCTCTAATGTTTAGACTTCATGGTCAAAATTATCATCTCATGGGAATTTTACTACCAGTGGATGGTTCGACACCAAAATTTTCACAACTATACATTTAGGATATAGAAAATGAATTTGAAAACAGAGTCCATTCTGTTAGGTAAGTTTTCTTACAAATTTTTTCATTAATGATTAATCCATTAGATATATATTTTTTTGAATAGTTATAATGAATTGATATAACATATTTTCTAATAGGCAAAATGAAAGTTTGAACAACCTTAACACATCCAATATTTTTGATTTGAAGACTATGCTTGATGAGAATAATGTTTTGGTCAAATCATTTAGAATGGTGAGGGAAAAAATAAACACAGAAGGTTGTTCTAATGTTAAGCTAAAGTTGATTGGTAGAAGCAATGGAGATAGAAGAAGCTATAACCTACCGACAACTTTGGAAGTTGTTGGATTAATTGTTGGTGATATTGATGCATCTCTTGGTGAAAGGGATATCTTGGTTGAAACAAAAATAGGATTGCTAAAGCAGATAAGTGAATTGCATGCTTGTTACCTAGGGTTACAATATCCTTTATTATTTCCTTATGGTGAAGATGGTTATAGAGAAGACATTCCATTAACGTGTAATGATGGAATTCAACAACGTGGTAAAAAATATGTAAGTACGATAGAGTATTTTTGCTATTGACTACATAAGAGAAATTCAGAGAGATCAGTTATACCATCATATAAGAGACTTCTGCAATAATTTATTGTTGATGCATATGTAACGATTGAGTTATATTACCATCATCATTCATCGGTGGTGCTTAATATATGGTTCAAAATTATCAAGATGCCATGGCCATATGTAGATGTATTGGTTATCCTGATCTTTTTATCACATTTACTTGCAATCCAAAATGGCTTGAGATTGTTCATTTTTATCACAATAGAGGTCTTAAAGCTGATGATCATCCAGATATTATTTGTCGTGTTTTCAGGATGAAGCTCGATTATCTTATAAAAGATCTTCGGAATAACAAGATATTTGGGAATATTAAACCGGGTAATATCTTAAACTTACTTGATGATTTTAGTTACAGATATTTATATTTTTTAATTTTTCTAACTCTTTTTATATGATGTTTTCAATTACAGTTATATATACTATTGAGTTCCAGAAGCATGGATTACCTCACGCCCATATATCGGTTTTTCTTGCAAAAGAAGATAGGTATCCAACTAGAAAAGACATTGATAGAATAATTTCAGCTCAAATTCCTGATCACAATACTTATCCTGCATATTACATAGCTGTTCAAGGATACATGATACACAGATGATGTGGAACTTTAGAAAAGAACTATCCTTGCATGGTTGATGGTCATTGTACGAAACATTTTCTGAAAAAGTTTGTTGAATGTACAACAGTTGATGATGATGGATATCTAATATATAAAAGATTGATAATGGAAGAATGGTGGAGAAGAATGGGGTCCCTCTTGATAATAGGTTTTTCGTGCCACACAATCGTTATTTGTTGCTTAAGTATGGTGCCCATATGAATGTTGAGTGGTGCAATCAGTCACGTTCCATCAAGTATTTATTTAAATATGTGAATAAAGGGCATGGCCGTGTTACCGCATTTTTTTTATGGAAGCATGACTGGTGATGATGCAGTAAAAAAGGCTAATGAGATTCAAATGTATTACTATTGTAGATATATTTCATCATGTGAGGTAGCATGGAGATTATTTAAAAATGAAATTCAATATAAGAATCCACCAGTTGAGAGGTTAGGCTTTTATCTTCCAAATGAACAAAGTGTTATTTTTTTTTATGAAGATTTGATCGATGATGTTGCTGATCATTTATCAGTTAAGGAAAGTATGTTTCTAGCTTGGATGAAGGCGAATCATAAATATGAAGATGCAAGGAATTTGACTTATGAAAAGTTCCCTATGAAATTTGTTTAGGATTAATGTAAACAAGAGTGGCATTCGAGGTAATAAAGGATATCTATTGGACATATTTTTTTTATGTTCCTCTTGGTAGCAGAGAACTTTATTATTTGTGATGTCTTCTTAATGTCGTTCGTGGGCCGAGAAGCTATGATGATATAAAATGTATTAATGGGGTCCAATATACATTATATCACGATTCTTGCTATACTTTGGGATTGTTAGACGACGATGAAGAATACATTGATGGAATTATTGAGGCAAGTCATTGGGTGTCTGCATTTTCTTTCAGATTGTTATTTGCAACATTATTATCATCAGATTCACTTAGTAGACCTGAAGTCTGTTGGGATGAGTGTTGGATTTACTTGATTAATGATATATTATATAAATAACGTACAACCTTGCACTACAAAGGTAATTTCTGTACATCTTTATTGTCTTTCTTTTTTTTTTTGATAGAATAGAATAAGAATAATCATAGATTATATGATTAGCATTTAAACTTATTGTAGATTTATTTTCAGAACTTCAATTGGATGACAATGAGATAAAAAATTATGGTTTGGCTGAGATTGAAAAATTGTTACAAAACTACGGTAGGAGCTTACGAGAGTTTCAGTCAATGCCGTTTCCACCACCAGAATATTTTTCAAGAGCTCATAATAGATTGATACCCAAAGAAATGTGTTATGATCATATTATATTACGTGAAGAATATAACAGATATCTATCCAATCTTACCGATGAGCAACGTAATGTCTACGACACCATAATCGATGCCATTTAATCAAATTCAGGTGGTGTATTCTTTGTATATGGATATGGTGGTACTAGGAAGACATTAATATGGAAGACACTATTAGCATCTTTGAGATGCAATGGAGATATTGTGTTAAATGTGGCATAAAGTGGCATAGCTTTTTTTTTTATTACCAAGAGGGAGAAAGGCTCATTCTCGATTCAAGATTCCTATAAATCCCAACGAAGATTCAACGTGCAATATCAAACAAGGCAGTCCATTGGCAGAGTTAATTATAAGGTGTAAGCTTATAATTCAGGATGAAGCTCCAATGATGCACATATATTATTTTGAAGCTTTGGATAAAATCATGAGGGATATTTTACGATTCACAAATGAATCAAGCAGTAATAAGCCATTTAGAGGAAAACTGATTGTTATTGGTGGAGATTTTAGGCAAATACTGCCGGTCATTCCAAAGGGAAGTCGGTAAGACATCGTTCATGTGACTATTAACTCTTCATACATATGGAGGGACTGTTAAGTCTTATGATTGACCAAAAACATGAGGCTTCAAAATATTAGCTCAATTGATGAATCGACTAATTTGAAAGAGTTTTTAGATTAGATTACTAGCATTGGAGATGGAGTAATCGGAGGTCCCAATGATGGTCATGCAACGGTTAAAATTCCAAATGATATTTTATTAAAATATTGTGATGATCCAAATGTGGCTATTGTGGAAAGCACCTATCCAGGATTCAAGGAAAAAATTACCGATGATACCTTTTTTCAAGGGAGATCAATATTAGCACCTACTCTTGACATCGTTGAATCAATAAATGATTATATGCTGTTGATTAACTCAGCAGAACAAAAGACATATTTGAGCTCAGATATAACATGCATGTTAGATCCAAATAATGATTTGTTACAAGATCTACACACTCCAGAATTCTTAAATTTAATAAAGTGTTCTGGCGTGCCCAATCATGTGTTGAACTTGAAGATTGGTACACCTGTCATGTTATTGAGGAATATAGATCATTCCCTTGATCTATGTAATGGAACTAGGATGGTTATTACAAAGATGGGATCATATGTCTTAGAAGAAATAGTTCTAGGCGGAAGCAATGTCGGCCATAATGTTTTGTTACCGAGAATGTCACTGACTCCGTATGATCCAAGATTTCCTTTCAAATTCAATAGAAGACAATTCCCGTTGATTGTTTCATGTGCAATGACAATCAATAAAAGTCAAGGTCAATCTTTTTCAAACATTGGCCTTTTGTGAAAAATCCTGTATTTAGTCATGGTCAATTATACATTACTGTTTCTAGATTCACAAATCGTCGAGGTTTGAAAATCCTCATATGTGATGACAATACTGATAAAAGTGAATCAACAATAAATGTTGTGTTTAGCAGAGGTATGTTAAATTAATATTTATTGATTTTTATACATATTAAAATACCTAAACTACAATATTAATTTATAGTTTCATATTAATACACTACGCATCGCACGAGTGAGAACCTAGTTATTATTAATATTTTGGTTAAGAAAATAAGGGGAAAGGAAAAAGAGGTAGGAAGAAAGTGAAATGACCCAGTTGATACTCTCATTATAGGTATTGAATAAACATTTTCCCATGAGGAGGCATAGAATTCTTTCTTCAAGCCTAGAGCCCAACTAGGTAATGATATAGTTAAGATTTGGGTTGTGTTATGAGTGTTATGTGGAATGGGTGTATTGGTATGTTATGTATAAATATATGTGTGTGATATGGCTTGGCTTCCAAGTAGCTAAGGTATGGTGAGCATGATTTCCATTGTTTGTCGTATGTGTAGTTAGAACTTGCTATGGGAGGACATATTCTTGTGTATGGTTGAAATATTAATATATATATGCCTAGATGCCTTAGGTGGGGCTTGAGTGGCTATGGGAGATTAAAGAAAATAAAGAGGGTGGAGTGAGTGAGGTGATATATGGAGAATGTCATAGGTGTCTCATGAAATATGGTAGAGAAAATAAAAGGAGAAATAATAATTTGAGGATTTAGGTGAAAACTTGCATGGGAAGTGTGAGCCTTGCATGGTGGGTGTGTACTTCGCATGGGGGAAAGAATCACGTGGGGAAGTCTTGTTTGGAGATTAATCATGGGGAGGAAAGAGTGTTTTGGATGGTTAGTGTACTTGGAGAAGTTTTAGTATGTGGGTTGATGGAAAGATGCGTGGGGGCATAAACTAGGGTTTCAGGGGAAACAACCCTAAGTGTAGAGGTGTTTTGAGGAAAGGTTGAAGAGGTTGGTTGAACATTAGTAATTGTGATGAGGGGTGTGAGTCAAGCCAAATGGAGGTTAGTGTTGTGTAATAGAAGAGGGTATGGAAGAAGAAGGGGGAATATTAGGGTTTTTAGGGGTGACCAACTAGGATTTTATTATCACATGTTGGAATTGAGAAGTTGGGCTGTAAGGTTGAAGTTGGGGTGATCATGGTGTTGGTGCTTGAATCAAAGGAGATGTGGGTAAAGGGGAGGAGAAGCTAAGGCCACATAAGCTAGATTAGGGTTTGAAGTGGAAACCCTAGTGGGAGATGGTGAGCATAGGTGGAGAAAAGGAGTGTAAGCCTGTACCTAAGTATATGAGGGTTAAGTTTGTTATATGGTTGGTGGAGAAATGTTTGGGGGTCTCTAGAGTATTAGAGGATGTAGATGTTCCAAGTTAAGGGATAGGGTTTTTAGGAAGTATGGGTTGGTAGAGTGATAATAAGTTGGGGGTGTCCATTGGGGTGTAAAAGTGTAGATGGGTGTTACTTGGTAAATAAGATATGAATAAAATACTAATCACTTAAAGTGGAAGATCATTGAGCCGAGCCCAAATGTAGGATGTTTACCGATTCACCAGTTATAATAGTGGTCAAGGGTGTTTTGCCCTGGAGTTGTATATGTTTACCAGTCCACCGGTTATAATAGTGGCCAAGTGCATTTTTTCCTAGAGTAGTTATTCTCGGTCCATCGTTATAATAGTGGGGGTCTTGAGCTCAATAAGTTAAACCCTTAGATGGTAATAATATATGGAAAAGACACTAATCACTTACAGTGGAATACCACGGGGGTCGAGACCAGATGTAGAATATTTACTAGTCCAATGGTCATAATAGTGGCCAGGAGCATCTTGTCTTGGAGTTTTATATGTTTACTGGTCCACCAGTTATATTATAGTGGCCAAGCATATTCTTCCTTGGATTAGTTATTCTTGGTCTACCAGTCATAATAGTGGAGTCTCCATAATCATGTGGATATAATTAAAAAAAAAGTGTAAAGATAGCATTAATGGCCTAAATTTCGATAGAAGTAACTAATCTAAATTAATCTCCTACATGCATAATATTTGTATTTTATGTTGCTGTGCCCTGTCTTGACTATATTGTTACCTTATTCAGTAAGTAGAGTATTCATTACCCTTATCATAGGTGCTGGTCATTCCCACGAGTAGTAACCCCTACTGAGTCTTTGTAGGTAAACGATGAGGCCCTAGAGGACTTTGCTGCTTATGATGAGCTGGTTGGGACAGAGTGATACCTTGATGTCCCGGGGTCGGGGCGAGAGAAAGTATACTCCAAACTACTTTCCATTTGTGTTTCATGTTTTTATTCCTTCGTAGTGGGATGCTACTTTGTATTTCATTTCATTGATGTACTAACTTTGACTCTTACATATCCTAGTATTTTCTAAATTAAATGTTAGACTCCTTCATGTTTTGATTGTTTTATATTACTGTTCCTTATTATCTTTTAGCCTTAAGATTAGTGTGAGTCTGGCCAGGGGCTAAACTTATACTGATCACTGTAGTAGCACCCCCTTTTTGTTGTGTGATTTTCCCTAAACAAATAAAACTTTTCAACTATGATATTTTGGGGTATTATAAGTTAGTATTAGAGCAATGGTTCTGATAACCACGCTTATTTTTCAAAATTTTTGGGATGTAACAAGTTTTCCCTAGTTTTGAAAGTGTTTAATACCTTAGAAAATGTTTTCATGTTTTAAGACCCTAAGTTCAGGCCCATTGGTGAGGAAATAAAAGGAGTAGCCTAGGAATTCCCTAGAAGGGGAATAGTGTGTATAATTGTTTCAAACCATGAAGTTTAGTTCTAACACATATTTTGTTTTGTAGAATGAATTCATGATGAACGAAAAGGGTTGGATGCCTGGAGGAGGCCTTCATGGTGTTTGTCCAGTACCAGCCCCTAACACAACCACCGCCACCACCTCCACAACATCATTATGAGGGTGTTGGGGAGGACTAGCTCTAGAGGGTCACCAGGAATCACCCTCTACTATACACAGGAGAGGAGGATCTTGTGATACTAGAAGGGTGGATCTGGGACATGGATCGCACCTTCAAGGCTGTGAACTGCCCTCCAGATAGGTAGTCTAGTATCATGGAATTTTCCCTTAGAGACGTAGCAGATGCCTGGTGGGTCGAGCATCACACTTGGGACAATCCTCAGATAACCTAGGAGGCTTTCAAGACCACCCTACACACTAGATTCTACCTAGAGAGCCTGAAGAGGGACAAGCTCAAAGGGTTCATGCAACTCACCTAGGGTAGCATGAAGGTCCAACATTACTACGCTCGCTTCACTAAGCTACTGAGGTTTTCCTTAAGCATTACTGCTAGCAAGTCCATCATGGTTTACCAATTTGAGTAGGGGATCCACTTCAGCATCCGCCATATGATGGGAGCTATGGCCTTCTCAGACTTGACCACCTTATACAAGCATGCCTACATCCCTACCACTCTGGTCTTGGAGTAAGCATCAATATTGGGGAAGAGGAGATTGAAGGCCGAGAGCTCTAGGAGTAGGACCCAGCCTCGAGGAGGAAGACCTTTAGGACATCACTAGAGGGGTCCGGTTAGAGGTCAGGGACCATCGAGGGGATTCTCATGCAGACACTATGGCAGGAACCACCTGGGTTGAGACTATGGAGGTAGACTCGTGAGTTACAGAAATTATGGCAGGATGGGCCATGAGTACTAGAGCAAGTAGAGCTTCCCGCAACCCTAGGGCTAGTAGTTTCAATAGAGGGGACTCCTGATGCCCTAGCAGTAGGGCTACCACCAGCATGCTCATACCTTATCCTAGAAAATCCAATAGAGAGCACCTACCCCAGTTGATGCACCAGTTTAGGACTTTAAGGGAAGACCTCTGGGATCATAGTCTTTCCCTTAGAAAGGTAGTCAGACTCAAAGCTCCAGAGGCAACCGAGGAGGCTACCTTAGAGGCTAGTAAGGTGGGCGCCTAAACGTGATAAGCCAGGCAAAGGTTGATAGGCAGTTGGACATAGTTATGGGTATGTTTACCATTCTCTCCTTTTTGGTGTATGTTTTGTTTGATTCCGGTGCATCCTTGTTTTTCATGTCTACTAATTTTGTTGCGAAGGATAAACTATCACCATCTGCTAGCATAGCGTTATTTGTGATGCTACCTTTGGGAGATAGGATGAAATGCATTGAACTTTACTCAAATGTGGTGTTAGTTATAGGCGGGATAAACTTCTTAGTGTACCTAGTTGGAATGGAATTATGGGACTTTGATGTCATATTGGGGATGGACATGCTTGGGAGATATCGTACAGTGATCGACTGCGCTCAAGAGCACGTGGTGTTATGGGGTCTAAAGGGTACTAGGCTTTCATACAAAAATACCAATCCCAAGCCCACTACTAAAGTGGTGTCTGGGGTCACACCGCACTCACTAGTACAGAAGGGGTACCCATTGTATTTGTGCAGTGTGGAGTGTGTAAGAGCTGAACAAGGACTTAACAGCCTTCTGTGACATTTCAGTGGTTAGAGATTTTCCAGATGTATTTCAAGGGGAGATACTAGATATGCCTCTAGTGCGCGACATTGACTTTACCATCAAGCTGGTACCAGGGGCTGAACCCATGTTAAGAGCACCCTACAGGATGACACCTAATGAATTGAAGGAGCTCAAGACTCAACTAGAAGAGTTGTTGGAGCATGAGTACATCCAACCAAGTGTGTCATCATGGGGAGCATCGGTATTTTTTTTATAAAGAAGAAAGACAGGAGTCTCCGTCTCTACATTAACTACCAAGGGCTAAACTAGTTGACTATGAAAAATTGATATTTGCTCTTGAGGATAGATGACCTCTTCGATCAACTATGTGGTGCTATAGTCTTTCCTAAGGTCGACCTAAGGTGTGTATACCACCAATTGTGTATAGTAGATGTACATATCATGAAGACCATGTTCTGAACTTAGTACGGACACTATAAATTCATGGTGATACCTTTTGGGTTCACCAATGCTCCTACAGTATTTATGGATTTGATGACAAGGATCTTTAAACCTTTCCTTGACTAATTCATGGTGGTATTCATCGATGAAATCTTGGTGTACTTCCGAGGAAATGAAGATCATGAGCAGCATCTTCGCACTATCCTATCCCTTCTATGGGAGCACTGTCTATATGCAAAGTTATCCAAGTGCGGGTTTTGGCTTCTAGAAGTGGATTTCCTTAGGCACAAAAAGTCAGCTGGGGGAGTAGCTGTTAACTTGGCAAAGATAATGGCAGTCACATAATGGAAGCCTCCCACAAACATGTCAGAGGTTCGTAGCTTCTTAAGTCTGGCTAGATATTACAGCTGATTTGTGAAGAAATTCCCAAGGATTGCTCGTACTCTAACTAACCTTCTGAAGAAGATCATCAAGTTCCATTGGGACAAGTCTTATGATGAGGCTTTTTAGGAGTTGAATAGATGGTTGACCAACACCTGCCTTGACTCTACCAGAGGGTTCCGAGGGTTTTGAGGTCTATAGTGACGCATCTAAGCAAGGGCTAGGGTGTGTATTGATGCATAATGGTAAAGTGGTTGCATATGCCTTTAGTTAGTTAAAGCAGCATGAGTAGAACTATTCGACTCATGATATGGAGTTAGCCGCAGTTGTTTTTGCATTGAAGTACTAGAGGTATTACCTATATAGGACCAAGTATAAGTTCTTCACTAATCACATGAGCCTCAAATACATCTTCATGTAGAAGGAACTGAAAATTAGGCAATGGAGGTGGCTGGAACTAGGTAAGGAATATGACATCAAGTTGAGCTACCATGAGGGTAAGGCCCACGTAGTGGCAGATGCATTGAGCAGAAAGACCACACACTCTGTGAACTCTTATGTGGTAGCTAACTGATTGTTGGTAGACTTGTGTGAGATAGAAATTGATCCAATCCAGCAGGGTGACCTCAAGGTTCACATGAGTACCTTAACGATCACCCCTACAGTGTTTGAGGAGATCCATGTTAGGTAGCCTAGAGATGCCAAACTTGAGAGGATATGCCAGAAGATACGAGAAGGCAGAACCAAAGGGTTTTAGATCCATGAGGACGATAGCATTTGCTACAAGGGCTGTTGGTGTGTATTGTAGGGTTGCTCAGAGTTGAAGCACTAGATCTTAGAATAGGGACACCGAACCCCATACTCCGTGTACCTAGGAGGGGAAAAGCTATACAAGGATCTCAAGAAGATATATCGGTGGGGCCATATGAAGCAAGAGCTGGTAGGATTTGTGTCTAGATGCCTCAATTGTCAAATGGTCAAAATTGAGCACTGCAAACCTACAGGGCCACTCCAGCCTCTAGAAGTGCCAAGATGGAAGTGGAATCGATCTTCGTAGACTTTTTCAATGGGTTGCCTAGGATGCAAAGTGGCTCTGAGACTATCTAGGTCATTATGGACAGATTGAACAAATTGCCAGTGTTCGTTCCCATAAAGTCAACCTGGAGCATGGATTAGTTAGCCAGTGCCTACATGAAGTTTGTGGTCAGTCAACATGAGGTGCCTGAGGATATTGTCTTAGATAGGGACTCGAAGTTCCTCTCTCACTTTTAGGGAAAGTTATAAGAGATCTTGGGAACGGAATGGAAGATGATTACAGCTTTCCATCTTGCCACTAATGGCCAAACCAAGAGGAATATTTAAACCCTAGAAGATATGTTGTAGGTCTGTATTTTGGACTTCTAGGGTTGTTGGGAAGATCGTCTGCACCTTATAGAGTTTTCTTTCAATAACATATACCATTCTAGCATAGGGATGACTTCCTTTGAAGAGAATGGAAGTGTAGGACACCCTTATGTTGGAGTGACATCAGTGAGATGGTGGTATTAGGACCTAAGATGATTAAGAAGATGACCTAACAGATCTGTCAGATTTAGGGCTGAATGACAGCTGCTTAGAGTCTACAAAAGAGTTACGCTGATCAGAAGTGCCAGGGTGGCAACTTTGAGACTGAAGAGAAGGTATTATTGAGGGTCTCCCCCAGAAAAAGTGTGCAGAGGTTCTATAAGAGAGGCAAGCTGAGACTGAGATACATTGTACCCTACAAGATTCTGGAATGGGTTGGAGAGGTTGCTTATCAGTTGGCATTCATATTAGAGCTATCACTTGTCCACAACGTGTTTCATGTCTCATAGCTATGGAAGTATGTTGCCGATCCTTCCTATGTGATCCAACTTGATGAGGTCATGTTTGATGATTCTCTGACCTACGAAGGGAGAACTATGCAGATCCTGAATGTCAAGCTCTAGAAGACCTGTACAAGTGCAGTCCGACTCGTGAAGATTCTCTAGAGCTGCCATGGGATAGAGGAAGCCACTTGGGAAGCCGAGAATGATATGCACGAGGCGTATATGAAATTCTTCACCTTAGGTATGATCATTCCTATTAAGCCCCTTTTTCTTTAAGGGGGTAGTGGTTTATCGTGTTTTATGCTCCTGTTTAATGAGTCGCCTCAAAACTGCCTTACCCCTAATTTCTTTCTCCCTATTCCTAGATTAAGCTAGTGACTTCGAGGACAAATTCTTTCTTTAAGGGGTAGTGATATCCCACACCTTTATTTTAGGATTAAAGAATAAAATAAGGTATTATTGAATAAAATTTAATTATATGTACCCTTTTTAATAAAATAATAATAATAAAAATAAAAATAATAATAATGGCAATAAATAAAGATGGAAACTAATTTAATTAGCTAACTTAAGATAAATTATAAATAAATTATGATAATTTATAAATTAATAATAATAATAATAATAATAATAATAATAATAATAATAATAATTATTATTATTATTATTAATATTTATTATCTCTAAAACTCCCAAAAAACCAAAAACACCATACCACCCAATTTTTTCTCTTTTTTTTCTTTTCTCCTTTTTCCTTCCTTTTTTTCTTTCTTTTCTTCCTTTCCTTTTTTCCCCTTTTCTTCTCCTTTGGTCAGCTGGGCTACGCCACACGACAACTCAACCTTATCCCCCTCTTATTCTCTTCTTTCCTTTTCCCTTTCCCGTGACCCAATCTCTCTTTTCTTTTTCTCTCCCCTCGACCAATCCAACCCAGTGGACACATCCCCACCTATTTTCCCTTTCTCTCCCTTTCTTTTTTATTTCTTTCCTAGGTGTCTCATGAAATATTGTAGATAAAATCAAAGGCTAAATAATTATTTGAGGGGTTAGAGTGAAAAATTGTATGGGAAGTGTGAGCCTTGCATGGGGGGTGTGTACTTTACATGGGGGAAAGATTTACTTGGGAAAGTCTTTTTTGGAGGTTAACCATGGGGAGGAAAGAGTGTTTTGGGTGGTTAGTGTACTTGGGTTGATGGAAAGGTGTGTGGGGGCATACACTAGGGTTTTGGGGGAAATAACCCTAAGGGTAGGGGTGTTGTGAGGAAAGGTTGAGGAGGTTAGGTGAACATCAGTGATTGTGATGAGGGGTGTGAGTCAAGCCAAATGGAGGTTAGTGTTGTGTAAGAGAAGAGGGTATGGAAGAAGAAGGTGGAATATTAGGGTTTTTGGGGGTGACCAACTAGGATGTCATTATCACATGTTCTAATTGAGGAGTTGGGCTATAAGGTTGAAGTTGGGGTGAGCATGGTGTTGGTGCTTTAATTATGAGAGATGTGGGTATAATAAGGGGAGGAGAGGTAAGGGCCACATATGCCATATTAGGGTTTGAAGAGGAAACCTTAGTGGGACATGGTGAGCATAGGTGGAGAAAAGGAGTGTGGGCCTTGACCCATATATATGAGGGTTCCATGTTTGTTATGTGGTTGGTGGAGAAATGTTTGGGGGGTCTCTAGATTCTTGGAGGATGTAGATGTTCTAGGTTAAGGGATAGGGTTTTTAGGAACTCTAGGTTGGTGGAGTAGTAATAAGTCGGGGGTGTCCAATGGGGTGTGCATGTCTATATGGGTGTTACTTGGTAAATAATACATGAATAAAATACTAATCACTTAAAGTAGAAGATCATTGAGTCAGGCCCAAACATAGGATGTTTACTGATGCACCAGTTATAATAGTGGCCAAGAGTGTTTTGCCTTGGAGTTGTATATGTTTATCGGTCTACTAGTTATAATAGTGGCCATGTGAATTTTCTCCTGGAGTAGTTGTTTCTGGTCCACCGATTATAATAGTGGGGATCTCAAGCTCAATAAGTTAAACCCTTGGATGGTAGTAATCTATGGAAAAGAAAATAATCACTTACAATAGAACACCACGCGGGTCGGGACTAGATATAGGATATTTACCGGTCCACCGGTCATAATAGTGACTAGGAGCATCTTGCCCTGGAGCTATATATGTTTATCAGTCCATCATTATATTATAGTGGCCAGTTGTGTTTT
Source organism: Tamarix austromongolica (assembly GCA_039764185.1). Taxonomy (NCBI): domain Eukaryota; kingdom Viridiplantae; phylum Streptophyta; class Magnoliopsida; order Caryophyllales; family Tamaricaceae; genus Tamarix; species Tamarix austromongolica. The sequence goes on along the minus strand of CM077813.1, from coordinate 20,438,504 downwards.
GGTCTAGAGTAGTTATTCTCGGTCCACCGGTCATGATAGTGGGGTCCCCTTACTCACGGGGTTATAATTTGATAGATGTGTAAAGATGGTACTAATGGCCTAAACTCTGGTAGGGGTAACTAATCTAAATTAATCTGTTGCATGCATAAGACCTATATTTTGTGTTACTATGCCTTGTCTTGACTATATTTTTACCTTACTTAGTACGTAGTGTAGTGATCACCCTTATCATAGGTGTTGCTCATTCCTATGAGAAGTAGCCCCTACCGAGTCTTTGTAGGGAGGCGATAAGGCCCTAGAGGGCTTTGCTGCTTACGATGAGCCGGTCATGTAGAGTGAGATCTTGATGTCTTGGGGTTGGGGCTATAGATAGTGTACTCCAGATACTTTCAATTTATGCTTCATGCTTTTATTCCTATGTAGTGGGATGATACTTTTTATTTCATTTCATTGATGTACTAACTTTGACTCTTACATATCCTAGTATTTTCTACATTAAATGTTAGACTCTTATGTTTTAATCATTTTTTATTACAATCCTTATTATCTTTTAGCCTTGTGATTAATGTGAGCCTGGTTAGGGGTCAGACTTATATCGGTCACTGCGGTAGCACCTCCCTTTTTGGTGTGTGATTTTCTTTAAACAAATGAAAGTTTTGAATTGTGATTTTGGGTGTGTTACCCATTTGCCATAGTTTCTTTAACTGTTCTTCTTCCCAAGAAAAAAACCTATTTTGCCAAATTAGGCTCCATTGCCACACCGATCCATCCTATACTCCCATGTTTGAAATCTTCTCCTCTTACTGATACAAAATGGAGAATAATTCGTGAAAGTCTTAGTTGAAAATCCCCTAACCTACCTAATTATCATGCCTAAATTTGACCTTTGTGCCTTCTCCTATGGTAATCTTTAAACCCCCTTTCAGTAGATTATTGCATTTCCCATGTTTAACTATTTCTATTAATGTCGTTTGCCTCACTTTTAGTCTTAGAACTCTAGAACCTCCATCTTATTGCAGAAGTAGATAGCTTGTATTACTAGCTTCCACATTACACCGTTAGTAGTGAAGAATCTCTACTACCATTTGAAGAGCAATGTGTTATTATTAAGTATTGGCCCCCACTCCCAAACTGTCTAAAATTCTAGGTTTTTGAATTATTTTCCAACTAACTAGTAATAATTTCTTATTCTCTCTGCTGCCAATCTAAAAACAATTCCTCTGAACACGGATGATCTCCTTTGTCACCCCATTTGGCATCCTAAAATGGCTCATATAATACATGGGTAAGCCGTTTAGAACACTTTTAATGAGTACTAATCTGCCATCTCTTAATAGTGCCTGGCCTTCTAACGATTTATCCTTTCCTTCACCTTATCCATAATAGGTAGTTATGTCTGTTTAAGTTTGGGGTTTGAACCTAAAGGTTGATCAAGGCACATGATGGGCAAATTTTTTTTAGTTTTTTTTTTATTTTATCTAACACTTTAAAATATATACAACCTCCTTGAGTATTAGCTCCTATTTGGCATAGTTAACACCCAATCCCGAGGCTTGGTAGAAGCAATCCAACAACACTTTAAAATTTTTGACATTACTATATGAAGGCTTGTAGAAGATCATTTTATCATCCGCATACTATAAATGAGAAACTTCAATCTAATTCTTCTTAATCTTTAATCATTGTGTCAAACCTTTCGAGATACCTTTTTGAACCATTTGATTGAAAACTTCTATTACTATAATGAAAAGGAACATCGATATGGATCCCCTTCTCTAAGTCCCCTCTTCATCTTGAATGGAGGGGTAAAAGAACCATTAATCAACATTGAAATACTAGCATATTTAATGTAATCCTTAATTCAACCCCTCTACACTATGCCAAAACCCATTATCTCCTGGGTAGAGTCAATAAACTCCTATATGAGAGTATCATAAGCTTTATGAAAATCCAGCTTTACCATCAAACCTATGTATTTTATCATTCTTAAACCAATGGACTTCTTCCTTTGTCACTAATACCCCTTCCAATATACTCCTCTCCACAATGAAAGTTGATTGAGAATCAATACCTAGAGGTTTAATCACATGCTTCAGCTATTCTGCCATAATCTTAGTAATAACTTTATAAATACTCCTTATCATGCTGATTGGTCTAAATTGCTTCACCTTTGCTGCGTCCTACACTAGGGATCAAAGTGACTAGAGTGCTATTTAGCGAGTGAGGCATTATACTAAAGCCAAAGAATTGTAGCACTAAATCTTTTAATTATGTACTAATCACATTCCACATCGTATCTTGAGCTTTTCATAGGGTCACAGGCCTTCACCGCTGCCTTTATTTTTTCCATTTGAGGCATAATCTCTATCCAAATCATTTTTATTGTTGTCAACTTACTAATCCTCAATAGTAATTTTGACAGTAGGTAGATCAGAATCACTGTACAATTCCAAATAAAAGGAGATGATATTTTCATTTATTGTTGAAGGGTCCACCACCGTATATTCATTTTCCTAGAGTTTATGATATTATTACAATAGTGTGGAAGTATCTGATATTTCTATCCCTATGCTAGAGTCTATGATATTGTTGCTGTAGTGTTACCCTCTTAGCCAAATTAGCCAAACCAGGTGAGGGAGGGGCTTAAATGGAACGCAATGTTTAAAGGGGAGAAACGCTAAAACGCAATGCGGCGGAGAAAGGAAGGAGGCACCATGCGGGCTGGGCTGGCTGAAGGAAAGGAAAAGAGGATAAGGGGATTGGGCCGCGAGCCAGGCCTAGTTCGAGGGAGGGGAGAAAGAAAAAGAAAGAAAAAGAAAGAAAAAGGAAGAAAGAAAAGGAAAAAGGAAAAGGGAAAAAGAAAAATAGGAGGGTTGGGTTAAATAAATTAATTAAAATATTTGGGATAGTTAAAAATAATAATATTTAAATAAAATAATATTTAAATCTCTTTTTAGGCTAAATTAGGATTTTTAAAAGATTTTCCACAAATTCCATTTTAATTAGCAAATCACTCTAATTTTCTCCAATTAAATTATTTATAAAATTCATATTAATTTGGAACTATTTTATCCTTATTATTTTATATAAAATAATTTATTTAATTAATTTCCAAAATAAAATCCTTAATTAGGTAAAATGCCAAAACTTTTCTAATAAAAATTATTCATTATTTTCTTCTTAAATAGCCCTAATTAATTCACTTTTATTTTAGTAAAAATAATTTATTTAATTAATTTTCATAATAAAACCTCATTTAAATATAATTTTTAAAATTAGAAATTTTTGGGGCATTTCAACCACACCCTCCACCACCTATGCTGCCCCCTACTGCGCCACTACCACCGCCGCAACCCTCTCTGTTCAGAGAGTCCACCACCTCACAACCGCCACATTCCTCTCTCTTTTCTAGCCCCAAAAGACCAACCTTTCCCAAAACCACCACCACTTCCACCGCTGCTGCCGTACGCCACCGTCGCAGCTCTAGCTGCCACCTTCACTTAGGTTGTGCCCTAAACCTCGATATTACTTAAGTATGAATTATCTTAGGGATAATTATTATTTTATCCTTATTATTATTAAAGTTATTATTATTATTTTTCTTCCATAACTATTATGACTACCTAGCCCTATTTTGGCTAATATTACCCTTAATAGTATTGGTAACCACTTTAATGATAATACCCTTATCATTATTACTAAAACTATTATTATTATTACTACCACTAATACTAGTTCCTACTAAAGGTAAATTAGGGAATAATGAAAGTAATAAGATGGAAGTTAACCCTAGTGTTTCCATCTTAGAGGTAAACTAAGTCCGACCTCTAGGGAGGTGTAGGAAGTGTGCTCCAAGCCTGGTGTCATTTTAGGTAAGGATGTGGTTAAGGCCTAATATGCGTATCATGTGTATTATGTGTTATGTGTGTTAGTTATACGTGTGTATTTTATGTGCTTATAAACTAAGCACTTGTAACATAGCTTGCTAAGCATGGAACTAAGGTAAGTGTATGTGTTTTTATGGCATGTGTAATATGGTAATGTGACTTGTACTTGCATTGTGCTTATGTAATATTACCCTTTATGACATGCATGCTAGGAGGCTTTAAGTAGTGTGATGTGGTTGTGAGAAGATAAAAGGAGTAAAGGAAGTGAGTTGGCTAGATGGTAGTAAGAATGGCCTAAAGATCTTAGGACTTATAGGTAGACAAATAAAGGAATAATGTGAACAAATTAAGAGGATAGGCTAAAATATGCATGGAGAGTGTAAGGTCTATATGGGGTGGTTAATCCCTTCATAGGGATGACTTTTACGTGGGAAAAGTTGATTTAAGGGTTAAGTAAGGTGGGGGAAGAGTAGTTGGGGTGATTGGAGCCCTTATGAGAAAAAATAGTATGTAGGTTGTTATAAAAGCGCAGAGGAGACTTGGCTAGGGTTTGGGAGGAAAACCTAAGTGGGACAAGTGCTGAAGGAAGGGAAAATTATAGAAATGGTAAGAGTGTGGGGTACGAATGGAAGGGTGTCACATGGAGGGGAAGTGAGTCAAGTGGAAAGGTGTTTGGGTGATGAGGGGATAATATAAAATAAAGGGCAAGTACTAGGGTTTAGGGAATGAACTAGGGTTTTCATGCTCATTTGTGGAAGATGGGTAGTGAAGTTGTGGTGTTGGGTTTGGTTTGAGTGGAGTAGTAGTTTTGGTAGCAAAGAGGAAAATAGGCGGTGCAGAATAAGTAGAAGTGAGGCCACATAGGCCAGATTAATGTTTTTGAGGGAAACCCTAGAGAGCAATGGTGAGTCAAAACAGAGTTATGGGAGTGGGCCTTGATCCACGTATAGAGAAGTTTGGGTTTCTTATGGTGAGTGGGAAAAGGTGAGGAAGATGTTTTATAGTCCTAGGTCATGTAAAGGTCCCAAGATATGGGACAGGGCTTCTCAGGAGAACTGGGACTAAAAGGGTGAGCATGGGAAGTCCAGTGGGTCATACACGTCTAGTCTGGGTTGTGTATGGAATAAGATTAGGGTAAAACACTAAACACTTAAAGTGAAAGATTATCAAGCTGGGCCTTAGTGAGGATAATTTTTGGTCCATCAATTATAATAGTGGTTAAGTGCATTTTTCCCTATGGAGTATTTTTTGGTCCATCGGCTATGATAGTGGGGTCCCCGTACTCACGTGGAAATAATATGGGAAATGTTTTAGACAAAAATAATGGTCTATGTTTGGAATGATGTTATGAACCTGAATTGAGCATTGTATGACTTGCTTATCTATTTGTTCTTGCATAGCCTTATCCATATGGTTACCTTACTCAATATGTAGCGTAGTAATTACCTATTTTATGGGTGATTCTCATTCCCATGAGCAGAGGTCCCTTCTGAGTTGGTGTAGATAGGAGATACCGTGTTTGATGCCTGTGACACATTTGATTCGTTGGGTGGAGCTGAATAAGGCTTGCTGTACTTGGCATGGGGCCCAAGAGCGAGAGTTGTCCGTACTCTTTTTTTTCTTCTAATTTTTATCTTATCTTACTATTTGTACTGTTCTTTCCCCTCGGGGGCTTTGATGCTGTAACTATTTTCTATTCTATAATGACTCTTTAATCACACACTGTGATTTCCTTTTTATTTATGAATCTTTTGGATCATTACGGTTCTATATCCTAATTGGTTTAATGTCTTGTGAGTTTTTATAGCCTTGTGGTTAGTGCGTGATTGGCTAGCGGCCAAGCTTGTGTTGATCATGGCGGTAACATGCTTGTCCTTGTGTATGGTTTTGATTACACAAAAATTTTCAACTGTGATTTTTGGGGGTATTACACCTCCATCCACACCACCATAAGCCGCCTAAACACCACCCAACCCACCATTAATCATCATCAATTTTCTTCCTTTTTCTTCTCCTTTGCTCTAATTATAATCCATTGGTATTTTTAATAAGTAAAAGTAGATTAATTCTTGAAAATTGGAGAATCCTCCACATTCATTAAATCTTTGATTTCTTATTTTCTTGGAAGATTTGCTAAGGCAAACACTTTTTTTTTTACTATAAGTAGATAGAATTTTGGTGTTTAATATGTTTGATTTTAATAATGTCATCTTTAGTTGAATCTTGAGGATTTTGAACATTTTTTTTTCTATTTGATCCTTTTGGAGTTTTAATAAATTAATGATACCATGTTAATCTTAGTAATTAGTAGATGAATTTTGATGTATAAAATGTTATGATTTGATGATCCTAATCATGCTTTATTTTTGATTAAAAATTCGTATGATTTAAGGGTCTTTGACTTCTTAGTTTTTTTATGAAATTGATTATACCATGTTATAGGTTGAAATTTGTCAGTTATTTTCATGTATAACATGTTTTATTATTATTATTATGTTTGGGTGCTCTAATCTTTATTTTAAAATCATGAAGGTTTAGAAAGTTTTTTTCATGTTCTTTGTGATATTTAAAGTATTATTGACTAGTGATGTTCTAATTATCCTAAGTAGGGTTTACTTCTCCAAAAATAATTATTTTTAATAACTAATCAAAATATAGCTAAAATACCCCTAAAAAGCTTTAATGGACATTTAGAGTGAAAGGTAGACTACAACTTATGGCATTTAACCATTTACTCTAGTGAATAATAAATGAGCATAAATAGAAAATTTTTATGAATAACAATTTTTGTTAATAAAATATTTTTTAGTTTTGTTTGTAAGCTTCTTGATATAAAATGACATTTTTATCAGGCAGTGAGTAGTAATTTTATGAATGGTGATTTTAAAAAAAAAAACTTTGATGTGTGACCTTGTTTTGATCTAGTTAAGCTAATTTTATCTATAATTTTTTACCAATTTGGGTCCAAAAAAAATTTGATGTGTGACCTTGTTTTGATCTAGTTAAGCTAATTTTATCTATAATTTTTACCAATTTGGGTCCAAAAATAATAAGAAATCTTTTTAAATTTTTTTTGATATGTGACCTTGTTTGGGATTATTTGAACCTATGAGTTATGTTTTAAGTCTTGAAATTATGTTTTAGTCATTAAATGACTAAATATATGAATAATGTGATAGGTCGGACATTAGGGCCTTATTTACCTAAGTTTAACTTTTAGTTGGTTTTTATAACTCTTATATTGATAAGATGTGCATTGCTTTTACTTGTGAAAAAGTATTTATTAGGGTTATTGCTTTTTTTTTGGGATGTTTTCCAAATGAGTATCGAGGGATTTATGATCCATGGTGATCCTTTAGATCAATGGTTTAATGGTTTTGAATGATTTGTGAACATTCTTTGAGATTTGGTGTTAACCGTAAACACTGATGTATGTTAATGATTATCTTTATGATGTGAGAGGTTATGGTTATTGTTTAAAATCTACGAAGGTTACATGTTATCCTTTAAATTGGAAAAAGTCACATGGACTTTCTTTTCTTGTTATTGTAAATAGAAGGGTTTGGAAGTTGTGTAGTAGTTTGGTGCCTTATTTACATTATAAACTTTCTCTAGTCCCTATTGGGGGTATGTATGTTTAAGGATTATGTTACATTTAGTGAGACCACCATGGAAAGAGACCACTAGTGGTGGGGATTGGACATCTAAGCTGCCATGGCATTTGATAACCGATGAGAGGTGGGTGTGTCATGCTTATATTAGCCTCTCGACACTTGTGTTCATGTGTAGTGGATCTGAGCTCCTATATATGTCGATTCCTAGTTGTGATGGCCATATGTGTTGATTCTTATCTATGATGGCCATATATTGATATTCTTGGTCGTCATGGTCATAAGTCTTGATTCCTAGCCATTATGGTCATGTGTGTTGATTCCCAACTATGATGACCATGTAATGAGATTCGTAGCCATTATGACCATATGTTGATTCCTAGTTGTGATGACGATGTGCTGATTATTATACCTAGTAGATTTTGTCCATTCGTGATAGGACAGGATGCCCATATATGAATTTGGTTTTTATATCTTTAGTGTACCCTTAACTCTGCTCATTATGGTAGGATAGGTATCCATATATGCTTGGGCTTGTATGAATTGATGATATTGTTCACGTCCCATGGGTTCTATCCATTGGTGGTAAGACTGAATGTCCAGGCTTGTGCCTTGGATTTTGGATCTATATGCCTATGGCCTATGTGATTTCCTTCATTGGGCCATTGGCCTATATATCCTTATATGATCCCTGTTGAATCATATGTTAGAGATATCTATAATCTTTGCCTTAGTTCTTTATGCTTATTGAATCTTCTTTGGTTCCATGTTTTTCCACATATACCCTTGTGGTATGATAATTTGTACATTATTTTTTGCCCTATGTTGCTAGCTGGAACCCACCTTATGAGGTTAAATATAAGCACGTACTGTGTACACTTTCTAATAATTATGATTAGGAGTGTGTTCTATATTAAATATGATCTATGATCATTTCTATGTCTCCGCATGTACTACGTGTATTATGTGGGTATTCTATCACTTGTAGTAGGTTGTATTCACTCAGTACGCTTGCCATACCAGTACCACACTATTTCAATTCTTACATAGGTATATTGTGCTTTCTTTGTTTGGGGGTTGAGAGTGTTGAGTTGATAGTTAGTTCAATAAGCAATTTGATTTTGGATCCTTATATCCTATATTCTATTTTCTTTTGGTTGATGTTGAGATCTATTAGATCTTTTGATTTTGTATTTATTTTCTATATAGTTTAATAAGTCTTGTATCAAACTTGATTTAGGTAACAATCACACCACACCCCTTCTTAGGATACAATTTTAATTTTTAGCCTTACACTCAACATATGTTAGATACTGATTTTACCTTTTCTATGTTAGATTTTGTAAATTTTTTTGTACAAAAAAATGGTTATAAAAATGGTAGTGTTACACACTATTATTGAATTATTTCATTATATTTCTCTTTCAATTATTATACTTTTTAACCAAAATAGTTTTTTTCCCTTCATAAAAAAGTGGTGTAATAGTGAAAGAACTTTATGCTTTAAAGAAGAAGAAGAAATAAATTACTTCATACCACTAGTGGTGAAGCCCAAGTTTGAAGACCCAAAAATCATCATCCATTAGTGTTTCTCTAATCAATAGTGAACCAAAATTGCACTAGACTCAGCCGATAAGGCCCAAAATGATGGTTTCAAACCATCAGCTATGAAATAAAAATAACCTCATATATAAACAATTATAAACGAATATATTGTTGGAAAATGCCTTAAAAAAAGCATGCATTATATAAATGACACATTTTTTCTTTCAAGATAAACTATATTTAAGCATAATAAATGATAATGCAAAATAAAATTGATAGCTAGGCAATTTACTTTATATAAAGCTTATGCACTAGTATATGTGTATATTAATTACTATATGGTATCCTAATAATTTTTGGAGGTGGTATCAGAAGATTATGGTAGCCATTGTGGAGATAGAAATTGGGTGTCATGACTCAATCTACCCCTTGAAAGTCTCCACGATATTTTTAGGTGGTGAATCAGTTAATACCATGAAAAATGCCATGCCAAACCCAACTACCCCAACTTGTTGCACAAGACATTTTAGAGACTTAAGGGTTCCACAACCAGGTTTCTTCTTATGGTTAATGCCTATACAATGAGTTACATGACTAATTCAAATGATAATCAATTGCCACCTCACTAGGAAGAATCCATTTCCTCCAATTTCTTAGCGATGAATATTGTCAACGGTAGCCAAATCTTGACTCTTAAAGGACACACTACAACCCTCCATCCTTTATAAATAGAATAATCATCAAGTCTCAAGATGCATCAAATTCATCATTAGCAATGAGTTCCTCAAAGTATCCATTACGTACAAGCTTTCTTATAGTCAATCTCTTTAAGCACACACAACTCTAATGAGGGTCCTCGAGGTACCCTTATAGACACTTTCATGAAATGACCTTAATCCTTCCACCATCACCATAGGGACTATCGCAATAATTCTATAGTTGTGTCACTCTGACCATTATGTCATTTTTACAAGTAGATCAATAGTGTTATACCCATTTTAACCATTTCTTCAATTTTATATTTCAATGGTTTAGAATTTGGCACTCATAGTGGGGTTCTACTAATTCGATTACATTCACTTACATCAATGTACACCATATTTCAGTTATGAAGGACAATACTCATTCTCCACTCAAAGATGGCAAGTTTAGTTATCTATATGCTCTAGGGAATAACCCTAACTAAATAAACGACTCCTAATCATATGCTAATGCTACCAAGTGTTGAAACCTCCCTCACATAATAAATGAAGTAATGCACAAAGAGATAAAGGACCTTAAAAGTGAAAATCAACTCATGGGGTGCAAGTTGCTTTGTTTCTACCTCCACCACCTGTTCTAATCAGCCCTTGATCACCAACTTTTAGCAGGACTTCATCCTATCAGATGTGTCAGAGAAACAACCTATGCCACTTGCTGATCCAATCCCTAATATGATTGATTTCACAAAAGCAAACATGAAATTACGTTTGTTGACGCTTGGAACCATAAGCTACATAATATTTACCTTCAGACTCTAAGTTTTCAACATAGCCCCACCAACGATGGCACAATTACCAATAAGATGCTTAGTTATCCATTAGTCACTAACTTTCATTATCCTCATCTCAATTATATAGATGCATAGGCTATGGTTATCGCATCGTAGCTTAGCTAATAATTAATATGTAGGGAAACGGTGGATTAAGAGCAAATCATACACTGAATTCCTGACATACCAACACCAATAGGAAATAAACTCTCAAATAAATTTGTAGAGTCCTATTTTGTAGAGTACTCTATCACAATGGTGAAGATACCGAGGAATTTTATTTTGAACATGAATTCATATGGTCAAATAACCAATCTGGATGATCACATTATTTAATACAAACAATGGATATTAACACTAGCAGTACCAAAGGAAATTTGAGAAGCCTATATGTGTAATGGATTTGGGACTATCCTAGTTATCCCAACCCTTTTGTGGCACACTTCTCTACCCAATAGCTTAATATCTTCTTTTGCTTAACTAAATAAAACCTTTGTCTAACAATTTTAGATTAGTTGAAAACTTCTAAAGTTTTTGAATGATATTTGTAGGATTAAGTAGGAAACCAATGAAAGCTTGAGCAATTACATCAAGAGATTAAACAAAGAAAAGTTATCAATTCTAAAATGTTACACAAACACTATAGTGACAACCTTCAAGAAGAGCCTAAAATCACACTATAGTTTATAAAAGGAACTGACTAGGTACCTTCGCAACACTATAGATGAACACCCTTGATAAAGCTTACACCCATATAAAGTGGGAAGAAGATAATACTAATACAATATACCCACCTTTGGAAAATTCTAGATGTAACAATCATAAAATATCTAAGTGTAATAATCATTGTAACTAAGCCCTAAAGCTTTATACAATCGATAAAGACTCATATAGGTAATGAAGAGATGATTTTAGGCCCCTAACCATACAATCTATTCCTTTGTATAATCTAAACAATGATATTGTAGAGCTTTTTGAAATAATAAAGAACATGGGTGATAAATTATAGTTGTACGCATAACCCTATGAGTCCATTGAGAAATATGTCATGACCAAGTATTGTGAATTTCACATAGATTATAGTTACCCAATGGATGATTATATAGCCCTGATGTTCGAAATAACCAAATTCATCAGTAATATCCATCTCAAAAAGTACCTTACTTATATAATAAAGGAGATCATGGGTAATAATAGCTAGAGGTGGAAATATAAAAGAGCCCCCAACCCACCAAAACCACCATGCAATACTAAGATGATTAATGTGATCACTAGACTATTGGAGATCAGTGGGGTCATAATATCGTAGGTCATGACACACGCTCATGAAAATTTATACATGGATCACAAACCCTATAAGATGATCAACCAAGATCTATTCGACTAATCTATTACCTTCATTGATATAAAAGACAACATATCGGACCATCCTTTTTTACGACGTGCTAGTGATTGAGCTATCTGTTGCTAACTAATAGACACAATGAATTTTGGTTGATAATTGATGATTGAGCAACATCATATTTTGAAACACTATTAGAGAGATGGGGCTTCCCAAAGGATAGATATAAAAACATTACACAATCTTGATTGGACTTAGTGGATAGTATAAGAATACTATAGGAGAAATCTAACTCCTAGTCTATGTAGAGGTAGTTAATCTCAACACTAAGTTCTTGGAAGTTGGCTGCCTCTTTGACTACAACATGATACTCGAACACCCCTACATGCAAGAGATGCGAGTAGTGCCTTTATAATACACCATAGTTATACACTTCTTGACCTAGTGGAGAGTTTAAGAGATTAGGGGTGCCTAAATAGTCACTTGGGCCTACTACTAGAGCACGATCAAGGAAAAGCCTTATGCTTTGTATCACTTATAGTTAGAGTCATCATTATAGCAATTGAAAGATCCCCATGTAAAATTGTAACACCACCATTTTTTCTAGTAAAAATTCATTTAAAATTAAATATACAGAAACAGTTTAAATAAATGAGGAAATTATTGCCAAATGAAGCATAGAGAGAGGTATGGCAATTCATCGATCTCATGCTCAACATAAGGCTAAAGTGTTCTAGATTTAAACTTTGTTAATATTAAAACATCGGTAAAACCTTTATAAAGTTGCACTAAAATTTAATTTTGTATAACCCTTTCCTAAATAAAACATTACATAAAAATAAAAAGAAACTAAAATCATTAAGATATTAATTGATCCTGTGCTAACGTGATGTATGCCACTCCCTAATTGAACACCATGAGTATTCTCAACTTGTGAGAAATATTATCTGCTCACGTGGATGAGTTGGGTTCATCAAAACATTAAATACATCGGTATGATAAAGTACCGAGTGTGACTTACCTCCAATGTACACCCAAGCACAATTCACAATAGAGTTAGAGATACATCTTCCATTTAAATTTATGAGGACATTTTTATGTAGAGATTACATAGGGCAGATAGCTATATCGTCTCATGAACATCACTATAAAAGTAATCATACTTCCATATATGAGTACCACGTGTCATATAATTATAAAATCCTTGAGGGATTATCACCTAAAATTTATGACTTCTTGTGGGGGTAGTAAATCCCCTAAGATATTCCCTTGGTACTGAATCTCATTTTCTTCCACACTTTTATATATCATGTCACCCAAACTTTAGTCTATATATATCATCCACATTATTGTAGATTATCCCATCTAAGAGGATTCAAATTCTACCACACATATGAACCAACATCAGGGTTTAATTTTTGCTCACCCTAAAACATCACAACATTATTTTATGCCATTCCAATATATCATTTCATACCAATGTTTATTTCATATATTTTATCCCATTTCGCTGCATTATATCCACACCAAACACATCAATTATAATAGTGTTTTGCCTTGGTACCAAATATGTCTCAGAAATTACATATCTTACCCTTACCAAAATGGTAGAAAACTTAATCACATACTATTCCTACAACACTATACTAGTCAAACAAACATAATGTTTTGAACTTACACTAAGCATACTCAAATTTCATCTATACCAAACCATGTTATCCACCTTACCATAGTGTTTAAACATACACCAAACTATGTGTATATTGATTATATTAGAAAAGTTAAACCATAGACTCCATATTCACACCATATCATTTATACCACATACATTATTCTAGCTATATATTTTTTTATCACATAATACCATGGTGTTTTAAGACTACACCAAACTACTAATAGGCATCATCATACTGGATATACCAATTAATTATTCATATTGTTCACCAAATAGTGTTTTAGGATCATAATGAACTTATGTGCATAAGATTCACATTACCTATATTTATATTCTTTTAAGATTACACCAAACTTTATCAAATATTGTCCACATTAGCCATAGTCACTATATTTTTAGATTTCACTAAAATATTCACATATATTACCCATACTATCCATGATCACAATGTTTTTATATTACACCAAATTACTCACATATATAGATTATCCATACTAACCAACATAACATATATATTCTCCAACACCCACCTACTTATGGTCAATTGCCATGGTAGTCAATGTAATGGACATTAGGGGCTAGTAAGCTATATAAAACTCCCCAAGAATTCTAATTTTGATCCCACACATGGTCATTAGGACTGAAAAAGGGTGTACCAACCTCTCCAAGAAACATAATGCCATAGTGGGTTGGTGTAACAACCTATTTTTATTATTTTTTAAAGGTATAGTAATAAAGTATTGGGTGTTACCACCATATTTAATATAAATGGGTACCTCTATACTTGATCCCTGCCGAGTGCAAGGCTCAAAATGTAACTCACAACTAGAGATCAGGTGTGAGAAACATTCGATTTTGGCTTACAAGATTATTGAATAGAGAATATAAGGGAGAAAATATATGATAGAAAATAGATGACTCAAAGTTTAGAGAGAGAGTGAGAGATATTAGGATAACCATATGATTAGAAAAACCCATCAAACTTTTACTACAGGTAGCACATCAAAAACATTGAATTAATATATACTTACACCCAAGATGGTATCTAGTAGTAATGAGAAATGCCATGAAAATAATAGGTAATAAACTACATATTGAGTAATGTAACAATATATATCACTAGAGTGAGGTATGTATAACACATAAGGGAACATGAAAGAAAGCTAACATGCATATAATTTAAGACGTGAGATGATTAGAGAGAGAGAGAGAGAGAGAGAGAGAGAGAGAGAGAGAGAGAGAAAATTAAGCTTTCTTATTACGTAAGTATACATTTTCAATTGCTTAGTCATGCTAAATTTAAGGACCTTACTACTCTCACCCAGTGGAACGAACTGGTATGACGTCTAGGTAGAACGCTTTTGACCACTATTCTAATTTGGTGGCATGGATTAATACAAATTTCAAAGCATAACACATTTGACGACTATTATCATCTGATGGAATTGACTGGTATAGCTTGGTCCTAACTCACATGATCTTCCACTTTAAATATTAATGTCTTACCATATAGATTATTATTTATCTTAATTATATTAGTTACACATGTTATTGAATTCATTCCAACTATTAATAATATTAAAACACTAGAAATGTATCATGATTGCAATTTACAACACATTGGACATGTAGTGATCACATGAAGTAAGGATAAGACATAATAGTAGATATTACACAATTACACCATAACTCTAACTTTATGGCTCTGTGATTCACCAACTTTAACATACTATCTCAATATATTATCAATAAAGTCATATGCAAAAATCCCAATCTAACTCCAACAATTCACACTTAAAATACCGATATTACCCTTTTTATTACTATTCCTAATCTAATTTGTTTTCTCATAATATCACACTTATGCTATCCCTATTTGTCCTTAATGCTTCATAAATCATACTTAACACTTTTATGACCTAAAATGTTTATAAAATTTTAGATTTCTAGTTTTTATCCCAAAAGACCAATATATCCCTAATTCACCAAAACATTTTCAAACTTACTATTTTTGTAACTTAGGTCATAGTCATCAAAATCCTAGCATATTTTGAATCAAATTTAATATAAAGATCTAAAAAATACAACGAAATACTCATTATACCCAAAAATTCACAAGGAGATAAATTTTACCCTTAAGGCTAAGACACACATATAACCTAGAAAATTCTACGAGCTTCTAAAACTCACAAAAATTATACACAACCACCCTCACATTATTAGTAACTCAAAAAAGCAATTAGATTTGATTTAGACACTACAAAAAAACTTAAATGACCCTATTACTAAAACCATCACAAGTCCAAAACCACAATTGACACAAATCTTTAAAGAGGATGACGATTAGTGTGAAAGAGTTAACGTTTATGATTGTTTTGTTTGGACTTCATAAGAAGAATTAGAAGATTCAAGCAATAACTCAACAATAATTCAGTCAAGAAATCAACGATTTCACAAAGAATCAAAGAAACCACTTGGAATATCACCAATCTAAGAGTATTCCAAAAGTCTTTGAATGGGTATTCAATCACAAAGACAGAATTAACCAAGTATTTACTTGTGTTATATTTCAATATCAAAAATTATCCAACATCATGCTACAAGTGTTGACACAAATGCCTTAACTAAAGCTTATAACATTGCTAATTAGCACACTAGTTTAGCCACATGACACACAAATGACTATCTAACACATAACTAGTATTATAATTTATTTATTTCCTATATAATACATGGTTCAACAAGACTATTACAAATAAAGTAAGCTAAAATTACATGAAAATAATTTATAAGAATCCTAATCAAGACAAGGATGTTGACTTTGAAAGGTTGACTTAGTCTTCTTGACTTAGACTTTTATGCACAACATAGATTCCTTTGCAATAATTTATAACATGTAAAAATCTTAAATATTTTGACTTCTTATATGATTTGATCATCTTCTTGTAAATATGTTACATACCTACAATAATTACTTAAAGTAGTATTATTAAAGTTAGTCAAAGAATTATCATTAAAGACAAACAATGTAATTGACTCCAAAAATAAGTATGCCAAATCAATACCTTGAAGATCATCTTTGGATATACTTGCATCATTCTCCCCAAACTGAGAAGAATTTGTCCTCAAATTGACATCATTAAAAGGAGACAAATTACCTACATTCAATGTCCTTGATTCATAGCCATATAATTCACGTAGTTCAAGTTCGTAAGCATTATCCTTAGATTTACTAAGGATTTTACACTCTCTGCCCACTTATGACATTAGTTTATTTTTCCTTATGTTTGGAAATTTCTCCTTATGTAAATATAACCACACCAAATGACCAGGAGAATACACCTATTGACTACAATCTTTATTTTCTTGTTTTTTAAAATTATCATTAGCTCTCTCCATGTTACCCTTAATTTGTTGATGAAGATTTTGTAAAAATATAACTTATTCCTTAGCATCATAATTTCTAAGTTCACATTTTCTTAAGGGTACCATATTGATTAGCATATAAGGATTCACCACATAACAATTTCAAATAGACTTGCATATGTAGTAGTGGAAGGGCTATGATTATAAGCAAACTCAGCATGAGCTAACTTAATATCCCGATCTCTAGTACTCTTACTTACTAATCCTCTTAACAATGCACCAAGAGTTCAATTAGTAACTTTAGTTTGTCCATAATTTTGTGGATGATGTGAAGTAATAAACTTTGTACCTAGCATGTGCCATAATATTTTCTAGAAATAACTAAAAAATTTAACATCCCTATCTGAAACAATACTTCTAGGTATGACATAAAGTCTTACAATTTCATTAAAATATAATATAGCAGCATGCTGAGCATCATCAGTCTTATGATAGGGAATAAAATGAACCATCTTAGAAAATCTATCCACCACAACTATTATAGAATCCTTACCTCTTTGCGGTTTGGGAAAACCTAAGACAAAGTCCATGTTAACCCATTCCCATGGTTGACTAGGTATAGGAAATAGTGTATATGAACCTTTGTGAAAGAAACTCTTACCTTTCTTACAAGTAACTATAACACCCCCATTTTTCACTATCGAAAAGTTTAGTTAAACATTCGCAGAAGCTGGAAACATAATTAGAAAAATTGGGGTGTTACCACCGTACCTGATATAGGATAGAAATTCACCGCCTACTCCATATTAGATACAAGGCTAAACTAACCAAAACACTTAAATCAACAAAGTACGTAAAATAGCAGATTAACTAAAAAACTTCCAAGAGTGTTTACATTAGAGAACCCTAATGAGTTCTAACTAAATCATTAAGAAATAAATATATGCAGAAATATAGGGCTATAATTAAAATAAGGTTAGGGCATGACACCCAACTTAAAATCTTGGTTTGCCATAGACCCCACGAAAACCTTCGAATGTCCTTGCTCTCAAGCCCTGACCCAAATGAGGTAGACCTTTTACTGGCCATCCCTAAAGACCTACACATGCTCCTCTACTCATGGGAATGAGTAGGTGACTAAGCAAACAGGCACATTAGTATGCTACATACTGAATAAGCCAAGTTGCTCCCTTAATGAAAACACAAGTATGCCAAACTGTCATACAAGGATACGAGATATATAATGCATCATGATAAGGCCGTATATACATAAAAGGAAGGATTACCTATGGACATGCTATCACGCAAATTCCAAAAAATTAGAACACATCATGCTTAGTTTTACATTATCAACGTGTAAGCACTTACACCTATAATAGTAAAAGAGTCCTAACAACTTCAAGGGTTTATTTTCAATTATCCAATTCTGTAGCTTATACCATTTACTTATCATATATATGAGATATGTCAATGATTCAATTAATGTTCCATTCCATAACCAATTAATCATTTCAACTATTAGCTTTTGTGTACAAACAATCTTTTATTCATTTTGGTCAATCATACCACTACTTCCATCTCTTAAAAAATCATTAACCATTCACTTGGTCTTCATTCATAAAATATCAATAATTATTTACCATCCACATTTTATTATCATTGAGTGATAAAATGTTCACCACCCCTTGGTCTCATATACCACGGAAGCCTATCCAAGTAAGGGACATAAATTATAGGCCAAAGCTAATCACCTAGTGGAAATAAGTCCAGGACGAAGCCAATCACCGAATAGACATAATTCTAGGCCGAAGCCAACCATTATGGACATATATCTAGGTCAAACACAACCACCTAGGTAACCAGACCCTTTCATATTGATACCCCCTAATACATCATCAGTGTCTAAAGTAGGCACCGAAAACTCTCAAGATCCTGCTTAAAGGCATAAAAAATGGTCGAAGGCAGACTAACTCTTGGTACTTAATCAAGGATCGGGTAACCATGATGCATGTCGTACATTATAATAAATTAATATACTTATTTATATTGAGGGAGAAACTTGGGTTACTCAGTATGTAGCATATTGATGTGCCCATTTGCTCCATCACCTGCTCGTTCCCACTAGTAGAGGACCATGTGCAAGTCTTTGGGGACAATGAGTAGAGGGTCTACCTCAGTTAGGTTGGGGTTTGAGAGTAAAGTCATCCAAAAGGTTTTGGTGGGGTCCTTGGTAGGCCATGATCTTAATTTGGGTTTCATTCCCTAAATTATGCTTTTATAGCCCCATACTTTATTTGCATGTATTTTATAATGATTTGATCAGAACCTTCTTGGGTCTTTTGATGTAAACACTATTGGAAGTTGTTTAAATTAAAATATTATTTGCGCACTTTATTATTTTAAGTGTTTTATTGGTTTAGATTCATATCAAATATGGGATAGGCGGTGAACATATATCCTATGTTAGGTATGGTGGTAACACCCCATTTTTCCTAGGTGTTTTCTGCTTCTATAATTGATTAAAAATTTTTTTTGGTACTGAGAAATGAGGGTAATACAGGTTGGTATCAGAGCTTTTTCTTAAAATCTTATCACTTTCAACAATAATTGAGCTAATACCACAGATTGGTATCATAGCTTTTACTTAAATAATTTCCACTTTCAGAAAATTTTTAAACTGATACTATAGGGTTTTATCAAAGCGTTTTACTAAAAATGCCTCACTCTCACAAATAATTTTAAGATGATACCATAGGAAGGTATCGGTCTTGATTGAAATTATTTTATTAATTTTTGGTAAGTTTAATTATTTTAAATCTAGACGTTTGTAAGTGAGAGTTGGTTTGCGAATGTATTATAGATAACTTGCTCTTGCTGTTGTGTGAGTCTTAGTACTCGCGATCGGTGACTTGAATTTTAACCCTTACTTCTTCTAGTCTTTAGGACTTAACGGTCTCCAACCACTATTATGAGTGGTTTAAAGCCTTCATGGAGACTGTCAGAGCATATATGGAGGTTCATATTTGAGCACCCCAACCTCCACCGGTGCCTATGGTTGCACCAACCCTAGAGGTTTGGCTCAAGAGGGCAAGGCATCATCACTTACCAATCTTTAAAGGCTTGGAGGACCCCAACATCATGGAATGGTGGGTTTGAGATATGGAGAAGACCTTTACTACTTGCATTTTCCTTAGTGAACAGAGGGTAGATGTGGCCATCTACTATCTAAGAGGAAGGGCAAACATATGGTGGCGGAGCATCTAGTGTTGAGGTGGAGAACCTACGGGATGGGGGACATTTTTGGAAGTGTTGCGAGCCTAATTCTACTAGACTCATCTATGCATGAAGAATTATGATGAGGTCATGGTGCTTTGGTAGGAGGTATGTCCGTTGAAGAGTACTATACTCACTTCATGGACTTGGTCTAGTTCATCCCGAAAGTAGAGGCCAATGAAGTGATGCAGGTTTATAGCTTCAAGATCAAATTGGATATTCGATACCAGGAGTTGTTGGAGTCACTCCACTAGATATGATCGGGATATACTAGCAAGCTTTGGAGGTGTACTGAGTTATTTAAGCTTAGAGTGCTCAATCAAGGAACAAGAGGAAGTTTGAGGGTCGCTAACACTCTAGTGATAGGAAGAAGGCTTTCTTTGGAGGTAGCTTGCCACCGAGATTTGGTCTGAGCATGGGGTTAGCACCTTGATCTAAAGGATTTTCTAGTAGTCTCGAGGTATGACACTACCACTGCAAGAGATGTCAGTCAGATCACCCATGGGTTGATTATAGAGGTAATAAGGTGATGTACCATAGATGTGGTATGGTGGGATATAAGGCATTCTGGTGCCAGGTTGGCAGTGGTAGCATTTAGAGGAGCCATACTAGAGCTCAAAGCATGAGCTCTATCCTACAACCACATCCTCAAATATAGAAAAATCCTCCTGGTGTGGATCAAAGGGAGGGAAAGCGTTGGATCGATTAAGTTCTTTGATTCAGCCTCCAGGAGGTTGAAGTTGATGAAGGAATTAGGCTCAGCTTAAGGGTTTTAAGCGACGGAATGCAGGTTCTTCAAATAATATGGTAGCTTTGAATGTTGATGCACATTCAAAGGATCTAAAGTGGAAAATACCCTTGGCACCTCCTAATTAGATTGATCTCCAAAAGAGAGAAATGCAAGTGTTAAACTTGTGATTTTTATTTCAAATGATTTCAACATATGCGCGTGTACAAGGCATAGGCATATATATATAGGAGAAGCCGACTTAAGCACATAAACCAGCCGGTTATCCCCCTTAATCCAAGCTAGCTTTAACCCACTTGAATTAAGATTATATAATACCTAATCCCAGCCATAATATCATCCTCTAAATGATATTAATGATAAAAATTACAAAGCCCTACAATCAACTATATTACATACATGAAATTATAATAAAACCCTAGCTTACATGAAATATACTTTAGGGTTTATAACAAGTATAATATAACTAGTGAGATCACCTACTATATCTTGTTGTAGTGTCATCCCATGTATGCTATAGCTTTGCATGCTTTGAATGCATTGTACACGTTAAGTCTCTTCTTGTATGTTGACTTCTTCACCTTGCAAATATGTAACATACCTGTAAGAATATCTTAAAGTATTTTCAATATCAAGGATAGAAATATTATCAAGAAAAATTAAGACGATTGGCTCCATTATTAGAAATGCTAATTCTTCATTATCTTGATAATCATTAGAACCACTAGATACACTAGATGCACCTGCATCACCTCCATCGCAAGCTAGTGCTACTAGTCAAGTGAGCCAACCTAGAGGTCCGAGGCCTTGCCTTTCTCAACAAGGGAAAGGATCAGTCAGTGCTTTGGGAGTTCTATTAGTAGGGGGCTTGAACATGATGAGTTTAGTTAAGGAAGAACTCCAAGCTTGTGTGTTAATCGGTATGCTCACTATCTTTACTCATTTTTCCTACATATTGTTTGATTCTAGTGCTTCACATTCCTTTATAACATCTGCTTTTATAGCTATAACTGCTTTATCTCTTTCAAGTAGCATTTATACTTATGCCATTTTGCCTTTAGGGGATAGGATTGCTTGGTATAGATTATACCAAGGGGTTGTGATGGTAGTAGGAGGAATAGAGTTTTTATTAAACCTCACAAAGCTGGAGTTATGAGATTTTGATGTGATTGTCAAGATGGATTTGATGGGAAAGTACCAAGCACTACTCAGCCGTGAGTAAGAATGTGTGGTTTTGTGAGGACCAAGGGGTATTAGGGTTTCTTAATGAAAGTTTAAACCCAATACCTCTACAAAAATAATTTTGGCGATCACATTAAGTAACATCGCACGCAAGGGATATCTAATCTGCTGTGTAGTGTCGGAGATACAAAAGTAGTTGAGACCTCGTTGGAGTAGATAGCGGTAACCCGTGAATTTTTTAATGTTTTCCATGAGTAGATCTTAGGTATGCCACCAATTTGAGAAGTTGAGTTCACTGTTGATGTATTGCCAGGAACCAAGCCAGTGTCTAAGGTTCTGTACCGAATGGTACCTATGGAGAAGAAAGAACTCAAGTCTTAGTTCGAAGAATTTTGGGGGA
Organism: Tamarix austromongolica; assembly: GCA_039764185.1. NCBI lineage: Eukaryota > Viridiplantae > Streptophyta > Magnoliopsida > Caryophyllales > Tamaricaceae > Tamarix > Tamarix austromongolica. The sequence goes on along the minus strand of CM077813.1, from coordinate 20,415,944 downwards.
AGGGCTATATCTGACCAAGCATATCATCGTGGGGAGAGCTAGTGTTTTTCATGAAGAAGATGGATGGAAGCTTGAGATTATGCATCAATTACCATGGATTGAACTAGGTAACGGTGAAGAACTATTATTTGTTTCCAAGGATCAATGACCTATTCAATCAACTCAAGGGAGCCATGGTGTTCTCCAATATTGATCTTTGATTAGGCTATCATTAGTTGAGGATAAAAGAGTAATACATTCTTAATATTTCTTTCCAGACAAGTTATGAACATTATGTGTTCAAAGTAATACCCTTTCGAATCATTAATGTGCCTGAAGCCTTCATGTCCTTGATGAACCAGATATTTCTTCCTTTCTTGGACTGGTTCATTGTGGTGTTTATTGATGACATACTCATCAACTCTAGTGACCGAGAGATGCATGAATAACATTTAAGGTAGACTTTGGCCTTGTTGAGATTGCTCCAATTGTATGCCAAACTCTAAAAGTGTGATTTTTAGTTAGATCACGTGGACTTCCTTGGTTATGTGGTATCTAAGGATGGTGTGGCAGTGGATCCTGCCAAGATTTAAGTTGTTTTTGAGTGGCCAAAGCCCACTTCTGTGAAGGTGGTGCAAGGTTTTTTAGGGTAATTAGATTACTAACGTTGGTTTACTATAGACTTTTCTAAGATTGATCGACCATTAACTCAACTTTTTGAAGAAGGTTACATGATTCTAGTGTAAAGAGAAGTGTAGTGAATCCTTCGAGGAGTTGAAGAGGCGTTTGAATTTAGCCCCAATGCTCAAATTACCATATGGGTTTGATGGTTTTGAGGTTGCAATAGCTAGGTTGCATGTTGATGCAACATGGAAGAGTGGTGGTTTATGCCTCACTACAACTAAAGCCCCATGAACAGAACTACCCGACACATGACATGGAACATCTTGTAGTAGTGTTTGATATTAAGATCTAGAGGCAATATCTCTATGGAGTTCAGTGCAAGTTCTACACTCACCATAAGAGCCTCAAGCACATCTTCACTTAATGGGAGTTGAACCTGAGACAACACAGATGGTTGAAGTTGGTTAAGGACTATAACCTAGAATAGACTTACCATGAGGGTAAAGTCAATGTGGTGGCCAATGCACTTAATTGAAAGACATCACATTCTTTAGGCATGATTATATTATCAGATCATCTTTGTCAAGAGATCAGGAAGATGAAAAATAAGATATCACTGTTGGAATTCTAGAGGCAAGAATGAGTGCAATTACCATCACAGCTTCAATCTTCGAGGAGATTCGAGCTAATGAATCCATTGATGACAAGCTCGAGAGAATTTGGATTAGTATTGTAGAAAATAGAGATAAAGGATTTTAGATCCATGAGGATGGAAATATTTGATACTATGGCTGGTGGTGTGTACCATAGGGGTGTGTACAGCTTAAGAAGAATATCCTTGAGAAAGGACATTACACTTGGTACTCTATTCACCTTGGAGGGGACAAGTTGTATAAGGATATGAAGAGGGTATATTGGTGGCCCTTCACGAATCTAGAAGTGGCCATGTTTGTTTCCAAATATCTAACCTCTCATAAGGTTAAGATAGGGCACAATAGACTCGCATGGTTAATGCAACCATTAGAAGTTACTGAGTGAAAGTGGGATAGCACATCAATAGACTTTGTGGTTGGTCTTCTAAGGATCCATAGTGGTTTTCATTCTATCAAGGTCATTGTGAATCGTCTTGAAATACCCCAAAATCCTAATTTAGAAAATTATGTTAAAATAGGGATTTATTAGGAAAATTAATTAAAAAAATTATTTTTTTAAAATAAAGGGGAATATTTAAGGTAAAATTAAGAGAAAAATAATAAATAATTTAATTAGAAAAAATATGGCATTTTTACTAATTAAAATGGAGTTTAGGAAAAATTCTTCAAAATACCCTAAATTAATCTAAAAAGGGAATTTAATTATCATTTTACTAAATATTATTATTTTAAATACTCAAAAAAACCAAAATATTCTAAATACCCTAACCAACCTATTTTTTTTCCTTTTTCCATTTCTTTTTCTTTTTTCCTGCTTTTTTCCTTTTTCTTGCCTTTCTTTTCTTTCTCCCTTTTCTTTTTCCTTTCTTCCTCGGAATGGGCTAGCCTCCCTTGCAGCCCAAACCCTTCTCCCTCTTCTTCCTTTCGCTCAGCTTAGCCCGCAAGCTTTTTTTTTCTCCTCCCCACTCAGCCACCCGATTCCTCTCTTTCTTTTCTTCTTTTATTTCTCCTCGACCGGTCGGCCCAACCCTGTCACCTTCTTCTTCCTCCCACTCCTCCCACGCAAGACTTGCAGCTTGCCATCGCCGACTAGTCACCGCCGTACCGCTAGCCTGCACCACCTCTCTCTCTCCCTGTCCTTTTCCTACCCCAACCATCCTTGTACCTCTTTACTTGTGCCCCCTTTCTTTCCTTGTTTTCTCCCCCAACCAAACTGCACCTGCGAAATTGCAGGCCTGTACTGGCTTACCACCGCCGACCGACAACCCTGCCATACTTTTCCCCTCTTGTCCTCTTCCCCCTCTATCCTATATACCCCCATTAGCTTATAAATAACCCCAACCGACCCCTTAATCGAGCTTCCTTTTCCTGTCCAAAAATTTACCTTCCTTGCACCATCACCTCTTCAGAAGCCTCGTACGTCACCGTTGCCTAACATTGCTCCTCAAAATAACTGCCAAGATCCTCTCTACATCACCCCCACCCAACCACACCACCCACTACCTCTGATTCCTCCTGCACGAGTTGCTGTGGCCGTGCCAAATTGGCTGCCCAAACTACCCGTTCTCCTCCATTGTTTCCCTTCTCGTCGCCATGCGCTACCATCTCTGCTGCAACCACCACTCCTCCTACCTCCCAAACACCCAGGAAAGCCCCCTCTACCTCCCCTACCTTCCTTTCTCCCTACCTCTCCTTTGCCCTCCCTCCTCCTCCACTACCTTCGGCCACCACAACAACCATCGTTTGTGCCACTACCTTTACTATGCCACCACCACCATTCCAACCCCCTCAACCTAGAGAATCCACCACCACTACAACCACCCTCTCACTCTCCCTCTTCTAGCCTAGAGATGCACTTCTCCCACTTCCCTTCCACCTCCATCACCGCTGCGTTGCGGCGCCTACTCACCACCACCCCTAGGTTGTGCCCTAGCCTCCCTAACCTTTAAAAATTATTTATTAAAATTTTAATTATTTTATTTGTGTTAACATCATTATCATCGTCATGATTACTACTACTACTACTACTACTACTACTACTACTACTACTATGGCTATTATTATTATTATTATTATTAACTTTGGCATATTATTACTAATAATAATAATAATAATAATAATAATAATAATAATAATATTATTATTATTATTATTGTTATTATTATTATTATTATTATTATTATTATTATTATTACTACTTCTACTAACTTTAGCCTTATTATTACTAATGTTATTATCATTATGATTATGCAAACCCTGATTACTATTATTACTAAGATTCAAACCATTATTATTATTATTATTATTATTATTACCTATATCACTAATATTACCATTACTACTACTACTACTGCTGCTGCTGCTACTACTACTACTATTATTATTATCATCCACATTATCATTATGGTCACTATTTTAGTATTACTAATACAACTACTATTATTATTAAGATTTTGGTTATTATTAATATTATCAATATTATTATTATTATTATTATTAATACTAAAGCTATTATCTTTAGTAATATAAATATTGCTAATAATACTTTAACATGAACCAATATTACTACCAAGACCTATTTTGACTAGTAGTAGCATGATTAGCTATTTTAAGAATAATACCCCTACTTTTACTTATAAAACTACTACTACTATTATTAATACTAATATTAGGCTATGATAAGGGTAGGTAGGAAATAATGATAATTTTTGTAAGAGGGAAGTTAACCCTTAGTATTTTCCTCTTATATGTGAATCAAGTCAAAACCTTAAGGGGGCGTAGGAGCGTGCTCCAAGCCCAATGTCGTTTTAGGTAAGGATGTATCTAAGACCAATTATATGTGTTATGTGCCTTGTATACCATCTGTTATGTTATGTTTGTGTACCTTATGTTATTACGATTGCTTACTAGTAGCGCAGCTCGAACTTAAGTATGTTTATATGACTTCCTTATGGCATGTGTAAAATAATATGTATGTTGTGCTTGTGGTGTTATATGATGTGACCCTATAGGATATTCATGCTAGGATATTTTAATAATATGATATGGGGTGAAAGGATGAAAAGAGGGAAAAGAGGGAAATGAGCTGACTAAAGGGAAATGAGGATGACCTAATTATCTCATGACCCATGAGGGGACAAATAAAAGGAAAATATGGGCAAAATAAAATAGTGGAGAGAATCTTGCATGGAGGAGTCTAGGATTTTCATGAAATGGATGGTGTTTGCATGGGGATGATCCTTACATGGGAAAAGTTACATTGGGGTGTAAGTAAGGTAAGGAAAGAGTTTTTGGGGTGATTAATAGTATGTAGGTTGGTATAAGGGTGTATAGGGACTTGGTTAGGGTTTGGAAGGAAAACCATAAATGGAGGAGATTGTGGAAGTGAAAAATAATGGAGGGGAGTGGAATAGGGGGGAAGAGTGGAAGAATATTACATGGAGGGTGAGTGTGGATGGAGGAAAGGATGGTAGGTGAGTAATAGAGAAGTGATATATGCGAAAAGGAAGGTGATAGGGTTTTGGTGGCTAACTAGGGTTTCATGGTTACATGTACAAATGGGAAGTAAAGTGGAATGCTTGGGGTTGAATCTAAGTGAGGTGATGTGTTGGGTGGTAAAGGAGCTTTAGTTGTGTGAGATAGAGGTAGGATGGGCCAGATAGGCCTAGTTAGGGTTTCAAGGAAAAGCCTAGAGGATAACAGTGAGTTGACTTAGATGTTATAAGGAAGTGGGCCTTGATCCACACACTTGGGAGTTGGGTATTCATGGCGAGTAATTAGAAGAGGAAAAAAGACAACAAGATGAGTTAGGAGGTGTAGAAGTCCCAAGATATGGGATGAGCCCTCATAGGAGAATGGGAGTAGATGGATTGTGTGAGCGGGCAGTCCAAAGAACATGCATGTCTAGGGTGAAAACATATATTGAATAATACACAGTTAAGATACTAATCATTTAAAATGAAATATTATTGAGCTGGGCCCAGACCGATCCACCGACATAATAGTAGCTTGGTGTCGAGGTGCCTTGGGAGACCGATCCACCGGCATATAATAGTGGTCAAGTACATTCTACCTTGCATGTTTCTAATCCACCGCCTATAATAGTGGGGGATCCTGAGCTCAATAAACCAAACTCTAAGTTATGATAAGATATGGGAAAGATACTAAGTATTAATAGTGAAACACCATAAGAGTCGGGGTGATACCGATCCACCGGTGTAATAGTAGCTAAGAGCACTTTGCCTTGGAGACTAATCCACTGGCAATAATAGTGGTCAGGAGCGTTCTATCCTGTACGTTTCCAATCCACTTGCTATAATAGTGGGATTTTTGTACTCGGCTGAAATTATAAAGAGTATGGTGTGAAATGAGCATATTGACTAGAGATCTAATGATTAAGTTTAACTAGATTGTAACATGGCCTCTATTATCTATATTGCTTGTATGTTGTCTATATGATCCTACTTGTATTATATGCCTTTCTATGTTTGGCCTTAGATACATGGTTACCTTACTCAGTACGTAGCGTACTGACCACCCATTTCATGCATGTTGTTTATTCCAACCAGTAGAGGGCCCTATTGAGTTTGTGTAGATAGGAGATGCCATCTTTGGTGCCTATGATACGTTGGGCTGGGCTGAGAGTTGATCTTTGGAATTGGTCTAGGGACTTGAGAATGACGTTGGCTGGATTCTCTTTTACTTTAGTTTACCTTTGTATCGTTTATTTCGTTTTTTTATTGTACTATACCTTTTATCCCTCGTGGAATCAGTGATTACATACTATATTGGGTTGTAATGACTTTTTAATGTGCACTTTGATTTCCGTGTTATGAAAATTTTAATTTTTCTATGAATCCTTGTTTTAAGTTATCTAATGTTTGGCGATACCTTTTCTTTACTCTTGTGGTTAGTTCGAGATAGGCCAGAGGCCGAGTTTGTGCTAATCATGGTGGTAGCACCCCCATGCTTATATTTGTATGTTTAAATGAAAATTTTCAACTGTGATTTTTTGGGGGTGTTACAAGTTGGTATCAGAGCATTAGTTTTGGTAACCGTGCTTATTTCGAAAACAAATTATGATTTACAATGTTTTTCCCGAATTTTGAAATGTTTTTGAACCCAAAAAGGCCTTTCCATTTTATAAATTCTAAGTCTGGGCCACAGTGAGGAATGAAAGGGTAGATTAGGGATTTCCTAGAAAAATAAAGTTGTGTGAAATGATTTTCTTTGAACTAGTAGATTTTCTCATAACATTCCTTTTATGTTGCAGCTCCTCTTGATGATGAATGACCTAGTAGGATGCCTGGAAGAGGCTTTTGAGGCCTTCATGGAGTTTTTCCAGTGCCAACTTCTGGTGCCAACCCCGTATTTCCACCACTCTGAGGGCACTACTAAGGACTGGCTTCAGAGGGTCACTAGGCATCACCCTCTGACCTACTCTAGCAAGGAAGACCCGGTGGTCCTTGAAGGGTGGATTTAGGACATAGATCGCACCTTCGAGGTAGTGGACTACCCTCCAACTTGGTAGCCCATCATAGCTACATTCTTCTTGAGAAGCGTAGCAGACGCTTGGTGAGTGGAGCATTGTACCCAAGACGGTTTTTCGGCCACTTGGGAGGCATTCAAGACCACCCTCTACTTCAGATTCTACCGCAAGAGCTTAAAGAGGGACAAGCTCTGGGAGTTCATGCAGCTCACCTAGGGATCGATGACAGTTCGCCAGTACCATACTCACTTTATTGAGCTACTCCAATTTTTCCCAGGGATCGCCACCAATGAGTCCTTGGTGGTGTTCCAGTCTGAGTAGGGGACAAACTTTGGCATCCACCGGATGATGGGTGTAGTGTCCTTCACCGACCTGGCCACCCTATATGAATATGTCTGCATCACCTCCACCTTAGTCTAGGAGCAGGCCACCATCCTCGGGAAGAAGAAACCTGAGAGTTAGAGTTCTAGGGGCAGGACCTAGCCACTGATAGGAGGACCGATGAGACCCCCACCGAGAGATCACAGGAGAGGCCAGGGACCCTCGAGGGGATCCTCTTAGAGATAGTGTGGCCAAAGCCACCCAGGCAGGAACTATAGAGGCAGGTTGGTGACCTTCTTGAACTATGGGAAGTTGGGCCATAGATCGATTGAGTGTTGGAGACCACTGTGTTCCCAGCAATATCAAACTCGGCAGTCACAGCAGGGGGGAGCATTGATGCTCCAATACTAGGTATACTAGTAGCATCTCTAGACTACCAACAAGCACCTAACCTTGTCGGTGCCCCAGTTTTGGAGGCCAAGGGAAGGCCTCAGGGACCTAGACCCTTCCCTTAGAGAGGAGGCCAGTCAGGTGGGTGCTTGAATGTGATCAGTCAGGTAGAGGCTAACCACCAACTAGACTTTGTCATGGGTATGTTCACCATCTATTCTCTATCGATGTATGTCCTTTTTTTTTGAGTGCTACCTTGTCACTTGTGTCATCTGCATTCGGTGCTAAGGCTGAGTTGTCACCCTCTACTATAGTAGAATTTTCTATGATGTTCCCACTGGGTGACAGGATGGAATGTAATAAGTTATTCTCAAATGTGGCCTCAGTCATAGGTAGGCTAGACTTCTTAGTAGACTTGGTCGAGATGGACTTTAGAACTTCGACATGATTCTGGGTATGTACATGCTGGGCGGTACCAGACTATGATTGAGTGTGCTCAGGAGCACGTGATTCTATGAGGCCCAAAGGGGACAAGGGTTTTGTATAGAAGGATCCAGCTTAAGCCTACTACCAAGGTGGTATCGGTAGCTTCCCTACACACTTTGGTCCAGAAAAGGTATCCCCTATACTTGTGTAGTGTGCAGGAGGTGAACAAGGACTTGACAGCTCTGGATAGCATTCTGGTGGTTAGAGAGTTCCTAGATGTATTTTTAGAGGAAATATTAGGTATACCCTTAGTTCAAAGCTTCATAATTGAGTTAGTGCCAGGAGTTGAGCCCATCACGAAGGCACCCTACCAGCTAGTGCCTGTTGAATTAAAAGAGCTAAAGGCTCAGCTAGAAGAGCTATTGGAGCATGCGTACATCCGGCCAAGTGTGTTACCTTAGGGAGCACCAGTCTTGTTCACAAAGAAGAAGGATGCTAGTCTCCATCTCTACATCAATTACTGAGGTTTGAATCAGCTGACAGTGAAGAACTGGTACCTGCTTTTGAGAATTGATGATCTTTTTGATTAGTTGATGGGTGCCATGGTGTTCTCTAGGATCAACCTAAGGTTAGCATACCATCAATTGTGGATCGCCGATGCTAACATTATGAAGATTGCATGTTAGACCTGATATGGACACTATGAGTTTACAGTGCTACCATTTGGGATCACTAATACACCTGTAGTCTTCATGGATCTGATGATGAGTATATTCAGACCCTTCCTCAACTAATTTATCTTGGTGTTCATTGACAACATTCTGGTGTACTCCCGAGGGAACGGGGAGCATGAGCAGCACCTCCGCACCATTCTAAGCCTATTGAGAGAGCATCGCTTGTACGCAAAGTTTTCTAAGTATGGATTTTGGCTTCAGGAACTCTCCTTCCTTAGACACATAGTATCAACTAGGGAAGTGGCTATGGACCCAGCTAAGATTGTGGCAATCACAGTGTGGAAGCCTCCTATGAGCATAGTAGAGGTTTGGAGTTTTCTAGGTTTGGCTAGGTATTATAGAAGATTTGTGTAGAACTTCTCCAAGCTTGCCTGACTAGTAACCAACCTCTTAAAGAAGACTATGAAGTTCTAGTGGGATGAGAATTATAAGGGAGCGTTCTAAGAGTTGAAAAGGCAGTTGACCACAACACCTATGTTGACTCTGCCAGATAGTTCAGAAGGTTTTAAGGTTTATAGTGACACATCCAATCACAGGTTTGGATGTGTGTTGATGCAGAATGGTAGAGTAGTCACATATGCCTCCTGAAAGTTGAAGCTGCATGAACATAATTATCCTACTCATGACTTAGAGTTAGCCACCATGGTGTTCGCCGTGAGGATCTGGAGGCACTACTTGTATGGGATGAAGTGCAGGTTCTTTACAGACCACAAGAGCCTCAAGTACATATTCACTTAGAAGGAGCTCAACATGAGGCAGTAGAGGTGGTTGGAGCTTGTTAAGGACTATGACATCAAGTTGACGTACCATGAGGGTAAGGCCAACGTAGTTGTAGATGCCCTGAGTAGCAAGACCTTGCATTCTACACTTTGCTGTGTTATTGCTGATCAGGTGATAGGAGAGTTTTTAGGATTGGAAATTGAATTGATTCATTAAGGTGACCTTGAGGCCCACATGAGTGCTTTGACACTCACTCCCACAATATATGAGGAGATTCGAGCTGGCCAGATCAGAGATTTCAAGCTTGAGAGGATCCAACGGAAGATACACCAAGGCCGGGCATAAGGGTTCAAAATTCATGAGGATGGTAGCCTTTGATTCAAGGGCAGCTGGTGTGTACCGTAGGGATATCCAAGGTTGAAGCATTAGACCCCTTATTTAGTCCACCTAGGAGGGGACAAGCTATACAAGGACTTGAAGAAGGAGTATTGGTGGCCTCGCATGAAGTGGGAAGTAGCCGAGTTTGTGTCCCGGTTTCTGGTATATCAGAAGGTTAAGATTGAGTATCGGAGATCTGTAGGGCTAATTCATCCCTTAGAAGTGCTAAGATAGAAGTGGAACTCTCTCCATGGACATTGCCAATAGTTTGCCATGGACTAGGAGCAGTTGTGACACTATTTGGGTCGTTGTGGATAGATTGACTAAGCTGGCCGTGTTTATTCCAATGAAGTCCACATGGAGTATGGATCATTTAGTGGGTGCCTACATGAAGTTTGTGGTCAGGCAACATGGGGTTCTAGAGGACATTGTATCAGATAGGGATTCGAGGTTTCTCTCTCACTTTTGAAAAAAGATATAGGAAGTCCTAGGAACAAAGTTGACGATGAGCATAGCTTTCCACCCTACCACGGATGGACAAACGGAGTGATCATACAAACCCCAGAGGATATGTTGAGCGCCTGTGTGTTGGATTTATAAGGTTTTTGGGAGGAGAACCTATATTTGATAGAGTTCTTGTACAATAACAGCTACTATGCTAGTATAGGAATGACTCCCTTTGAGGCTTTGTACGGGCGAAAGAGTAAGACTCCCTTGTGCTGGAGCAATACAGTGGTGTTGGGCCCCGAGATGATTGAGGAGATGACTAGGCAGGTCTGTTAGATTTAAGACCAGATGAGAGCGGCCTAGAGTAGACAGAAGAGTTATACTAATTGGAGTTATCGGGATAGTGACTTCAAGCTTGGGGAAAATGTATTGTTGAGGGTTTCCCCAAGAAAGGGCCTGTAGAGGTTTGGAAGAAGCTAAGCTCGAGATACATTAGCCCCTTTGAGATCCTAGAGCGTGTAGGAGAGGTTTCTTATCGGTTGGCCCTTCCTCTAGAATTGGCGCGAGTTCACAATGTGTTCCACATCTCGTAGTTGTGAAAGTACGTTGTTGATCCCTCCCATGTGATCCGACCGGACGAGACAGAGCTTGATGACTCCTTGACCTATGAAGAGCGACCACTGTGGATACTTGACACTAAGCTCTAAAATACCTACGCGAGTGTAGTTCCACTTGTATAGGTTCTATGGAGTTGGCATGGAGCCGAAGAAGCTACTTGGGAAGCTGAGAAGAACATGCACGAGGCGTACCCGAAACTCTTCGCTGTAGGTACGACAACCCTAAGTAAACCCTTCTTTTTTTAAGGGGGGGTATTTGTATAGTTAGTCATGTTAGTTTTGTTCTTATCCGCTTAGAATGTCCTAGCCTTAACCCTAGGGATTAGCAAGTGACTTTGGGGATAAAGTCTCTCTTTAAGGAGGTAGTGACAAAATACCCCAAAACCCTAATTTAGGAAATTATATTAAAATAGGGATTTATTAAAATAAGGGGGAATATTTAAGGCAAAATCAAGAGGAAAATAATAAATAATTTAATTAGAAAAAATTAGGGTGTTTTGATAATTAAAATGGAATTTAGGAAAAATTATTCAAAATACCCTAAATTAATCTAAAAAGGAAATTTAATTATTATTTTAAATATTCAAAAATACCAAAATATTCTAAATTTAAATGATTGCTTTAACTCTCTCACTACTCTTATTTATAATTGTGTTAATAATTTAAGTGGAATAACTCTTTTAGCCTTAGCACATGGTAAGAGAATAGTAGAAGAAACAGGTTGCACCAAGTATTCGGTAACACATCATGGTTTATCATTTGAGCTTCCGCAATCAGCTCTTTAATCAAACATTTTTAGTTCATAAATTTGGCATGTGACAAATTTAATCAAATTAAATAATACATGTTTGAGTACCATGTATAATGATGCATGGTTAGGGCATAAGAGAATAACACATGGTACCTTGGATTTATTAAACAAATTGGATATAAAAGACTTAGTGCATGATCTTCCTAAGTTAAACTTTGAAAATTATAGATTATGTAATACATGTTAACAAGGAAAAGAACATAGAGTTACTTTTAAACCACTTCAGTTTTTACATATGGACTTATTCGAGCCTACAAAGACATGTATCATGATTGGTTATCGATATGGATTAACCATTGTAGATGATTATTCTTGATATATTTAGGCATTAATTCTTTCTTCTAATAATTCTTTTAATGTTTTTTTGTGCTTTCTAAGAAAAATTAGGTTGAAAAGTGAATAACAATCCATGTAATAAGAAGTTATCAAGATAAGGAGTTTGCAAATGCCACATTCACCAACTTTTGTGATTAAAATAAGATCTCTCACAACTTTATGACTTCAAGTACCAGAGAAAAAACCATATAAACTATAAATTATGTAATGAAATTGGAATTCATTTTTGATATACTTAAGAATATCCTATATAGGCTCTATAAGGGTACAAAACTAAATGTGAGATACTTCCACACATATGGCTGCAAATACTTTGTTCTAAGTTATGGCAAAAACAACATGGGTAAGTTTAACCCTAAAGCTGATGAAAGTATCTTTATTTTCTATTTGTTACATAATAATGCTTAGAGATCATCAAAAAACAAAATTTTTATATAAATACTCCATTCATGTGGATTTTAATGAGTCTTCCTCTAGTGTGTAGGGTATTCATGATGAATATTTAGACCCATCCATACTAGTGGATAGCTTATTAAAGGAAGAATAATCAAACCATAAAGAACACTAATTGGAATAAGATTATGTCTCTCTAATTTCTCAACAGGAGGATGAATAATGGGATGGTCTTCCAAGAGCTTGGAGATATGTGCATGAACAACCTCACCAGTTCATTATTGGAGATCCATCAAGAAGGGTAACTACATGATAATCCATAGGTAACTACTATAATCATCTTTTATTCTTATCTCAAATGGAACCTAAGTATCACTTGGTAGCCAAGAACGATACAAATTAGGTCATAGAAATATAATATAAGCTTAAAAAATTTGAGAGAAATGAGTTTTAAGGGATTTTCCCTGTGCCTAAAAATAGACCCATCATTGGGACTAAGTGGGTCTTTAGAAACAAGCTTGATGAAGAGGATGTTGTGGTTAGAAACTATGTCCGATTGGTTCCTAAGGAGTATAACCAAGATAAAGCCATTGATTTTTTTTTTAAAAAAATTCCCTTATATCTGGAATCGAGGCTATACATATTCTAATTAAATTTTCTTCCTCCATCTATTTCACCTTATATCAAATAGAAATGAAAGTTCCATTTTTAATGGTTTTATTGAAGATATACTTTATGTTAAGAAACCACCTTATCAAAACCTTATCATGTGGAATCATGAATGTTTTACCGGACTAGTAATTTTTAGAGCGTCGGGGGCAGAGAATTCCTTCTCACCTCCTCACGAATGGCAAAGAAGAAGAAGACATCCAAGGCAAAGGTTGATGATTTCCAGCATTCTTCCCCTCCGGGATCTGATTCTCCAACCTTAGAAGTTATTGATGGCACATCGAAAGAACTGAACATTGAACCATCCCAATTGCCGGAGGAGATGAAAGAAAATAACCCTAACACTACTTCCATTCTCTCAAAAGGAGATCACCTTGCAGAAAATCCGAATTCAGCAGGCAATTTTACAAATTCCCAAATTGAGTCTCATCGAAATCCACCACATCAATCACCCCACAATGGTAACCTTAATTCTTGGTGAGATATTATTCTGCGAAATAGAAAGCCAGATCAATTAACAACCCTATCTTATGTCCCTCCTATTATTCAAGAGGGCTTAGTCATGGCCGAAATTCAAGAAGCAGAATTGGAGAAGGAATCAAACCAATGGCAATTCACTCTAGTTGGTATGGTATTCGGAGCAAAACCATCCTTCTCACAAATGCAATCTTATGCCCGCACTTACTGGAACCATATTACACCACCAAAAATACTTCGACATGATGACGGTTTCTTCCTATTCCAATTTTCTTCTTTGACTGACTATAGAACTATCCTAGAAGATGGGCATTGGACGTTTATGAACAAACCCCTACTCTTGAAGGAATGGAATCAAGACTGTACATTTCGGGAAGAAGACTTCCAATTCCTTCATACGTGGATACAACTTCTTGGGTTGCCTCTAGGATATTGGTCTGTGGACTCTTTAGCCAGAATTGGAAGTTGCATTAGATACCCCATTGGAATGGATCAGGTCACTACCAATAAAGAAAGAATTTCATATGCTAGAATATTGATAGAGGTCGACAGCCACAAAGCACTGCCTGATCATATTTGTATCAAAAAACCAGATGGAACCTCATTTAACCAACAAATCATCTATGAATGGAGGCCACAATTCTGTCTTACCTGCAAAAGATCAGGTCATTTGAGTATCAAATGTCATGCTAACCAAAACTTCCAGACACAAACCCACCCAAAAACCGAATCTATACATAAATGGGTGGTAGTAAATGATAGAAGGTATATGCACTCAACTGATGGACTGGATAATGACAAGGAACCATACAAAACCTCATTCCTTAATGAGGAATTACCTGAGTCAATTTAACCAACTGAGAACCATTCCATTGATCCTTTCCTGCCTCCTTTAACTGAGAGGAACTTATCCAGTAGAGATCCTACAGCTGATACACCAGAGAAAATTATCTCAGAAAAGACTTCATATCCTCATACATCCAGTATACCAAATGTTAGTGCAAATCAACACATCAATAGACCCAAGACTTGTCTCCTCTCTATCAAAGATAACTCATCGGCAAATCTTGAAGATTCCATCCTGTTAGAGAATGAGAACCACACACTAGAGAACTCTTGGATAAAGATTGTGAGAGGTAAGAAAGTGATTCATACTACTTACCTCCTTGATTTCGACATCCATTTATCATGAGTATTGGATGTTGGAATGTTAGGGGGATGAACAACCCCCAAAAGCAAAAAGATATCTGCTTATGGATTTGTGAGAATAGTTTATCATTAGTTGGTGTAGTTGAAGCAAAAATAAAAGAAACTAAAGTGGACAATATAGTTCATAATCTACCAACAGGATGGAAATGGAATCAGAACTACTCAAGTCATCACTATGGTCGAATTTGGATGGGATGGAATCCTAATATGTGGCAGGTCAATATTTTATCTCAGTGTGATCAAGGAATTTTGGCATGTATTACAAATATTCAACAGCAAAATTCCTTCTCCCTTACTATTGTTTATGGTTTGAATAATGGTGAGGGCAGGAATCATCTCTGGTCTTGGTTCATAAACCATAACCAAAACTCTAAACCTTGGATTCTCATGGGGGGCTTTAACATTATCATGAACAATGATGAAAAACTGCAGGGTGACATGGTTAGTGCTCAGGATATAAATGACTTTGTTCATTGTTCTTAGCAGTTACAGATACAAGATCTCAGGTATACTGAAGTTTACTACACTTGGAGTAACAAACAAGAAGCTTCAAATAGAGTCTGTAGTAAACTAGATCGAGTAATGGGAAATGAAGCATGGCTAGACACATTTCCCTTCACTCAGGTGGAATTCCAAACTCCTATGATCTCAGATCACTCAGCCATGAAGATTACTATCTATAGTGCACAGAATTATGGTCCCAAACCATTATGCTTTTTCAATATGTGGACACTACATGAAGACTTCTTACCAATTATTCACTCCACTTGGTCTCAAAACATTCAATCCAGTAACCCTCTCACTGTAATCATGACCAAGATGAAAACCCTAAAACCTCTTTTAAAGAAGTTGAACAAAGAAAATTTTGGCAGTATATCTGTGAGAACCAAAGATGCTCGAACCTCACTGACTCAAACCCAAATTCAGCTAGCTCAAGATCCTTTAAACCAAGAGCTAATAAGTCAGGAACAATCTCAACTCCAGAAATATCTTCACCTTGCAAAATGTGAAGAATATTTTCTCAAGCAGAAATCCAGAATCACCTGGCTGAAACTAGGAGACAGCAACAATCATTTTTTTCACTCTATAGTGAAGGGTAGAAGATCTCAAAATCATATAGGGTTTGTGCAAGACTCTACTGGTTTGCTCCATCATGACCCAATCAAGATCAAGACCATTTTGACCAGCTACTTCCAAGAATTATTAGGATCTCATTCTGAAAATTCAGACACCTTCTTGCAGACAGTAATGGAAAGAGGACCCAAGCTTAACCAAACTCATCATCAAACCCTGTTACAACCTGTTACCTTACAAGAAGTGAAAAATGCAACCTTTTCTATGGGCAGTGATAAATCTCCAGGTCCTAATGGTTTCAATCCTCACTTCTTCAAGAGCTGTTGGGATGTAATTGGCAAGGACATATGGACTGCAACAAATTTCTTTTTCACAAATGGAATCATGCCCACATGTCTCAATGTCACCACATTAAATCTTGTTCCAAAAATCCCAAATGCCACAAAGCCTAGTGATTTTAGACCTATTGCTTGCTGCAATGTGCTCCACAAGATCTTGGATAAAGTCATAACAACTAGGTTACAACCTATTATGAATGATTTAATTGGTGACACTCAATCTGGGTTGATTAAAGGAAGAGCAATCAGTGACAACATCCTACTAGTTACTGAGCTAGTTAAAGGTTACCATCAAAAACACCTCTCACCAAGATGCATGCTGAAAGTTGACATGAGGAAAGCTTACGACACTGTCAAATGGTCTTTTCTTGAAAAAATGCTCAGTGCCCTAGCCTTCCCTCCCCAATTCATAAAACTCATCATGTCATGTGTGACTATAGTAAGTTACTCAATAAAAATCAATGGTAGCCTACATAAACCATTCAAAGCTGCAAGGGGGGTTAGACAAGGAGATCCATTATCACCTTATCTCTTTGTCATTGTCATGGAATATTTACATAGAGCTCTCCTACAGTTATGGCATAACCCCCTATTCAAACCCCATCCTAAATGCAAGAAGATAAATCTCATAGAATTAATGTTTGCTGATGATCTACTGCTATTTTGCAGAGGTGATTCAAATTCCGTCCTAAACCTCATTGAGACCTTCAACCATTTTTCCAAAAACTCTGGACTGCAGCATAATAATCTCAAGAGCAATATCTTCTTTGGTGGCAGGGTTAACAACCATATCATACACTCTCTACATTCTACTCACCACATCCTAGAGGGCCATCTACCTATAAGATAACTTGGTGTTCCCTTACTTGGCACAACATTGAGAAAACAACATTATCTTCCTCTACTTGATAAAATCCCAGACAGATTGAAACTTTGGCAGAATCGGTTCCTCAACTATGCAGGGCGCCTTCAATTGGTAAAATCTGTGATCTTTGGAACTCAAGCTTACTGGAGCCTCCTTTTCATTCTACCTCATCAAGTTTTACAGGAGATAAATGCCAGATGCAGAGCATTCCTTTGGACTGGTTCTGAAACTTCAGGAAAAAATCATGTTGCTTGGGACATAGTTTGCAAACCTAAGCAAGAAGGAGGACTTGGTTTACTAAATCTTTTCTGGTAGAATAATGCATCTATAGGCAAACATCTCTGGAACATTCTGCATCATAAAGAAGTCTTGTGGATTTGATGGATACATTCTTATTATATTAAAGACCAAAACTATTGGTCTATGCAAGCACCTACCACAGCCTCTTGGATCTTTAAGAAGATTTTATCTCTTAGATCTTATTTTTTCACTCATTTTACTACTGAGTAGGGTAAGGCTCAATGCACATATCAAAATAAATATTGCATATCTCGTGTGTATCATCTCATAAGACCCCATCATAGTAAGGTATCCTGGCATAACATGGTCTGGAACAAATTCTCCATCCCAAGACATCAATTTATTCTTTGGTTGGCGATTCAGGACAGATTATTTACTAAAAATCGTATGATCCGGTTCGATCCTCACATAAGCACAGATTGTGTCTTCTGCAATGATGAGGTTGAAACTCTTGAACACCTATTCTTTACTTACCCATACTCCCAAACTCTTTGGTCCAACTTAATTATAGCTACTGGTTGCCTCCAAAAATCCACAAGATGGCACGACATCACTCGCTGGCTGAGCAAGACATGTAGAGGACCAAGAGCTCGAACAAGTTTCTTCCGAACCTTATTTGCTGCAGCAATTTACCATATTTGGGGGGAACACAATTGAAGAATTTTCCAGCATACCAACCTCCCCTGGACTCACATCAAAAAGCTCATTTTGAAGGATTTAGCCACTTGGGCTGTTTGATTTAATGAATGTAAATCATACCATCATACGTTAGCCTTGGTAGATCACATGTCACTCTATTGATGTCTTGAGAAATTTTGATGTACTCAAACTCTACTTTTGGTATCTTATATATAATCCATACATTACTTACCAAAAAAAAAAACCTTATCATGTTTATAAACTTAATAAAGCTCTTTATGGTTTGAAACATGCTCTTAAGGCTTGGTGTGAAAATTTTACTACGTTTATTTTTTAGATAACTTTGAAAGAGGTGAAATCATTGGGACAATATATATAAAGAAAACTAAAAAGGAATTCTTATACTAATTTATATGGATCATATTTTCTTAGTGCTATTAACTAGTATATGTGGAATGACTTTTCTCTTTTAATGTGTAGTGAATTTTAAATGTGTAAGATATGGGAGTTAATCTATTTCTTCACTCACTAAGTCAAACAATCAAAGGAGGGAATTTTTGTCAAATAAGGGATGCATATAATGGAATTGTTCAAAATAAAAAGAAATATAGAATGAACAAGAGCAAACCTTGTAGTATCCTTACATCTACAATAACTAAGTTAGACAAAGATGAAAAAGGTAAACAAATGGATGAAAAAACATATTGGGGTATCATTAATTTATTTCATTACCTTACCACATCTAGGTCTTTAATTGGAACCTAATTAAAAGGTAAGATGATTCTTAGATATTTAATTAACCCATGTAACTTAGGATTATTTTACCCCAGAGGCTCCCTTTTATACTTTATCAAGTGATTTTATGCTAGTTTCACAGGGTACAAGGTTGATAGGAAGAGTACTTATAGTACTTATTAGTTTCCTAGAGAAGGTTTAATTAGTTGGCATAGCAAGAAATAACCTAATGCTGTACTTTCTAATGATGAGGTTTAATATATAGTTATCAAAGCTTGTTATTCTCAATTAATGAGGATGAAACAACAAATTAGTTATTATGACCTTATATTTGAAAAATATCCCTACTAGATGCGATGAAACAAGTTAAATTTACCTCATTAAAAATCCCGTCCAACACTCTAAGTCAAAAATATTGATATAGGACATCACGTTATTTGAGACTATGTTTATAAAGGTGATGTGAGTGTAGAATTTCTAGACACACTACCTCAATAGGATGATATAGTCGCAAAAATACTTAATGTAGAAAGATTCATAACCATTAGGAGAGAGACATGGGGATGACATTTATGTTATTTTGTTTTCTCTCCAAATTTATGTGAAATCGTGTGATATTGATGTTGATAGAGGTGTAATATCCATATTTGTGTAACCTTGATATGTGCTTAATTGATTTATGTATGGCTAAGCATGATCTAAAATTAAGTGTGGCAATTCTAAAGGAACCAATTTATTGGAATGTAATCCAAATAGTCAACTACTACCCTTAGAGGATCCTTTTTAGGATTGAATGTTGGTCGACACTAGTCCACTAGTTTCTCAATACCACTTCACTAGTTGTCATGAACTAGTCAACTTGTTTTAAAAAAATAAGTCAATCAGTTCTAGGCATGGGTAAAAAACCATTGCATAGCTTGTTTATCCATTTGACTCCTATTTTCTCTCTATATTTTACAAACTTGCTCTGACTTCTCTCTATGATTTCTCATTCCGTCCTTAACAAAATCACTCAAACCACTTGCATTACACTTATTTTTTATTTTATCAAGGATTGACGTGTGGCTATTGATTTAAGTTAAGTTTCAAGAATTAACCGATTTGAGTGGGTAAGGGTTTTGTATCCCTTTTCTCTAATCGAGGTTGTAAAGTTCTGAATCTAAAATTTAAGGGGATTGTTTAGGTTTATTGTTGATTTGTTCTTCTATGTAAAATGATTGGGAACCCTATTCATCCCTACATTCATGTTTTCTATCATTTTAGCTATCTTGCCCTATTCTTGATAGGTTCTATATCTTAATTTAGCGCATTCACTATTTGATTGTCTACTTTTACCATAACATATCATTTACAATATGCTTCTAACATTAAAAGAGATATGGAGATAGCTAAGAAAATAAAAATTGATATTCCTCCTCATTCTTTACTATACCTTCATCCTTCTACTTTCATTTTTTCCTTGTTTTTGCTCAGTTGAACACTATTACTGAGGATTCCCTATATGACTCCATACTATTTAATTTCAATAATACATAAGGGAAATGGGTAAATTATTATGCCTTCCAAGTATTAGTGTGAGGAAATGTACTAAGTGATATAAAATTCCTTACATGGTTACTCTTGTTTGTCATCATCTTATTTCTTTCCCTAAGCTAAGAGATGACTAATGCCCTAACATGATAAGCATTTTCTATGCAAAACTGTAAATTTTTGCCTTAATTGACACTATACATACACTCATTCTCGAGGTTCCCATACTCCTCACCTCGTTGACATTATATTGGGTATAATTAGAGTGATATAATCTATATGAATGAGAGATATGTTTGATGGTAAATAGTTCAAGGGACTATAGAGGGCATAAAATCTACCTTGTTTGGGAGGTACTTTGTAATCTATAGAGTGAAGATTAGACCTATCTATCTTCCTTCTGACATGAAACTACTTTATTCATTTTCCTATAGATTGCTCTTCTTTAGACATGGTTGTGGTGGAAACATCACAACCAAGGATTGGTATGCTATCCACCATAGCCTTTTAGATAGGAAGCTGGGCCTAGGTGTAGAAATCTTCATTTACATGAACTATATGGCACACCACTCATAGGCCTCACTTGGATATGGATCTTTAATCGCTATAATATTGAGGTATTTTCAAGTGCCATTAGATGGGTTTATTGTGGTTTCCCTTAGGCTGAGAAACCCCTACTATGATGAGTATGGGAGATGCTCCCTTAAGTTTATGGGCTTTGAGATTGGTGCATATGAACTTTAGTTATATGCTAAGGGCATTCCTTCTTATACTCATAGTTAGGAGAAGGACAACCATTAGCTAGCTAGGGTGGGAGGTACACTCGTACCAAATCCATCTACTCTAGCTTTTAAAACTGCTCCTCCATCTGCTTTTGGTGCTACCACTACCTTATAAGCTCCTACTATTACTCCATTTTCCTTTTCAGCACCATCAAATTTAGGAGCTTAAACCATGAGTACATCTAAGAGTAGAGCCACCAAGTAGTTTTGTTAGAATTTTCTCATTATAGGTATAGAAATGATACAACATCATTTTAAACAAATTGACTAGACTCTTTAAGAGCATGGGATTTGGATCAGTAGTCTTGAGCAATTTTTGCAATCCACCCATTCCTTTTCTATTAAAAGGACTAAAACACAAGAGACTCACATTGATCCACCTCTTGAGAATATTCCTACTACTACTAGTGGAGATGACACTATTTATTATCATGACACTATCATTAGTGCTAATGACAACTTTGGATCAAGATTCAATAGGGTGATTCCTTAATTGGAATATTATCTCCTTGCATATACCACTTTCATTTATCACTTATTTGTGACATCTTCTACTTCCTTTTATTCTCCAAAGCTCACCTACCTTATCAATCCTAATCCAAGAACTAATAGTAGGGATCAAGACTCTTGATATAGTCCTCAACCTTCATTATTTGGTTTTTTACATTTCTCTAGTTTTTTTATTAGGATTTACATGTATTATCTTTACTTTGATTATACTGATTATAATGCATAGATTTTGACATGTATTATTAGTTAGTGATGGACTTTTAATCTCATATCTTCTACTAATATATATATATATATATATTAGAAATTTGATTTATGAATGTATCATACTCTCTTGCTTTCACTCATATGCTTTGATTTATGCCAACACTTATGTTAAGCTTTTTAGGAAATAAATAATCAAATCTTTGAGGCTTAATTTAAACCCCTAAGTGGGGTACCACTTTATTGTATGCTTTTTGTCACTAACCCTAGTATAACATTAGGACTCTCATTTTATTCATATATACTAATACATACCTTGAGGGTGAGATTCCAGTTCTTGTTAATCCTTTGTAAGGGTTTCCCAAGTTAAACTCTTCCCACTTTTTTTTTTGTGGCAAAAAGGGAGAAATTTAGTGAAGTAGGATTAAAAAAATGCAAATATGGTAATTTATTGATCCTTTCATATTTCATACATTAAAATTACCAAAATTGAACCTTTTTTTTTATCATCATAAAAAAATGGGAGATTTTTAACCTAATGGATCAAAAATCCTTTCTTTCATGATAAAAAACCAAATTATAGGTTTAACAAGTCTAGTCAAGTGTGCATATACTATAAGTTCTCATATGCATTGAACCCAATCAACAAAATCCGTGTAATGTTTCATGTTAAAAAAAAGCAATCAAGTTTCAAGATCTAAGGAGTGAGATTGCATACAAGACTTTAAGATTTGTGTATAATTTATTAAGTTTTTTTAATGTTATTATGTATATATGTTTGATATTTGAACACTTAGGATTTCTCATGAATATTAACTTTAATACATTCCAAATATTTAAATAAAAAGTATTTTAAAAGTTAATTAAATTTAAAAAATTTATTACATGATTTATGACTTGGTTTTGGTTATTTGTCAATACCATTTTACTAGTTTTGAAATAAAGCAATTGTTTAGTTCTTAGGGAAACCTAGGGTTACGAGGGAACTTGCAATGGAAAATAAGTTATCTCATTAAAACTAGTTACCTAGTTTTGAGAAATCAATTAAATGGTTTTTAAAATTTATTCAATGGGGTGTATGCTCATCTCGAAGGAGGAATGCAACTTTGAGTTGAAAAATTCTAAACTAGTCAACTAGTTTCACACAAAAAGTCAACTTGTTTTAATACCTTGTGTATGCTCATCTCGAAGGAGGAATTTTATGCCTTAACTCTAGAACACAAAAAACTTAACTAGTTTATGAGACCAACTAACTACTCAAAAGAAGTCAAATAGTTTTTGGATACATGTGAACAGGTTACCTTGTGTAAAATTTTCTTGCCCACTAGTTTTGCTTAACTTTTCAACTAGTTGCTAAAACTAGTCCACTGGTTAAATTAATACACTAGGTTTTGGATACTAGTTAATTAGTTAGTTAGTGTAAAAGTTTCTTGCCCATTGTGTTTGCTTAGCAATTTGACTTGTATGTAAACCAGTTAACTATTTCTTTATGGGTTAATTAGTCCCCTATAATGGTTATACCAATAATAATATCTTTCTTTAGGGAATTCGGATTCCAATAATTTTTTTTGTGTGGAATAGGTGGAATGGTTGTGCTAAAAAGTTAAAATTCTATCTCCTAGTTGTCATCTTGTGCATTAAATGTAGACCAATAAACACTATATCTTGAGAACTTATAAGAGTGAGTTTAAATTGAATTTAGCAACAACTTTTTAAAGCTATTAAATGAATTAAAATATTCACTATTATTCAAACAAAAATTCTCAAGCAATTAAACACTATCTCACATTAATATCTTAGTTTTTCTTAAGAAAATTAAATAAGAACAATAGGTTGAAGATGAGTGTTAAAGATGATGATGATGACGATTAAGGTTGGAATGGCATGGGTTTTTGTGGAGGGTTTGAAGGATAGATATTAATATCTAATTCATATAGAAAAATAGATTAAGGATTTTAATAATATTCATTCACACAAAATTGATTACAATTGAGAAGAACTCACACAGAATTCAATTAAGCAAAAGCTTATAAATTCATCAATTTTCGTCACCCTTTTGATCATGTAATTCTATGGTTTTTATAACCATTGCACCTCCCTAATATTACAATAAAAATCTCCTAAAATTTATGATATATATGAATACATAAAGTCATGGCTTGATTCCTAATCCAGACATAACTAAGAAGATAGAATAAGATAATACTAAAAGATTGAATTAAGGTACTTTTTGACTAATTAAACTTCCCTTATCCTATAGCTAATATCAACATGATAATAACTAATATTACATGTCAAAAGTGTCAATTATAGTCTTCTCATGAAGATACCACATTCATTCCTTCCATGCAAAGCATTTTTTCCCTCCGTGCATGCCATGCACACTTCTCTCTCGTGAGTGACTTATTTTTGTAAGTTTATTTCATAACTAGCAATGTAGTCATTATTTTATCTTCAAATTTGTAGGGGATCCTCTCTATATAAGTATAATAGGTTCCAAAATAGTAAAATCTAAGTCTTAACCATTATCTCTTGCATCATTCTCCCCTTGTTGACTAGAATTTACCCTCAAATTTGCATCTCCATAATAAGGTCTAATATCTCAAACATTGAACTTTCTAAACACCCCACCATATGAATCTGGCAAATCTAGTTGATAAACACATTCAATAAATTTTCTAAGTACTTTAAAAGGACTTTCCACCCTTAGCGTAAGCTTGTTTTTTCTTAGATTAGGAAATCTCTCCTTCCAAATACCCCAGATGAAATACATGTTGACTCGTATTCTTGTTTGCTCTTATCATGTATACTTCATTTGCCTTCTTAATGTTGTGCTTGATTTGTTGATGAAATTTCTGAAAGATCTCCACTCTCCCTTGTGCATCATAATTCTTCACTTCCTCCTTCTTTAATGGTACCATATCAATCAATATATACAGATTAATATCATATACTATCTCAAATGGACTAGAGATTTTTGTAGTTGAAGGAATCCGATTGTAAGCAAAATCTGCATGTGCTAAATTAATATCTCAATCCTTAGCACTCATACTTACCAATACCCTTATCAAACTATCCAAATTTCTATTAATAACTTTGGTTTGACCATCCGTTTGAGGATGATGTGACGTACTCAATAGAAGCTTCTTTCCTATCAAATGCTATAATGTCTTCCAAAAATTACTTAGGAACTTCACATCTCTATCCAAAACTATACCCCTTGGAATCACATGTAATCTCACTATCTCCTTGAAATACAAATCCGCAATATGATTAGCATCATCTGTATTGATACATGGAATGTAATGAGCCATCTTGGAAAATCGATCCACCACAACCATTATAGAATCTTTGCCTCTTTGTCTTCTAGGTAATCCTAAAATAAAATCCATACTTACTCCTTCCCATTGTTGAGTAGGCTCAGGTAAAGGTATGTATAATCCCTTGTGAAGAAACTCTTTTTCCTTTGGCATGTAGTACACCAGCAACCATGGCTTCCACTCCCTATTGCATTCTTGGCTAATAAAAATTTTCTTGCAATAGCTTCAAAGTCTTGTGAACTCTAAAGTGTCCTACAATACCTCCTTCATGCACCTCTTTGATTAGGGAATCTCAAATTTAATTCTTTTTCACACATAATTTGTTTTTCTTGAATAAGAATCCATCTTGAATAACATAAGCTCCATGACTTTCTTGTTTCCTATAATCTTTGAAAATCAAAGAAAAATCATCATCAATGGCATATTGATCTTTTAACATCTCAAAACCCAAAAGCTTGGCATCTATAATTATATGCATCATAGTCCTTCTAGATAATGCATCCACAACAACATATTCCTTTCCATCCTTCTTAGGCACTAATAAAGCTGGTACACTACGCACACTTATGCTCTTCCTAATATATCCTTGATCTAAAAATTCTTGTACTTATCGTTATAAGTCTTTAGGCTCCTCTAGATTGAATATATAATCTAGCTTGTTTGGTAAGGGAACTCTTGGCATAAAATTAATATCATGCTCGATACCTCTCAAAGGAAGTAATATAGCTGGCATCTCATTTGGGAAAACAACTGCATACTCCCTCAACACGTGTTGTAATTTTGGATCCATGTTATCATGCTCCCTTTGTTGAACTTCTATAACCCCCAAGGAATAACATACCTTATCACTCATGATAGCTTCAATCATCTCTAACTTCTTAAGGATCAATAGCTCTATGTTACTCTTATTTCTTCCTTGCTTATCTTCGATATCTTTTTTTTTTCTTTCCTCCCATTCTCCCTCAACTCTATTTTTTTCTCCTCTTTTTGCTTCCTACCCTTAGTCTCCTCTTGCCTTTCACTCATTAGAGCTGAATGTCCCACATCTATCTTAAGCTTGAGTCTAAACTTTTTCTTACTTTTTCTCACCACATATTCATTAAGGACTCCATCATCTATAACCTACCTATTAGATTACCAAGGTCTCCCTAAAAAAATATGACAAGCATCCATAGGTAGAATATGGCATAAAAAATGATCAAAATAATTTCCAATGTTTAAAGAGATAAGAGCTTTTTTGATTACCCTTACACCTTTATCCTCATTGAGCCAATGAAGTGAATAGGGCCTTATATGATCTATGATCTTTAATCCAAGCTTGCTCACCATTCTTTCAATAGTGAAATTGGTACAAGAGCCACTATTGATGATGACTTTGCACACATGGTCTTCAACTCTACACTTGGCTTTAAAGATCTTCTCCCTTTGAGTAGGTTGAGGTTGTTGTTGCACTTGAAGCACTCGTTGCAACACATAGCAATCTACTTGACCATATTTTGAAGCATCTTTTGGATCTTCACTTCCTTCTTCAAGGTCTTCATTAATATCTTCATCTTCCTCATCATAATCTTCCCTAATTGCTATCTCCTTCAAAGTCAATGCCCTTTGATTTGGATAATCCCCAGCAAAATGACCATAGCCTCTACACTTGAAGCATTACTTATTTACCTTATCAACCATCTTGTCCTTACCCTTTTCTTCATGATTTTACCTTATGGTGTTATCTTGAGTTGTAGCTTGAGAGTATGATAGCTTCGACACCCCCTTGAAGTTTGAACCATAAGGTGCATTGGTTGCTTTATTTGGTGGCTTGGTTCTCTTCAATTGCTTCTGAAATTTGATTGCACACTTTGCCTTCAACTCTACATTGGTAAAAGAGCCACTATTGATGATGACTTTGCACACATTATCTTCAACTCTACACTTGGCTTTAAAGAACTTATTCCTTTGAGGATTAGGTTGAGGTTATTGTTACACTTAAAGTGCTTCTTGCAACACATAGCAATCTACTTGACCATCTTCTAGATCTTCACTACCTTCTTCAAGATCTTCATTAAGATATTCATCTTCCTCATCACAAGCTTTTATACTCACTATCTCCATCAAAGTTAATACCCTTTGATTTGGATGATTCCAAGAAAAATAACCATAGCCTCTACACTTGAAGCATTGCTTATTCACCTTATCAACCATCATGTTCTTGGCTTTTTCTTTATGATTGTACCTTATTTTGTTGTCTTCAATTCTGGCTTTCGGAGGTTGATGGCTTTGACACACCCTTGAAGTTTGAACCATAAGGTGCATTAGTGTTTGGTGGCTTGGTTCTCTTCAATTCCTTCTCAAATTTGAATGATAACTTTACAAAGTCCTCAAATAATTCATAAGGATACACCTCAACTTTCTCTCTAATATTCATATATAGACCTCCAATAAATCTAGCACATCTTTACTCTTCTCTGTCTTGAACATCACAAATAAGAGTTAAAATTTCAAACTCTCTAATGTACCCCTCCACACCAAGCAACTCTTGACTCAAAATAGTTATTTTTATGAAATTCTCTTACTCATATTCTCTAGGCACAAATTTTCTTTTTAAGTACTTTTTCAATTTCTCCCATGATCTTGTTTTTATTTTTCCCTCTCTTTCCCTTATCTTCTTTAAATTGTCACACATACTCTAGCAAATATCTTAAATTTTAATATGGAAATTCTCCTCATCAAGCTACTTACATTCAAAAATAGATTCAATAATTTGTAACCATTTAAGGAAAGATTTCGAATCGAGATTACCTCCAAAATCAGGTACCCCTTCTCCACATCATCATATGATTTCCTTGAAGTGTCATGATCTCTTACATAGTTCCTTACACTTTCTTCTCCACCTTTCTCCATTCAGTTATGTGCTCTTTTTCTATGATCTTCTTCTAATTAATCTCTTCGGATTTGATGTTGGACATGTGAACCTTGGGCTTGTGAGGATTCCATATTACCCATACGTAGCTTAACTTCCTTGATCTCATCTATCAACACCTTGAGAACATCCCTCAAATCTTCTTCGTGGCGCACACTACACCAAAACCTAAGATAAGATACCAAAATTCTAATCTTTACACCCACAAATGGCGTGCTTCCAAAAAATGTATTCTCAAGTCAACCAAAGTTCTAATCTAGGCACCTCCTTGATGAGTTCATAGAATAATCTTAAAGTAAGAACTCAATTTTCAAAGATACTTGGAGGAAATATTGGTTCTTAATCATGTATGTCACACTACACCAAAACTTATGATATGATACCAAAATTTATGTGTTTAGGAATATGGACATATGATTTGGGTGGTATTATGGTTCACTTATGGTTTTAAAATGGTTACGATGGTTGAAAAGTGATGACGATATGATGATGATGATTCGATAAAGAAGAAGTAATGTTGATGATGCTTGAATGATGAAGGTTTTTGAATGGTGTGGTTTGTGGCTAGGGTAATGGTTTACGATTAGGGTTTTATATTAGTATGAATGTTATGATTATGAGTAATTGGAAATATGGTAATTTGATTATTAATATTCGAATTTAAGATGTTAAGGATGATCTTTTTATAAAAATATTATTATTATTATCTAAGGGTTGAAAATTGATTAAATTAAGTAAGAAAAATAGGCTGAAGATGAGTGTTGAAGGTGATGATGATGGCATTGAATATAGCAATCAAGGTTGAATGGTTTAGATTTTTATGAAGGTTTTGAAGGATAGATCTTAATCTCTAATTCACACTAAGAAAGAGATTAAGGATTTCAATAATAACCATTGCATCTCCCTAATACTATAAGATAAAATGATGAAACCTGGTTAGGTTTCGAACAAAAATCACCAGATCATGAGTTGAGCGATGTGCTCGACCAGCAAGATAATGATCAGCCTAAGGAATTAAACCAAAGGAAGATCAAGAAACTCAGGGCATAGTTGTATTCAATGGCAACTGAGATTAATTCACATAAGAGAGAATCGAGCAAGAAGAATTAGTAGAGGAGAATTCGAGCGAGAGAGGGTTTCACGCGAGAGAGAGAGATCGAGAGAGAGAAGTCGAGAGAGAGTTCCAAAGAGTGAGAGAAAATAATCTACACACGTATTTTTCTGCCAAAAATTGTGTACATGTTCTGTATACGACCCTATATATACAGGTGTATACAAATACCTATACACATACGATTAGTGGGCTCAGCAGAGACAATCAAACAACCCAATATATAAGACCATTGGTGCTAATTATAATGATTCAGCCTAATTACTAGATTTACAATTATTTCCAACATAATTAAAATTACAACAAACTTCCCATAAGCTAAATTATGTAGCTAATTGTGGAAATTAAAGGTTGCACAATCTGCAGTCCTTCTAGCCCAAAAAATGGATCGGGTGGCTGACCATGCTGCTAATTCCACTAGCTATGATTTGCCGGCGAATGCATCATATGGGAATAATAATTTTCCCTCACTGATATAACAAGCAAAATCAACTTATGCAGTAAATCCATGTCAGTAGTAGCAGCAACCCGCAACATTTACTCACAGCAGCTAACATTATGCTCCATTTCCATTTATCTAATTTTTCCCTAATTATTCACTGAATAAGAAAAGTAATTATATGTACAATGCAAATTACTGTAATCAATAGAATTATTTAAATAAAAATTATGGAGATACACATCACAAAACTCCTAAAAATATGATATAAATTAATACACAATGTCGTGGCATGCTCCCTACTCCAAACATCACTCATAAGATAGAATAAGATAATCCTAAAAGGTAGAATTAAGCTACTTTTGGACTAAATAAACTTCCCTTATCCTATAGCTAATATCAATGTGATAGTAACTGATATTACACATCTAAATTTTTGGTTATAGTCTTCTTATACATATACCCCATTCATTTCTTCCATGTAATACATTTTTACCCTCCATGCATGACATGCACATGTCTCTCTCACTAGTAATTTATATTGCAAGTTTCGTTTATAACTAACAATATAGTCATTCGTTTATCTTCAAATATGTAGGAGATCTTCTCTAAATAGAGGATAATAGGTTCTAACACAATAAATGCTAAGTCTTAACCATTTTCTCCTACCTCATACTTGTAATGAAAATTAAGATTTTATATTTAGCCTTTTTCTCTAACTCTTGGGATGGCTAACTAGGAGTTAATGGGTAGGTTTTCCTACTATTTAATAGTTCACCTAGTACCTATTTCATTCTCTACCAGGTTATGGTCGGTAGAGGTATGCACATATTGATACTGTGAAGGATGAATATTGTGGCAGACAGGCATGATATTGTTGTCTAGCTTACATAGGTGTAGTATCCTTGTATATACTTCCTAGCTCATTGTATGTCATTAGCTTAGGTGGGTGTGGTATTCTAAGTTACGTTATCCCTCTTTGCAAATACAATAAAGGTATGGAGGGTTTTGTATCCCTTGAAAAATATACTTTGGTGCATTTTGGCTACATGTGATGAGTGTGGTATCTTAATGGTGTGTGTTATGTTGTCATAACTTTTGTTCATGGTGGATAACTATTTATGATTGCTCAAAAATGAAAAGAATGTGATCATTTAATGGAAAGATAACAATACGAATTCTCTTCATGGATTAAATTAATGGATCACTATTATTATCCTTCTGCTATGATTATGAAGTGAGCATGAATTATAATATGTTAGGTAGTTTATTTTAATAGTACTTCATCATTTTAGTACTATATTTTTGTGGGGTTTCCAAAATTTTATCAATGAGACACTTCATTCCTAGCAATGGATCACCAACCCATTGATAGCTTAGAAAGTGCTACACTTAACTGACACCTTAGCTGAACTTATAATATTAAGTAGCTTGATAAGTTTTCTTGGAATCATCACTAGATGAGAGAATAACACATACATTATTTAAAGTTAACAAACAATGTGTTTGATGTGAAAAATTTGAAATTTACAAATGAGCAGCCTTCAATAAAGGGTCCTCCAAACAAATGTTGCTTTTGTTACTTCAAATTTTGATTTTTAATGTGTGTTTTGCATATAAAAAGTTGAGTTCTAAACTCCCGGTGCCCACTACTTTCCTACATAGATTTCATATAAAATACTACTTGAGTAGTAGGAACAACAAGAATTGGACACAACTCAAAGATGTCATGATAAGGAATTTGAGGCCATCCTACCAAATGTCACATATGATGGCCCTTTCCTCGCCAGGTGGAGTAAGAGAAGGAATTTCCACCACATGAACAAAGGTGTTAATCATTTCTCCTCTACCTCTTCCCCTTCCACGACCTCATGTTGCCACTTGAAGTTCTAGAGCAAAGAGGCAAAGAAACTCTTAGAGATGGGCATGATCCCTCAGACCTACAAAAGTGGAACTAAGGAAGGGGAATGAAGGATTTAATAACACAACCCTCTATTACATGTTCCTCTACTATCACCACAATAACTGACTAAAGCAATATTAGAAAATACACCACATTAACTTAGGATATTTCCATCCAAAGAGACATTGAGCTTCCCTATAAGCCCCATAAGCTTGTGTTCCAAAGTGGTAATGCACTTTTTGCCTAAAAAATAACAAGGTATAGCTTCTCCCCTCCAATTATGTCATGCATCTGTGAATGCTTCCTAGCTTGAGGCCCCTTTTCTCTAACACACCATGAAGCCGATCAGGTTTCTCAAAAGCTTTAAAAAGCTTAAATTCCTTTTGGTTAACATGCACTAAAGGTGTTATAATTTTGCATCCAGTATTATGTAATAATAAGCAATGCACAGATAATTAAAATTAAGCTAAAAAAGGCATGAAATTTCCAATAGATATAAAAAAAAACCATGTTAGTGGTCTAAAGCACAACAAAGTGACCCACGTAATCATTGTTGATATACTATGGAAGGACCTCCAACATATATCCAATCATTAGTGAAGCATGTTCTAAAATCATGATACGATGGTCGTCCTTGGTCAAATCACTTCTAGATTCATCTCTGTCGACATATCCTCTATTGCCTTTGACAACATTATAGAAGGAAATTGCCCCTAATGGACTAGAAAAATCTGTCTTCCTCTAACAAGATCCATGTCATTGAAGAAGAAAGGCCATGGTACGTCCTTTTCCTCTCCTTGTAAAATCTAGGGCAATGACATAAGCCATATTTTAAGAAAGTTTTTCCCTCACTATAAAGACTCAAACAAAGTTAGAAGTGCAATGATACCCTGATGCACCATACATTACCTTTTATAGGCTAGGATCCTTACAAATGGTAATCAAACCAAGGGGTAATATCACACTATAGCCATGGTACACTATAACTAATGGCTAATCACAGGTCTCCATCCTCCTTGGAAACAATAATGGTAATTATATCACACTACAAACTTAAAGTAGTAAATCCTCTTAGGAAAATGATAATAACCTCAAATCTAAATGATTTATGTAGTTGATTACCGTACATCAACAAAATTATTCAGCTAACCATAAAGAAAAGTTAGTTTGGGGTCCTTTTCAAATTTCAAAATTTGAGGTGATTAAACCATCAATCTGATCATAAATTAACTATAAAAACCTCTTCAATGAAATGAGTATTAAATTGAATACATCTTTTAACTACTTATACTCACAAGTAACACATTTGACACAACCCTCGCTCGACACTATGTGAGATTTCCCTTTTTCAAAAAAAGGGGAAGTATAGTTTCTAACCAATAAAAAAACTTAAAATGATACAAAGTAACACCACCTCCACCTCAAAAAAAGAAAAGAAAAAAGTGAATAGAGTGTTGACCACTAAAAGGCACATGCACACATGCCCCATACCTAATTTTTATAGGAAATAAAGAGCTTAGGTAAATAGTCTCATATATGTAACATTATGCCTCTCAAGCAGGAAATTTAAAATAAATTACCCTTCTTCTTAATTTTTAAAAGAAATTAGATTATTTAACTTATAACATGCATCATCACCTTCAAACGATAATTTTGAAACAACTAAGCCTCCTTCCTAATTTTCAAAAGGAAGAGGATGGTCACACTAATAAAACTAATATTATTCCTTCCATATAGGATAAATTTGAAACAAATATGTTTACTTCCCAATTTTCAATAGAATATAGAAGAATAGAGCTACTAATACTTTAAATGAGATGTTTCTTAAGTTTCTCCCAAAATTTCATTTTTGACTTGCCTTCTCATTCCCTATTTCTCTTTAGATTATCGTACCAAATTCTAGCAAACTTCTTAAACTTAAGAGTTGGTAATTTGTACTTTTGTTCATCTTGATAATCCTCAAGCACAAATATAGCCTCCACATTATGAAGCCACTCAAGAAATGAATATACATCAAGCTTACCATCAAAGTTAGGAAGATCAAGCTTAATTCCCTTATCCTCCTTTTAATGATACTTAGGCTGAGGGTCATGGAGCTTTCTGTTACTCCCACTTCCTTTAGAGTCTTCTTCATGGTCTATCCTTGAATTCAAATACCTTCCTTTTATTTGATTGTTTGACCTCATAGCACTCCCAAACCTAACCCCATAGAATTCTCTATGTTCTTGGACATTTTGGACCGAATCTTGTTCGGCTAACCGACACTCTAACCTTTGAATTTGCGATTGTATAGCTGGTAATTGTTTAAGTTGTGCATTAGTGGCATCCGAGTTATTAGAAATTTTTTTTAATGGCTTCAAACATGGCTTGGAATTTTCCCCCTTTTTGATTGATTATTCCTATCACAAAACATTTAAGTTTCCACTTAGCTGTTAATGGTTTTAATTTCAATTTCCACACCTTCACATTAGGTTTCTCAGTCGGTTCTTATGTTATAATTTAGAGTTCAATGAATCAAAAAACATAACCATTGCACAAAACATAAATCACTACACACAAAAAGAATGCATACATGAAAACAGAACTTGCAAACTTCTTATCATAAAACTATGCACGTTGTTTGAAAACCCTACTCCAAAATTTGAAATATCAACATATGTATTCGAATGTTTCAAGACACATCTCATGCAAAAAAAAATAATTCAAACTGTATTAATCACACTTGGTAATATAACTTCAAGCTTTAACAAATTTACAAAAATACATATATTTTCAAGTTCAAAACACATGCACACCACTCGGTTCTAATTCATATAAAAACCACAAAAATCATATGCAGTGTATACTTAGAAAACTTTTACCATAATATAAGATGACCACTTGTGACCTAGTAGCAGTAGACAAATCCTAAGAATGAATGATTCTACACAAAGAAAATCAAAACTCACACTCAAAAGTTCCTGTACATCACACGTTGAACAATCTGTGCACAAGTTCAACACAAAAATTTGCACATTTCATCTTGAATCCCCATATGCAAACATGCTCAAGAACCACGCAAGATCAATGCCAGATTTCAAAAGATCCTCATGCAACACATAGTTTTTCATAAGACTCAATAAGAACTCATCAAGATTTATAAGAATCTACTAAGACAATTAAAGAAGCTTACTTAAACTCCAAGGATGGCCATGAAGATTATCGAACCTTGGACATTTTCTTTCACTGCTTGTAATGTTGACTTTAAAGGTGCTTTGATAATCTTTTGATGTGGAAGATTTTCTTCAAATATTCTACAAGACTTTACGATATTTTTTTGATGGATTACAAGATGAAAATGATCATCCAAAACTCGATTTCATTGGTATTTACTTCGGCTGTATCAAATGTTGATAGGTTTGAGTAGATCTAAATTAATACCTAACTCTTATAGTGAGAACCTTCTATTTCTCACTAGATAATTCTTGCTACTTCTCAATATACACACTTGAGGAAGTAGAATAGAAGAAGAAGAAACAACACTCATGTAATCCTCTATCTAAAGTCACGATTGAACTCGAATCATAAAATTGGAATGTTGTTGACATTCCTTGAGTACAAGGCTTATATAAGCATGGAACCATGTAGGCCTTTTACACTAAGAAGCCCATTAGCATCCTCATTATTGAATTAAAATTCATAAGGCATGTCTCATGTCTTTCAATAAATGCCATAATGAAAATTTACAAGAATTACAAAGAATACAATAAAATAATAAAGCTACACAACTTAATAAGGAAATACATATATATAATCATATATGATTAATATTTTTATTCTTTTACCCATGTTCTTCCTTTCACTTTGTAATCTTGTAATCCATTGTCATTACTTTGTATTTCAAAGAATTTCAACCATCATGAATTTCTTGCAAACATGTACAATGCTTGCAAGAATGACTTGACAAAACATTTGAAGTATAAGAGTTTTCAAGCATAATTGGTTCTTTCTCCATGTAAGCTAAATCCTCTTGATCTCCATCATTAGAAGAAGAAAATTAAGAGCTTTCAAGGGATGCCCCTGCACTACTAGATGGTTTATAATTAATTTATCCTAAATACCAAACCAAACTAATTTATTATAATCCTAATTCTAATCCCACCTAAGTTTCTTTCCCTCCTTTTTCCTTTTCCTTTTCCCCTTTCCTTTTCTTTTCTTTTTTTTTCCCTTTTAAATACCCCAAAACCCTAACTTAGAGAACTATGGCAAATTAAGAATTTATTAGGGAAGTTAATTAAATAAAATATTTTATTCAAATAAGAGGGAGTAATTAAGGAAAAATCAAGAGGAATTTTATAAATAATTTAATTGGAAAAAAATTAGGGTATTTTGTTAATTAAAATGGAATTTAGGAAAAATCTTTCAAAAACTCTAAATTAACCTAAAAAGGGAACTTAATTATTTATTTTATTAAAATATTATTATTTTTAAATATTCTAAAATACCAAAAGATTCTAAATACACCAACTCACCTATTTTTCTTTTTCCCTTTTTCCTTTTTTTCCCACTTTTCTTTCTTTTCTTTTCTTATTTCCCCTTCTTTCTCCTTTTCTTTTTCCCTCTTCCCCGATTGGGCCAACCCTTCACGACCTAAAACCATTTTTTTCTTCTCCTTCGGTCTGACCCAAGTCCGCATACCCTTCCTTTTGTCTCCCTATCCCCTAACCCCGGTCGGATTCTTTCTTATTTTCTCCCTAAACCGACTGGCCGCATCCCTTTCTTTTTTCGCTTCTCCCCTGACTCCCTCTCTCTCCCTGATGCCAGACCTTTCCACTTCCCGGCGTAGGCATGCGACATTTATGGCGCCACATGCTAGTGTACAGGCCCTATCCCCTTCACTGTCACTCCCTCTGTCTCCTCACACATTCCCCTCTCCCCCTTCCTTTTCCCCTTCCCGAGCATGCCAAACCTGGAACAATGGCTGGCCTATTCCAGCCATAGGCCTCTGGCCGGCGACTTGCATGCCTGCCACTGACCATCTGTCTTCCCCCTCTCTTATTCCCCTTCATCCTTAGCCTATAAATACCCCTCTACCAACACACTTTCAACTCTTTTTTCTCTCAACCTAGAAACCCCCAACTCTTGTCACCGCCGCCTGTTCAACCACCTGTTGTGCCACCGCCGTCTAGCACCACTGCCCAAGCCACCCACCAAATCACTCCCTGCATCATCCCACCAGAATACACCCTCCACCACCATCGATTCGTCCCACACGAGCTACCCCCGGTCATGCAAAGTTCACTCCCCAGTCAACCATACACTAGCCATCGCCGCACTTGCATAGCTGTCCACTGCCACTCCGACCGCAACCACCACCCTTTATATGCTCCAAAATCACTAGCAGACCTTCCCCTACCTTTCTCTACCATCCTTTTCCCCTTCCTCCCTTCCTCCGTCTCCACCTCCCTCGACCACCATAGCACCGTTGCCTTTAGCTGCACCACCACCACCATTCCAACCCTCTCAACCTAGGCAACTTCCACCACCTCAAATCCCCCTCTCATTCCCTCTCTCTACCCTAACCACCAAACTTTCCACCTTCTTTCCCCTTTTCCCTACCCTAGGTGGTGTCCTAACCCCTCTTAACCCTTAAACCCTAATTATGTAAGCTTTATCCATTTTACTTGTATTTATATTGTTATTATTATGTTATTATTATTATTATTATTATTATTATTATTATTATTATTATTATTATCATTATTCATATTTATTATTATTTATCATATTTATTATTATTTGCAACCTCGAGATATTAAATTTATTACTATTATTAAGAGTGTTGAAACCCTATTTTATTATTATTTATATTTTCATTATTTTATTATCATTATCATTAGTATTATTATTATTAAGAATAATGCTAACTTGGCATATTATCATTTTTTTTTTGCTATTAGAAAAATATTCAAACCTTATTTTTATTATTTACTATTCAAATATTATTATTACTAATATTATTCTTAACACTTTTGTTATTATTATTGTTACTATAGTTATTATTATTATTATTATTACTATTACTAATATTATTAGTTCTAGCCTTAGTATAATATTATTATTACTTTTGTAAAAGAATTCAAAACCTTACCTATATAAATATCATTATTTGGAATATTACTATTATTAGTATTATCCTTAGCAATACTATTATTTTTGTTAATATTACTATTATTATATTATTATTTCTATTACTAACCCTATTATTAACCTTAACCTTAATAATACTAAGGTTTCTATTACTATGAGTATTAGTATTACTATTATTATCAATATCACTATTTTTGCTACAACTAGTATTAGTACTATTATTAGAAGTAACAAAGCTATTAGCTTTAATAATGTAAATATGGATATAAATATTAACATAAACATTTTTTGCTTAGTAATAACCTAGTAGGCTAACTTGAGAATAAAAACCCTATTTTTACTTGTAAAGTTTCTGTTAATAATAATAACCCTAATATTAGACTAAAGTAGGAAATAATAGTATTTTTGGTACGAGGAAAGTTATTCCTTAGTTTTACCCCTTGTAGGTGAACCCAGTCAAAACCATAAGGAGGTGTAGGAGCGTGCTCCAAGACCGATAACGTTTTAGGTAAGGATGTAGCTAAGGCCTTATGTTTGTTATGTGTCTTGTATGCCTTGGATGTTATGTACCATGTTATGTTGTGTATCTTATGGTTGTGATTCAAATTGTTTTATGTGTAGTGCAACTTGGAGTTGAGGTATGTTCATGTGTTTTCTTATGGCATATGTATAATATGTATATGATGTATGATGTGATGTAATGTGGCCCTTTAGGACATGCATGCTAGGGTAATTAATGTAACAACATGGAGTGAAAGGATGAAAAAGGAAAATGGGGAAATAAGTTTGCCAAGGGGAAGTAAGTTGACCTAGGGATATGGGATTGACCTAAATATCTCATGATCTATGAAGGGGAAAATAAGAGGGGACTATGAATAAAAGAAAAGAGTGGGTGAGCTTTGCATGGGAGAATTTAGGATTTGCATGGGAATTCTAGGGTTTTGCATGAAAACATCAAGGGTTTGCATGGGGTGTATGGAGTCTGCATGGGGATAACTTTACGTGTCAAAAGTTGTATTGGGATGTAAGTAAGGTAAGTGAAGAGTTTGGGTGATTGGAGGCTTTGAGTGAAAAATAGTACGTGGGTTGTTATAAGGGTGCACAAGAGACCTAACTAGATTTTGGGAGGAAAAACCCTATTTAAAAAGGTGGTGAAAGTAAAAATAATTGAGGGTGAGTGGAGTATGAGATGAGGCTGGAGGAATATCATGTGTAGGGTGAGTATTGGTATCATGGGAAAGCAAGAGTGGAAGGTGAGAAATGGAGAGGTGACAGGTGGAAAGAAAGATGCTATTTGATTTAGTGTGGCCAACTAGGGTTTGGTGTGGCCACCTAGAGTTTCGTGGTCACATGTGTAATTGGGGGAGTATTGTGAAATGATGAGGGTTGAATCTAAGGGATATGCTGTATGGGGTATTAAATGACCTTGGTTGTGTGAGGCAGAGAAGGATGGGCCACATAAGCCCAAATTAGGGTTTCTGTAAAAAATCTTAGGGTAAGGCAGTGAGTGGACTTGGAGGTGTAAAATAGTGGGCCTTGACCCACACAATTAGGAGTTAGGCCTCTAGTGTGAGTAAGTGGAATAAGGAAAGGATGTTGGGGTGTATTAGGAGGGGTAGAGTCTCAAGATATGGGACGGGCCCTCCTGGGAGAATAAGAGTAGATGGAGTGTGACATGCATGTCTAGGGTGAAAACTTTTCGAATAAGACACAGTAAGACAATAATCATTTAAAGAGGAAGATTGTTGAGCTGGGCCTAGACTAGTCCATCAGTAAATAATAGTGGCGAGGAGCCGGGGTGGCCTGGAGACCAATCCACCGGCGAATAATAGTGGCTAGGAGCATTATACTTTGTATATTTCTAGTCCACCGGCTATAATAGTGGGGGATTTCGTGCTCAAAAAACCGAACATAATTGTGATAAGACATGAGAAAGATGTTAAGTACTTAAAAAGAAACACCATGAGAGTTGGGACCAGACCGGTCCACTGGCGAATAATAGTCGCCAGGAGCACTTTGCCCTAGAGACCAATCCACCGGCAATAATAGTGGTCAAGAGCATTATACCTTGTATGTTTTTGGTCCACCAGCTATAATAGTGGGTCTTCTACACTCACATGGAATGATAATAAGCATGGCGTGAAATGAGTATTGATCAAATATTTAAAGAATCAGTTGATCCGGACTACAACTTGGCCTTTATTTATCTGTAATGATTGTATGTTGTGATGTGATCATGCTTGTATTATATGCCTTTTTGTGTTGGCCTTAGTTTCATGGTTACCTTGCTCAGTACATAGAGTACCGACCACCCATTTCATGGGTGCTGCTCATTCCCACGAGCTGAAGGCCCCTCTATGTTTGTACAGGTTGGTGATGTTGTTTTTGATGCCTTCGATGCTTATGAAGCATCGAGTAGGGCTGAGTGTTGAGCATGGACTTGGGTTGGGGATTCAAGAGCATCATGGCTGGATTTACTTTTCACGTTCTTTTACATTGTACTAGTTTATTCACACTTGATTTTTATTATATTGTAATCTTTATTCCTTTGGAGGAATTTTACTTATGTACTCTAGATTGTAAGCCATTTTCCGCGTACTCTAATTTTCTGTCTTATGAACGTTTCAATGCTTTTATGAAACCAAGCTTTAAGTTTAGATTATGATGATTTTTAATTCTTCATTAGCCTTGTGGTTAGTATGGGATCGGTCGGGGGTCGGGCTTGTACTAATCACCATGGTAATATCACCAAAATTCACAAGTGTGTTTCACTTGCTTCTGCTAAATCTTAAATAAAACGAAATTTTTCAGTAGTGGATTTTGGGGGTGTTAAACACTTGCATGACAATTTTTTTTTCTTCTCTTCTTTCTACCTATATAACACATTTCCCCTAGACCAAGCCTTTACCATGCCCCCATCACCTACATCCTATCCTCATCATTCTACCTTCAAAAAGAATTTCCCAATCGTGCCTCACTTCCCATCTCTCTCTCTCTCTCTCTACACCCAATATACCTACATACATACATACACACCCACAAACTTGATCATTTGACGCATCAACCACAAAATTTTCTCCCTCTCTTATTTGTCATAAAATGTACCACAAATGAAAGCTTCTCTCTCTTTCTTTTCCTCTTCTTCACTGTGTCCTAACATACCACAAAAGATACCATCAAAATCCCTTATTTTTACTCCCCCATTTTAAATTAGCCAAAACCACGATTCCCACCCCTATAGCTTCACAAAAGCTACCGAAAACAAACCCATAATGACGACCATTTCC
This sequence comes from Tamarix austromongolica, assembly GCA_039764185.1. Lineage (NCBI taxonomy): Eukaryota > Viridiplantae > Streptophyta > Magnoliopsida > Caryophyllales > Tamaricaceae > Tamarix > Tamarix austromongolica. The sequence goes on along the minus strand of CM077813.1, from coordinate 20,375,195 downwards.
ACCGAAGCCCTTCTCGTTTCCTTCGTCAAAATTCACTAAAGCCTCCACATTTTTTTACCCTTGTGCACTACTGATCACTACCATTCCATCACCCCAACCACTAGCCCCTTCCAGTAATCCATACCTCCTACCACAGGCTAAAACTACTACAGCACCCTAACCCCCTTTTGCCATAACCAACAAACCATACCCCCTACTGTTGGCAAAACCCACTGTTCCTCCTCCCTTGACTTTGTTCACCTCCATTAACTTTGGTAATTATGGCCATTGCTCACCCTCTTTCAACAACACAAATTGGCATTGATACCCCTACCATTCAGCCATCACAATCGTTCCCCCTTTTGTTGCACAAGTTACACCAATTACACCTTTGAGCCTCGTTTTGGTTTTTCTCTAATTCTTTCAATCTCTATTACCTTAAAATTTTATTAATTATATAATTGATTAGTAATGATATTTTTTAATGTTCCTTAGACTATTTTTCAAAGTTTTCAAAGGAGGCGGGATAGAATATACATGCTTAGAGACCAATACCTTTTTATATAAAGATATTAGTTATAGTTTAGGAATTTTGTGTTAAATTTCAAGTATGATAATGTATATTCTCACATTACTAATAATATGTTGTCAAAAATATTTTTTTAATGTTATGATATGAGAATATAATATTATATGATGAAAAATGATTGAGTTGAGAAGCATGGGATATTATTACGATCAGTACTATGTAAAAAACCCTAAGTGAGCTGTTATAATCTATGGTATTTGTTCTATAGATTTGATAAAACATGGTAATTAGGAAAATTTTATGTTCAATATGTGTGGTGAAATAATAAATATGGAATTTGAATATAATGATACCAAACATATAATTTTTGTATTAAATAAGTGTGTTTTGTTACCCTTAAGGACATTTTGGTTAATGAGAGTTTAATATGAATATCTTCATGTTTTAATGTGTTAGATGATTTAATATACACTAGAAATATCACATAAAAATTTGAATTAATTATGAATAGCCTAAGGTTAATAAAATACGGGGATGGCTTAATTAGAAATTGTAACCCCAAAAGGGCAATGTTAATATTGCATGTATGAAATGTTAAAGTTAGACTGCGGTTTTCAAATGTGTCATTAATATTATAATTTTAGGAATATATATTGATTTTGGTGACTATATGAGTCATATGTGAAAAGTTATTCATAATTTGTCAATTTAGGGTTTTTTAGGATTTATAAATAGTAACTTTTGAGATATGGTTGTTCTCATATGTGCAAGATGTTGGATTTAGAACTTGATTTTTGGTTACGTTCATAATAATAAAATTTGAGGGATTTGTACTAAATTTGGTGGATTAATGACAAATATGGAGGTAGTTATGCATATACTATAAATCTAGGCTTTATTAGGGAGATTATGGCCTATTCCTTGAGGATGGCTTTGATAACTATGTGGTTGTGATTTATGTACCTTAATTAATTTCTATTCATATAAATCAATAATTAATAAGATACTAATTATTTCAAATGAAAGATTACATGAGTTGGGCTAAGGAGTTCTATGAGTCTATTCCATCAAATGATAATTACGACTTAGGTGTATTTTTCCTTCAGACAAGCACCTATCTATTCCACCAAATTAAGAATAATGGGGCCCTTAACTCAATGTGAATGAAAATATGATTTGAGATAGGTAATTAATAGATAAGAAATTAATTATTTAAAGTAAAATATTATGCAAGTTAGAACCAAGAGGTTATATATGTTCCATTAAACATTAGTAGTGGCTCGGGTGTGTTCTTCCCTATGAGGTGATTCAGACCATTACACCAATTTAAGAATAGTGATTAGGATCATGTTGCTTTGGTATATGTTGGTTTTGTTTCACCGGTCAATATTAGTGACTCGGGTGTGTTGTCCCTAAGATGTTTTTTATTCCATTCCACCAGATTAAAAATGGTGGGGTCCCTAAACATACCATAAATAAAATAATGGAATATGTTATATATAATAATGAGATATGAAATTACTAATTATCTTACCATGTTTTATGTATCACACATATGTGTTTATGCTTTGATGTTAACTTATGTAATTCTTTGTATCTCTTACTTGACTTTATGGTTACCTTACTTAGTATGCAGCATACTAATTATTCTTTTCTTGAGTTTTACTCATTCTAATGAGTAGATGAGCCTAATGCTTTTGTGCAGGTCATTGAGGTCCTAGTGGATGATTTTGTTACTTACAATGCTCTTTGTATGGAGGAGTGATATTATATATCGGGGTTTTGGGTTTATAGTCATGTTATCTGAACAATTGTTTTACCCAAATACCTTTTAGGACTCTTAGCCCTATGGTATTCTTTTTTGTATTATTAGGTATTGCAATCAAAGTTAATCTCCAACTTATATTTATGCTTATAAAGCTTCTCTCATTTTCTATTTATCATGTTTTACATTCTAATCATTTTTGCTTATGATTGATATAAGGGTGGTATAGTAAGCTATATTTATATTAATTATAGTGATAACACCCAGTTATTATGGTATAATGCTTCTATTAAAAATAACAGTTTTTTGTAGTAAAATTTTGGGTGTCACAAGTTAGTATCACAGCTTCAGTTTTGATTATCATGTTTCCTTTTTAAAAGAATGATTTTTGAATGGTCCTTTATATGATTTTATTGGTCAATTTTCTATTTAGAAAACAACTCAATTATTCACAAATCACGATTAAATAGTGAGTAATCAAGAATCGATATCCTAGGTGACCTTTTGATATATTTATGTGCAATGTGTGCTAATAAGCTAGGCATAATTATCCTAACATGTTTTTTTTGCCTTGTATCAAGCTCACCATGGTCCTTAATGTTCGTGTTGGTTGTTTGAAAAAGACTTTTGAAGCATTCATTGAGTTCGTTAGGCATCCACCACTACCCCCTTAGCCTTTACTGCCACCACCACCTCCGTATTATTCATAGGAGATTATCAAAGTGGGTTGGCTTTGAAGGGTCACAAAACATCACCCACTAATGTATGATAGTGAAGCAGACCTAATTATCTTAGAGGGATGGATTTAGGACATGGATAGGATGTATGAGGTAGTCAACTATCCACCTGCTCAAAAAGCGAGTATAACAACTTTCTTTCTTTGACGAACCGTAGATGCCTTGTGGGTAGGTCATTATGTAGAGGTTGGATCATTGATGTCTTGGTAGGAATTGAAGGCATTGATCAATATTAAGTTATACCTTGAGAGTCTAAAAATATATAAGCTCAACGAGTTCACATATTTGACCTAGAGGAGAATGACCTTGAGGTAGTACCACATGTTGTTTATAAAGTTATTGATGTTTTTATCAAGCATGGCATCCAAAAATTTGATTGTGGTATATCTATTCAAGTAGGGACTTCATTTCAACATTCAGAGGATGATGGGTGCCATGTTTTTCCAGGACTTGGCGACATTATATGAGAAGGCATGTGTTACCACTACCATAGTTCATGAGCAGACTTCTATATTAGAAAAGTGAAAGCCAAAGATATAGGGTTCTAGAGGCAAGATATAGTTGTGAGGAGGTGGACCTTTGATGTTTTAGTAGATGGATCATTTCAAAACACAAGGTTGCTAGTTTTAGCATCAGGGTTTGATGGGTGGTCATACAAGATATACACTACAGCTGAGATGTTTTGTATATTGTTTTTGTAGTAGAAATTATCCTGGTTGCAATTGTTAGGGTGTAGATATTTAATGTAGATATTGCAATCAGTTGATCCATTGATCATTTGATTGCCAACGTTAATAGAGTTAATTCTAGGAGTAGTGACCACTCATACCTTAGAAATAGGCCTATTAGTAGGGGGCCAACAAAGGGCACCTGCACCAGCTAGTTCATAACCTTGGGAGGCTAAAGGGAGACCACAAAGGTCTTTCCCATTTATTCAAGCAAGAGTAAAGACCCAAGGTTCTAGAGGGTATTATGGGGAATATTAGAGAGGACAGTCAGGCGAGTGGCTAAATATCGTCAGCCAAGCAAAGGTTAATTGGTAGCCAAATGTGGTTATTGGTACATTTTCCATCCTCTCGTTACCTACTTATGAGTTGTTTGATTTTGGAGCATCTCTATTGTTTGTATCTACTATATGTATTGTTCGAGTTGTATTATATCCTTCTGCTAGTCTGACTATATCTATGATTTTACCTTTCTGAGATGGATTGGATTATACTAGGCTCTTCTTAGATGTGGTCTCAAAGATACATAGGTTATACTTCCTAATGGACTTGGTTGAGTTTGACTTACAAGAATTTGAAATTATTCTAGGGATATAAATATTGGGGAGAGACCAAGTGGTGATAGACTATGCATAGGATCAAGATGTGTTACTGGGGGTACTAGGGCATCCTATAGGATTTTTGGAAGTGAGTGAGAAAAATGCACCTACTAATGTCCCTTGAAGGCTCGACTGAGTTCCACATAAGTTTTTTTGAGGACTTCTTGATGGTAGCTATTTCCTTGATGAACCTTTTGAACAAAATGAATATATTTCATTGGAATGATGTATGTGAGGGAGCAATTCCAGAGTTGAAGTGGCGTTTAACTATAGAATCAGTTTTAACTCTACCATTGGGATCAGATGGGTTTGAGGCCTACATTAATGTGTCAAAGCCAAGACTAGGTTGTTTGTTGATGTAGCATGGTAAGGTAGTGGTGTACACTTCTCATTAGTTGAAGCAGTATGAGTAAAATTACCCCACACATCTTTTGAAGTTGGCAACATCATCTTTGTAGTGAAGATTTGGAGGCATTATCTGTACGGGATTCATTATAGATTCTTCACTGATCATAAGAGCCTCAATTATATATTCACTCAAAAGGAATTACATATAAGGTAAAGGAGATGACTAGAGTTAGTAAAGAACTATGATATCAAGTTAAACTACAACAAGGGTAAGGCTAACGTTGTTTTAGATGCCTTGAGTAGGATCACACCACACTCCTTGAGTTCTTTTGTGGTATCTAATTGATTGCTTTATTAGCTCAGTGAGATAGTGATAAGGTTGATTTAGCATATTGATTTGGAGTTATAGATGAGTACTTTGATGATTAATCCTTTTGATTTTTATGTGATCCAAGCAAAAAAAATTGGGGATGTTATGACTGAGAGGATTTAATAAAATATTAAGTATAGTAGAGCTGCAGGCTTCTAAATTCACGAGAATAGTAGCATTTTCTATAAGGGTAATTGGTGTATACCTTAGATATGCATTGATATGAAGTGGTTGATATTAGAGGGCGGTCATTGTACCCCATATTATTTCAACCTAGGAATGGACAAGTTGTTTAAGGTCCTTAAGAGGATCTACTAGTGGCCTTGCATAGTGGAGTTTGTGTTGAGGTGTCTAACTTTTTAGAAGGTTAAGATCGAGCACCAAAGGATTTTAGGGCTAGCTAATCTTGATGGATATTGTGAGTGGGATATTGAGAACTTATAGCAGATGTGATGTAATTTGGGTTATCATTAATAGGTTGACTAATTAAGCGATGTTTGTGTCAATGAAGTTGACATAGAGTATGGATCAATTAGCTAATGCTTATATGATGTTTGTTGTGAGTAGGAATGGTACATATATTTACATAGTCTTTGATAGGGATTTGAGATTCCTTTTGCACTTTTATGGAAAGTTGCAGGAGGCTATAGACTTGAGATAGATGAGTATTGCCTTCCACCTAGCAACAAATGGATTGACTAAGAGGACTATTTAGAAACTAGAGGATAAGCTACGGTGTTGTGTTTTAGAGCTATAAGGTTGTTCAGAGGAGTGTCTACAGTTGGTTGAGTTATTGTACTACAATAGTTATCATGCTAGAATAAGGATGGTGCCCTAGGAGGCATTATATGGATGCAAGTGTCAAACACCTTTGTGATGAAGTGACATCAATGATATTGTTATATTTAGACTAGAGATAATTGAGGAGATGATTCAATAGGTTCATTTGATCCACAATAGCATGAGATTAGCTTAGAGTCCCCAGAAGAGCTATGCATATCAGAGGCATCATCCTAATGGATTTGAGTTGGGGGACATAGTTTTATTAAGGGTTTCACCCACCAAAGAGGTGCATATGTTTGGTAAGAAGAGTAAACTGAGCCGAAGATACATTGGTTCTTATGAGATTCTTAACAAGGTTGTTGAGGTTGCAAACTGCCTACCACTTCTACCAGAGTTAGTCAATGTTCATAATGCCTTCCATATCTCTTAACTGTGGAGTATAGGGTAGATTCCTCCCACATGATCAAACTTGATAAGATTGAGCTTGGTGAATATTTACCTTATGAGGAGGTAACTATATAGATTCTCAACACCAAGGTGTACCAGACTTGGAAAAGATAATTTCTAGTCGTGAAGATTCTTTAGAACCACTATAGAGGAGAGGAGGCAACTTAGATGATAAAGAAAGATATGCATGGGTCAAATCAAGAGCTTTTCACTGTAGGTGTATTAGGCTTTGGGATTCTCTCTCTTTTAAAGGGGTAGTCTGAGCTAGTGTTGTGTTAATTTTAGTAGAGTTAATGGCCAAGATCATTTTTCCTTGCATCTTTTTTTCTTCTTCCCCAACCTGACTTAAAAGACTTTGAGGATGAAGCCCCTTTTAAGGGGAGTAGTGATGTAATATCCTCAATTTTAACTAATCCTAATTCTAACTAATTAATCTCTTAACCTAATTTTAATATCAATAAATTAATATTTTACCTTACCCTAATTCCCTAGTGCTAAATATTAACATAACCTTAATCTCTATTTTTTGATGTTACACTTTTTCTTAACCAATACCTAACCATAGATGTTGGATAATTAATTTATCCTATATAACCTAAACTAAAATATTTTATTCTAATCCCACCTTATTTTTCGTCACTCCTTTTTCCTTTCCCCTTTTCTCTTATTTTTCTTTCCCAAACCTAACCATGTTTTGTTTCTTCTCTCCCTTCAACCTATCTAAAACATTCCCTCTAGACCATGCTTCTTCTATGCCTCCATCACCTAAACCTTACCCTCATCATCAACCATGTCCTATGCTTATGAGATTGCCTTAAAAAATTTCTTAATTTTGCCTCACTCCTAATATCCCTCTCTGCACCCAACACACACACACACACAAACACACTCACACATAGAATCGATCATTTAATGCCTCAACCACCTCCCTCTCTTCTTTGTTGAAAAATACACAACCAAGTAAAGATTCTCTCTCCTTCCCTTCCTCGTACTCACAATTGCAAAATAAACCACAAAACTAACACTAGATGCCCTTTCCATTCCTCCCCCATTTTAACTAGCCAAAACCACCATTCCCACCCTCATGGATTCAGCAAAAGCTAGTAAAAACACACCCCTACTATTGACCATTTCCACTGAAGCCTTCCTTATTTCCATCAGCCAAACTCACTGAAGGCTCTCCATTCTTTCTTCCCTTAAGCACCAATGATCAGTGCCATTACATCACCCCAAAACTTTCCCACTTCCCTCACTCTATACCCCCTATCATAGGCCAAAACCTCCACAACACCCTAATCCCTTTAGGCAACAACCACCAAATCACACTCTCAACCTTTTATAAAGCCCACTAGTGCCCTTCCTCTTGCTTTCGTCACCTCCATAGATTCTTATCCACCCCCTTAGGAAGTTGTGGTTGTTTCCCACCCATTAGAAAGGTCACAAGCTTTCATTTCTATCCTTAACATTCGACCATCACAACTGTTCCCCCCTTTTGTTGCTTAAGTTTCACTGATTGCACTTTGGACCTTGTTCCAATTTTGCTCTAACCCTTTCATTCTCTATTTTATTAAATTTTCCTTAGTTATATTTTTAAGTTATAATTGTGTTTTATTATTGTTTCTAAGGATATTTTCTTGAGATTCTAGAGGAGGCAATATAGGATATATGTGTATAGAGACCGCTGCCTTTTAATGTAAGGATACAAGTTGTAGCTTAGATATTTTGTGTTAAATGTCATTTATGATAGTTTTTATTAAAAATTATTATTACTATGTTGTTAATCACATTTTTGTAATGTTACAAAATAATAATATGATATTATATGATGAAAAATGAGTAAGATGAGAAGTATGTGATATCATTACGATAAGTACTATGTGGAAAAACCTAAGTACAGTATGGTAAATGGAAAATGATTATTTTTAATATTTTTTTGAAATAGTAAATTGGGGATCTTAAATAATGACACTAGAAATATAAGGTTTTTATAAAATAAGTGTGTTTGGTCAGACTTTAAGCCATTTTGGTCAATAAGGGTTTAATATGGAAATCTTGGTATTTTAATGTGTTATATAGTTTAAAATATTATAATAATATCATGTAAAATTTTGTAGACTTATGAATAGACAAATTTAATAAAATGAGGGAAATACTTAAATTGGAATTAGTAACCCTAAAAAGGTGATGTTAATATCTCATGTGCAAAACGTTATGGTTAGACCATGATTTTTTTATATTATTTTTAATATTGAAAATTTAGGCATGTATATTGAATTTGGAGATTATATAGATCTTATGGGAAAAGTGATGCATAACTTGTGAAAATAGGGTATTATAGGTTTTTTAAATAATAACTTTTGAGATAGAGTTGTTATTGCATGTGTAATAAGTTAGAGTGTGACCTCCATTTTTGGGTATATTGACAATAATATAATTTGAGGAATATTTACTAGATTTGGTGGTTAAATGAATATTATGGAGGGAGTTATGCACGTACTATAAAATTAGGGTTTCTTAAGAAGATTATGGATATATTCCTCAAGCTTGACTTTGATAACTACGTAGTTGTACTTTGCATGTCTCAATTATGTGCTTTGAACATCAAATAAATTATGAATAATATTTTAATCACTAAAAGTAGAAGATAAAATGATTCTTGACGATGTGTTTTATAAGTCCTTTTTATAAGATAATAATAGTGGTTAAGGTGTGTTTTTCTTTAAGAGGCGCATCAGTGTGTTCTACTAGATTAAGAATAGTGTTTCCATAAATTCAACATGAATGAGGATATGATATGAGATAAGTAACTAATGTATAGGACATTAATTATTTAAAGTGAAAGATTATGTAAGTCAAAATCGATGGGTTGCATTCACTCCACCAACTAATAATAGTGAGAAGGGTGTGTTCTTCTTTGGGACATGCTTTATGTCGTTCTACCATTTCAGGAACAGTTTTCAAAAGCATGTTGCACTATTATATGTTATATCCATTCCATCAAAAGATAATAGTGACTCAGATGTGTTTACTTTAGTCCGTTCTATTAGATTAAGGATAGTGGGGTCCATAAACTCAACATAAATAAAAGAAGGAATATGTTATATCTAATAATGAGATATGGTATTAGTAATTATCTTACCTTTTTTTTTTATGTATCATACATATATGCTTATTATTTTTGTGAACTTATTTAATTATTTGTATCTCTTACTTAGTTATATTGTTACCTTTCTCAATACATAGCTTATTGATAATCTTTTTCATGGGTATTGCTCATTCCCATGAGCAGCCGGCCTTGATGCTTTTGTGTAAGTCATTGAGGATCTAGTGGATGATTTTACATCTTATGATGCTTTTTTTGTGGAGGAGTTATATTATGATTGGGTTTTGTGATCTGGATGTTAGTTTTACCCAAATACATTTTTCAACTTTTAGTTCCATGGTATTACTTTTTGTGTTTTTGGATATTGTACTCTAAATTAATATTCAACTTGAATTTATATTTTATTAGCTTCACTAATTTCATTTTTTTTCATGTTTTAAATTATAATCATTTCTCCTTGTGATTGATGTAAAGATGGGATAGTAGACAAGACTTATGTCAATTACGGCAATAGCACCTAGTTATTTTGGTACTATTCTTCCACTAAAAATAGAACGTTATTGTAGTAAATTTTAGGGTGTTGCAATTAGCTTGTAAAGATGGGATAATATGAGGAGTTACTTTCAATGTTGATCCAACGTGTGTGCTAACGGAGCTATTACTTTCTTGTGTTCATTTTTCATGATGGGAACTTTGAGCCTTAGGGTTTGTGGTGATATTTTGATATCCTATTACTTGCTATAACAAATATTATATTAGGATGGAGATTGTGAGATCATGAATTTTTTTCCGCGTGTAGTATAACATGGATTTATGTGTACATATATTTGGAGAAGTTTGGATCCAAAATAAGATCAAGGAAGAAAATGCCAAGGGGAGTGTTAGTTAATGCAACTTCTATTTTCTTGTTCTACTTGATTTTGTATTATTTAATCAAAGTTAAGTGATATAGAGAAAACCTAAAGCACCGATGTTTATTAACAAGAATCATGTTTTTCCTCTTTCATACCATTCTCATGTGTCAATTATGTAGTTATATAAATAGATCATATATGAAACCCTAGCAATGCGTATTACATTACCAAGCCTATCCAAAACCTCTTTTGTTTTATTCTCTTACATTTAAGAGAGAATTGTGTACTGAGTGATATTATGAGAATTATTTGATTATCCATGTAATCACTAGTGTTTTATGTAATAAAGATCATTATTGTTTTCCTAATTATTACTTTGTTTTGATTGTTCACTCTATTAGATCTTAAAATTTTCTGATTGCTTGTTAGATAAGATCCTAGACATTTACATCACGTGAATTTTTCCTATAGTTTATATCACTTATAATCAATCAAAGTATACCTTAGGATATACTTAGCATATTTTAATGCCATTAGCACATGTAAATACAAAAAAAATGTATTAAGCCCATATTGACCAAATTGTCCATAAGGATGTTAAAAAGCTCATATTTTTACAAAATCTCAAAATTCCCAAAATTAATGGGTTTCAACCTCCAACACATATCATAATGAAAATACTTAACCACATATGTATATATATGATTCCAAAATCATATCACACTTCAGATATTGATTCATACTAGCCTACTTGACATAAACAACTAACATAGCCAAATATGTATTTAGTCACATGCTTTCAAATTTTTCTTACTTTTCAATTATACAACACCACAACCATATGACGATATTATCATAATAAAATTATCCATATAAAAATACCAAACATGAGTTTTCATAAAAAAAAATACATATTGCATACAAAAACCTAGTTAATATGTGTATTCTTAACAAAATACACTGGTCTCTAAGCACATAAAACTCCTAAGATGCCTCGTCCAAGATGATTGAGAAATCACCTAAAACACAGATAATAACATATGGTTAGAGCTTAGAAAAATAACCAACGAAAATCTAAGGTTCAAAATAGATAGATAGGAGGAACAAAAAAAGAAAACCAAGATACAACAAATTGAGGCACATCAAAGGGTGTTTTATGTCAAAGGATTATGTAACTAGGGTGGTTATTATGTTAAAGAATGACGCAAATAGGGTGTAAATAGAGTGGATAGGTGACGCAAATTAGAGGGTAGTGGTGTAAGGGAATGTCATAACTTGGTGGGTGGTGGGATGAGGGAATTTCACGAATTTGAGGGTGGTGGCATGATGTTAGAGTTGTTGATGAAGAAAGTTGGTGAATAGTTGAAGGTTGTGTGAATGAATGACACAACTAAGAGGTTGTTGCATGGGTTCTTGACCTAAATTTGGTAGGTTCTGCGATGGGGTTTAATGCATCTTAAGGTAGAGTTTCATGAGGAGTGGTAATTTACATAGTGCTTTATAGGATAAAAATGGCATACGACATGAAACGATGCATAGAGATGAAAGGAAAAGAGAAGGGGAATTAGGGGAGAAGTTAAGTAATGCAATAAATGAGGTAAGGAGAGATATTAGAGGGTATATATATATGTTTGGTGCAAATGGTGAGTAATGGTAGAAGTGAGGTAGAGGATTAGGGAAAGGGTTTGGGGAAAAAATTTCAACAAAACACATCCATTGATATGTAGGAGGTCATGGTGGTGACGATGAATGTAGGTAGGAATGGTTAGTGAGAAGATTTGGTTGGGAGAAGATCAAAAGACACAAAGGAAGAGGGGGAAAAATAATATGATGGAGAAGAGGAAAGAGGAAAAAGAAAAGGAAAAAGAAAAAGGAATTCAGGTAAGAATTAGAATTAGATCTAAATTTAGGCTTATGGAATTTGTTTAGAATTAAAATAGTAATCATTTGGGATTAAGTTTAGGTTAAAATATCATGATTAGATTGAATTTGAGGTATTCCATCACTACCCAAAAAAGAGGCTTTTTCCCCTAATGTTAACAAATCAAGGGTCGGGAAGAAGAGAAAAATGATGTAAGATGAGGTGATCTTTGTGATTAAGTCCAAAGAATTTCACACAACACTACTAGGTACTACCCCTTTAAAAGATAAAGAACCTTGTAACCTAATACATCTATGATGAATAGCTCAGGATGCATCTCTAGATTTTCCTTCTCTATCTCCTAGGTCACTTCTTCTACTCCATGGAGGCTCCACAAAACCTTTATAAGCATAACTAACCTTGTACAATTTCATCATACCTTGGTGTTGAGAATCTGTAAGCGAGTCTCCTTAGAGAACAATGAATCATCCAACTCAATCTCATCATGTGTGATCATGTATGAGGAAAGGAAATTATGAACTCAAGACACCTCTACCAAAAATGACTAGCAATATGCAACCTGTAACACCCCAATATTTACTACTGAAAAATTTTGTTTTATTAAAAAGGTTTAACAGAAGAGAAATAACAAAACTGTAAATTATGGGGGTATTACAGCCACACATAGTACCAGACTGGATCACTCCTACCGTTTTAGTACTAAGTGCTAAGGTTAAACAGGGTTAACATCAAATGCAAGTCGTTAATAAAACCATGAGAGCCCATGAGAGGGCTCCCTTATATTCATACTGAAATCAGAGTGCGATTTACGAATTACAACCCAAAGAGTAAGTAATTAGAGTTTTCCAAAAACATAAAATATCATATGACATGACATAACTAGAATAAAATGATACATGGTCAAGTCAAAAGAAAAAAAGAGTCCAGCCGAGTCGCTCTTGATCCTTAGGTCAGGTCTAGGCTCAAGGCTCAGCCTCACCCGATGCCTCGCAGGTGTCGTAGGCATCGAAAACATTGTCTTATACCTGCACAAACTCATACGGGTCTTTTACTCGTGGGAATGAGCAACACCCATGAAACGAGTGATCAGTATGCTACGTACTGAGTAAGGTAACCATATGCTAAGGCCAAACATATAAAATATACAACATAGCATACATGGCATAATCACATAAGCAGCATGTAGTAATACAGATGATGAAGGCCAGATATAGTCCCGATAAACTTATTCTTTAGATCTCTAGTAAATATAGTCGATTCACATCATAGTCTTTATCAATCCATGTGAGTGCAGGAACCCCACTATTATGGCCGGTGGACCGATCATGTAGGGTAAAATGCTCCTAACTACTATTATTCGCCGGTGGAACGGCCATGCAGGGCAAAATGCTCCTGGCCACTATTATTCTCTGGTGGACCGGTCTAGCCACGACTCACATGGTATTTCACTGTAATTGCTTCCTTTCTTTCCCATGTCTTATCATCAGTACGTTTGGTTTGTTGAGCACGGAAACCTCCACTACTATAGCCGGCGGATTAGTCATGCAGAGCAAAATTCACCTGGCCACTATTATTCGCCGGTTGGCCGGTCATGTAGGGCAAGTTAGGTCGGGGGGAAAGAAATAGAAAGGGAGGCACGCGTGGAGGGAAGCTACGGGGCTGGTTGGGGTCAAAAAAGGAAAGGAAAGCGATGGGGAGGGAGGAGGAGGTTGGCTAGACAGAGGTGGTGGTTGTCGGCGGTAGGGGTTGAAGGCTTCGAATGTGCAAGTCGGGAGTGCAGGTCACATGGAAGAAGAAGGAATGGGAAAGGGGTGGACCGGCGGTCCAAGGGAAAGAAAAGAAAATGAGGAGTGACAGTTTGGCGGGGCTGTTGGGCGTAGGGGAAAGACGATGCGGCTTGGGCCGCACGAGACGGGGAAGGGGGAGGGGATTTGGGCCGGCGGGCAGGCCCATTTTCGGGGGAGGAGAAGGAAAAAACAAGAAAAGGAGAAAGGATAGAAAGAAAGAAGAAAAAGGTAAAAGGAAAAATGGAAGAAAGAAAATAGGTGGGTTCGGGTTATTTGGGCATTTGTTGTATTTAAAATTAATAATATTTATTATATTAATAATAATTAAATTCCTTTTTAGATTAATTTGGCTATTTTGGATAAATTTTCCTTAACTTCCATGTTAATTAGTTAATGTCCAAATCTTTCCTAAATAATTTATTTATTATTTTGTCCTTAATTTGCCTTTATTATTTCCCCCTTTATTAAAATAATTTATTTACTTAAAATTTTCTAATGATTCATTGTTTCGCCATAATTCCCTAAATTAGGGTTTCAGGGTATTTCATCACTACCCCCATAAAGAAAGATTTCATCCCCGAAGTCACTTGCAATTTCCTAGCAATAAGGCCCGACGTCCTAAGTATATAGGGAAATCTCTATTGTAAGAACTATACAACTACCCCCTTCAAGAAAAGAGTCTACTAGGAAATCTACCCCGCCTATGTCTAAGGCCACCCTCGTAATATAACTGGGTATATTCCCTTCGACCAACAAAAGGGAGTACTATCAATACTTTCTATGCTAATAAAGGACAATAGTCTAGCCTCAGCAAACAAGGAAAACCCACAACGGATAAGGATGTATTCGAATCGAAGGGAACAATTTTGGTAGAGGGAATATGGTAAACGTATCCAGAAGGACATCTAATTGGCTGTCGGCCTCCGTCCTATCGATCACATTCAAGCATCCACCCGATTGACCTCTGATCTAAGGGAAGGGTCTGGATCCCCAAGGCCTCCCTCTGGCATCTCAACCTAGAGCATCGATTGGAATAGGTGTTCGTTGGTAATGATGTAGAGGTGCGGTCTAGAGGTGTTGTTGGTCAGCCTGCTGTTGGGGCACTAAAGCTCCCCCTTGTGGTGCCTGTCGAGGCTGGTACTGCTGAGCACGTAGTGGTCCTCAAAACTCGAATGCCTTGTGGCCCCATTTTCCACAGTTTAGGCATGTGATAAGCCTGCCTCCACAATCTCGACTGGGGTGGCTGCAGCAGCAGTGTTTGCATGCGAATCCTCCCAAGGGTACCTAGCCCCTACTATGGTCTCTCAATGGTGGTCTTCTTGGTTCCTCTGTGCGTGGATGGGTTTTGCTCCTTGAACTATGTCCCTCAGGATTCCTCTTTCCGAGGATAGCGGTCTGCTCCTAAACCAGGGTGGCGGCGAGGCAAGCACGCTCGTAAAGTGTAGCCAGGTCAGTGAAGGGCACTGCACCCATCATTTTGTGGATACTAAAATTCAACCCTTGCTCGAATTAGAATACCACCGTGGACTCATTGGCGGCGATCCCTGGGGCGAAATGTAATAGCTCGGTGAAGTGAGCGTAGTACTGGCGCACGGTCATTGATCCCCAGG
This sequence comes from Tamarix austromongolica, assembly GCA_039764185.1. Lineage (NCBI taxonomy): Eukaryota > Viridiplantae > Streptophyta > Magnoliopsida > Caryophyllales > Tamaricaceae > Tamarix > Tamarix austromongolica. The sequence continues at coordinate 20,359,677 of CM077813.1, read as the reverse complement.
AGAGCTACATAAATTCTCGAAGTTTATCCCTCTTCAAGCTCTCAAGGTAGAACCGGGAGTGGAGTGCGGTCTTGAACGCTTCCTAAGTCACCGGGGGACCATCCCGGGCATGGTATTCAACCCACTAGGCATCTTCCATGCCTCTCAGGAAGAAGGCCACTATATTAGGATACCGAGCTGGGGGCAGTCCACTGCCTCAAAGGTGCGATCCATATCTAGGATCCGTCCTTCGAGGATCACGAGGTCATCCTTGCCTGAGTACGTTGGAGGATGGTACCTCGTAACCCTCCTATGCGAATCTTCATCTACGCCCTCAAGGTGGTGGGGGTGCTACACCGGTACAACAGGTTGTTACTGAACGAACTCCATAAAGGCTTCAAATGCCTCCTCGAGTCTCCCTATGCGTCCGTTCATCGTGAGTGAATGCCGCACAAGAAAAGGGACGTTAGGGTGGACCCCTTTACGGTTTGAAACATTTATTTCACACTACGACTCCTCTTCACACTATTTCTAATCTACCCCTTCGTTTCCTCATGGTGGCCCGGACTCAGGAAACTTAGAAAATATAGGAGTTTTATTAGGGTGTGAAAACACTTCCAAATTTGGTAAAAAATTTCGTAAATCAAAGTCTGTTTTGAAAATTAGGCGTGGTTTCAAGGACCAACACTCTGATAACAACTTGTAACACCCCCAAAATGTACTAGTGAAAAATTTTCTTTTAGTAAAAATGTTTAACAGAAGTGAAATAACAAAAATGTAAATTCTAGGGGTATTACCGCAACACTTAGTACTAGGCCGGTTCACTCCTACCGTTCCAATACTAAGTGCTAAGGCTAAACAGGGTTAACATAAAACGCAAGTCATTAATAAAACAATGAGAGCCCATGAGAGGGCTCCCTCATAGTCATAAGAAATCAGAGTGCGATTTAAGAATTACAACCCTTAGAGTAAGTAATTAGAGTTTTCCAAAAACATAAAATATCATACGACATCACATAACTAGAATAAAACGATACATGGCCAAGTCAAAAGAAAAACAAAGTCTAGGCGAGTGGCTCTCGATCCCTAGGTCAGGTTTAGGCTTAACGCTCAGCCCCACCCGATGCCTCGTAGGTGTCGTAGGCATTGAAAACGTCGTCCCCTACCTACAGAAACTCAGACTGGTCTTCTGCTCATGGGAATGAGAACCACCCATGAAACGGGTGATCAGTATGCTACGTACTAAGTAAGGTAATCATGTACTAAGGCCAAAAATACAAAACATACAATATAACATACATGGCATAATCACATAAGCAGTATGTAGTAATAAAGATGATGAAGGCCGGTTATGGTCCGGGTAGACTTATTCTTTAGATCTCTGGTAAATATAGTCGACTCACATCATAGTCTTTATCAATCCATGTGAGTGCGGGAACCCCAATATTATAGCCAGTGGACTAGTCATGTAGGGTAAAATGCTCCTGGCCACTATTATTTGCCGGTGGACCAATCATGCAAGGAAAAATGTTCCTGGCCACTATTATTCGCCGGTGGACCGGTCTGGCCCCGACTCACATGGTGTTTCATTGTAATTACTTCGTGGCTTTCCTATGTTTTATCATCATTACGTTTGGTTTGTTGAGAATGGAAACCCCCACTATTATAGCCGGTGGATTGGTCATGCAGGGCAAAATGCACCTGGTCACTATTATTCGCCGGTGGACCATTCATGCCGGGCACCCCGGCTCTTGGACACTATTATTTAGTGGTGGACCAGTCTGGGCCTGGCTCAACAATCTTTATCTTTAAGTGGATAGTATCTTATTCGATAAGCATTTCACCCTTGACATGCATGCCTCCAACATTCTACCTCTATCCTCTCGAGGGGGCTCGTCCTATATCTTGAGACTCCTGCAGCCCTTATCACGCCCCGACATCCTTTCCCCCTTACACATAATGAGAACCAACTCCTAAGGGTGTGTGTTAAGGCCTTACACCTCATGACATCATCTGCACCTACTATCACCCTTTGGGGGTTTTCCCTTGAAAATCCTAAATGGACCTATGTGGCCCAACTTTCTCTCACTTACACTATCGTTATATCATTTATCACCCCATACCCTATCTCATTTAGATCCAATCCCAAATCATATCGCTTTACCCCTTAATTCCACATGTGACCAAATAACCCTAGTTGGCCACTTCTACTCTAGTACCTTTCTTCTCCCACAAGTAACCTCTCTCTTTTTCAACCAATATCTCTTCTCTCTCATAGCACCCAAACTCACCCCTTATAAAATAAATTCCCACTCTTAACCCGTACTCCACTCTCCCTTAATCATTTTTACTTCCACATTTTCCAGATTACTACTTCCTCCCAAAACCCTAATAGAGTCCCTTATACACCCTTACACCAACCTACGTACTATTTTTCATCCCAAGTCTCCAATCGCTCCAAAACTCTCCCCTTAGCTTATTTACAACCTAAAACAACTTTTCTCATGTAAAGATCATCCCCATGCAAGTTTTATCCACCCCACGAGAACTCTCAAAGTCCCCATGCAAACCCTAGATATCCCTTCTCTCATTCATTTTGGTCATGCCTTCCTCTTTATTTTCCTCTTATGGATCATGAGGTAGTTTGGTCAAACTCATATCCCCCTTAGTGAACTCACTTCCCATTTTATTTCTTTTTGTCCTTTCATTCCCATATCATATTATCAATTGCCCTAGCATGCATGTCCCAGAGGGCCATATCATATCACATCAATATCACCATATATACGTATGATGCTCATGCCATAAGGAAACATACAAACATACCTCAATTCCAAGTTGTGCTACCCATAAGACAAGTTAATGAAAATCATACGATATGCGACATAGCATGATATATAGCATCCAAGGCATACAAGTCACACAACACACATAGGCCTTAGCTACATCCTTACCTAAAACTACGCTGGGCTTGGAGCACGCTCCTAAGCCTCCTTAGGGTTTTGGCTTGATTCACCTATAAGGGAAAATACTATGGGTTTATCTCCCTCTTACCAAAGATTACCATTATTTATACCCTACTCTTATCATATTTTACTATTAGGGCTAATAATGATAATAGTGGTTTTATAATTAAAAGTAGGATTATTATTCTCAAAACAATTACTCATGTTACTACTAACCCAAAATAATTCTTATTAGTCATCATGGTTTATGTTTAAGTGGTCATATTGATATTCACAGTGTTAGAGGTAGTGGTTTCAATATTACTAAAAATAATATTATTACTAGTTTTAGTGGTAATACTAATATCAACCCAGACCCTAGTAAGAATAATAATAATAGTGGCATAAGTAATATAAAAGTGGTGACCATAATAATTCTTATATTAATAATGCTAGTAGTTATAATAGTTTAGTGATCATGAAATATTTACAAAAGACAAGTTAACAATAATAATATTCATAGTAGTATTAAATAATAATAATAATAACAATAATAGTAATAGTGGTGATAATATTAATAATTGTTCTCATCTTAAGTATAATACTAATGAAGGTCCTAGAAATCATCTTAGTAGTATTCTTAGTGATAATGTGGTCAAGTATAATAGAACAATAACAATAATAATAATGATAGAAATAATAATAATAATAATATTTGTAGTAATAATAATAATAATGTTAAACATAATAAGGATAATAATTGAAAAGAGTAATAGTAATATAAGTGTCCTAACATTTACACTAATAATAAAAGTGGTAATGGCCAAGTTAGTATTAATAGTACTAGTAAGAAAATAATAATAATAACACAACCTTAATAATAATAATAATAATAATAATAATAATAATAATAATAATAATAATAATAATAATAATAATAATAATAAGGGTAATACTATAAATATTGCTAAAAATTATTAACACTTATATCTAAAAGGTTTAAGGGTTGGGGAAATTAGAACACCACCTAGGGTTGGTGGCGGGACTGGCGATGGCGCGTGGCGGTGACGGCGGCGGTGGTGGAGGAGGAAGAGAGGTGGAAAGATGGTTTATAGGCTAGAGGGGAGGGAATGAGGGGGTGTTTGAGGTGGTGGAAGGTGTATCAGTTGGAGGGGGTGGAATGGAGGTGGTGGTGCAGCCGAAAGTGGTGGCGCGCGGTGGCCGAAGCGTTGGCCGAATGGTGGTGGAAGGGGGAGAAGGGAGAAGGAGAGGGAGGCAGGGAGATGGGGGTATGAGGTGGTAGGTTGAAGTCCCCTATATGTTTTAGAGGGTGGAGGAGGTGCTAGTTACGTAGGAATTAGGCTAATCGGGGGGCGAGAGGTTGAAGTGGGCTAATCAGGATGGTAATTTTGCACGGCCGGGGCGGCTCATGCAGGGCAAGATAGGGGAGGAGAGTGGCTCAGTTTTGTATAGGGCGGTGCAGGGAAGGTTTTTGTGGGTGGCATTTGTGGCGGCGATTGTCGACAATGGCGGAATAAGGAGCTGTTTGGGAGACGGCGCATGGTTCGGGTTTCTAGGCTGCGAAAACAAGAGCTCGGTTGTGGTTGCCTATGGGGCTATTTATAGGCTAATTAAGGGGGAAACAACGAAGGAAGAAGAGGACAAGTGGGGCAAGTGTGTCAGGACCACTGGCCGGCTGTGGCAAGTGGTGTAGTCCTGCCATGGTAGGTTAGGTGGGGGGGGGGGAATAAATGGAAAGGGAAGCACCGGTGGTGGGAAGCTGCGGAGCTGGTTGGGGTCAAAAAAGGAAAGGAAAGAGACGGGGAGGGATGAGGAGGTCGACCGGACAGAGTTGGTGGTTGTTGGCGGTAGGGGTTGCAGGCTTTGAATGTGCAGTTCGAGAGTGCAGGTTGCGTGGAAGAAGAAGGAAAAGGAAAGGGGTTGACCGGAGGTCCAAGGGAAAGAAAAGAAAAGGAGGAGTGGAGGTTCGGCCGGGCGGTTGGGCATAAGGGAAAGAAGACGCGGCTTGGGCCACACGAGACGGGGAAGAGGGGAGGGGATTTGGGTCGGTAGGATGGCCCATTTCCGGGGGAGGAGAAGGGAAAAATAAGAAAAGGAGAAAGGAGAGAAAGAAAGAAAAAGGAAAAGAGAGAAGAAAAAGGAAAAGGGAAAAAGGGAGGAAAAAATAGGTGGGTTGTGGTATTTTGGGTATTTGGTATTATTATATTTTTTTTTTATTTTTTTGAATATTTAAAATTAATAATATTTATTGTATTGATAATACTTAAATTCCTTTTTAGATTAATTTGGCTATTTTGGATAAATTTTCCTTAACTTCCATGTTAATTAGCAAATGTCCAAATCTTTCCTAAATAATTTATTTATTATTTTGTCCTTGATTTACCTTAATTAATTCCCCCTTTATTAAAATAATTTATTTACTTAAAATTTTCTAATAATTCCTTGTTTCTCCATAATTCCCTAAATTAGGGTTTCGGGGTATTTCAGAACCTTGCCAACTTTGTTGAGCATCTTTTAAGACAAACATACCTCAGGCTTTGCTTACCCTTTCTACCAAACCTTTGTAACCCATTTGTGGGTGAGACCCTCAAAATAACTTTAACCCCTACCTTGAAACCATCACTATGATTCCTAAATCAATCAAACCTATTGATCCTTCTCCTCAATCACATCTAGCACAAGCACAATAGTCTTGCTAATGTCACTCCAACACAAGGGTGTCTAACACTTGCATACATATAATGCCACAAAAGGTGTCATCCCTATACTAGTATGATAATTTATGTTTTAGGAGAACTCCACCAAATGCAGATGATCATCCCAACTAAATTGGAAGTTCAAAACATAAGCCGCAATATATCCTCACGAGTCTGGATTGTCCTCATAGTTTTTCCTTCTGTAGTTAGGTGAAAGGTAGTATTCATCTTGAACGTTGTATCCATAACCTCCTATAACTTACCCCTAGAAGTTTAAAAGAGACTTTTAATCCCTATTGAAATCTATGTTAATAGGTGTTCCATGATAACTCACCAAATGCTTTATAAATGCCCTTACTAATTGATTTATGGTACACAAGAAGACTTTGTCAGTATAAAAACTATTGATTTATTCAATTGGTTGATGATGATCCAAGTCATATTATACCCAGTGTAAGTCATTAGTAGTTCACTCATAAAATCCATGGAGATGGAGTTCCACATCTATCTTGAAGCATCCAAAGGATGGACCAACCCTATAGGTCTACGATACTCTATTTTGAACTTTTGACAAGTCAAACATCTTGATACAAACTATATTACCTTTTACTTCATGGGAGACTGCTAGTAAATCTTCTTAAGATCTTTGTACAACTTATACCCTCTTGTGTTTATGAAATATAGAGTACAATGACCCTCATCCAAAATCTAGCACATCATATTAGTGTAACTCTTGGGTGTACACCAATAACCCCTATGAAGAATGATATTATCCTAAGAAATCTAAAAGACCTTAGCTCGATCGTTCTTTATATTTTAATAAATTCTCTTGAGCTTAACATCATGAGGTTTCCCAGCTCAAATTTCATCGAACACAGTCAACTTAATTGCTAAAGCACTCATCTGGAACACTAAATAACCCTACCGAGTGAGCTCTATTCCCATCTCACCAAGCTCCTTAATAAATCAATTAGCCACCACATAAGAACTCAAGGAGTGAGATGCTTACCCACTCTATCCATCTCTTATGCCTCATACTCAACTCCTTATGAGTAAATATATATTTGAGGCTCTTATATTTGGTGAAGAATGTGCACCGTGTCTTATAAAAATAGTACCTTATAATCTTTAGTGTGAAGATGATTAAGACCAATTATTATTCATGTGTCAAGTAGTTTTTCTCATGTTGCTTTAACTAACAAGAAATGTATACCTCTACCTTACAAGTTTACATTAATACACAACCTATTTCAACCTTGAAACTATCACTATAGGCCTCAAACCCATATAATCATGAGAGTAAACTAAAAATGGTGTTATAGTTAGACATCCCTTCGACTCTTAAAATGTGCTCTCACATACATCCTCCCTTGAATTCTTCTTTAGAAGTTTCATCAAGGGTCGAGATATGTTTGAGAATTCTTGTACAAACTTCCTATAGTACTAGACCAAATCCAAGATATTACAAACCTTGAAAATGCTAATGGGTGCCTTATACTCTATAATTGCCACAATCTTTGTTGATTCCTTACTGAATCCTCCTACTAACCCCATATATTCCAAAAAGGAAACTTTTGAAGCTATAACATGCACTCAGAGAGCTTGGCATATAGCCTGTGCTCTCTAAGGAGTGATAAAATAGTATGAAGATGCTGTTCTAGATCCACCCTACTCTAAGAGTATACCAAAATATGGACCACCGCAAACTAATCAAGGAGGGACCAACAGATCCTCATCATCAAGTCCATAAATATGGCAAGCGCATTTATGAGCCCAAAAGGTATCAATGTGAACTCATAATGCCTATACCATATCCTAAAGGTAATCTTTATGGTGCATGCCTCGATGATGCATAGCTAATGATAACCCCAAATATGATCAAACAAATCATCCACTAGTTTAATCCCCAATAATCTATACACAAATGAGGGCTCACAACCTTCTTCTTTACTAAGAGAATAGGTGCTCCCCATGGCAACACACTCAGGTGGATATATCCATGAGCCACTAACTCCTTTAGTTATGGCTTTAGCTCCCACAACTCTACCGGCACCATTTGATAGGGTGCCTTTGAAATTGCTTCTACCCCCAGTACTATCTCATTGGTGAATTCTATCTCACGTACTAGTAGCATACCTAGTATCTCCTCCAATAACATGCCACAAATGTCTTGGGTAACTGAAATGTCTTCAAATGATGACATGTCCTTGTTCAGCTACTTAAATCCACATAGATACATAAGGTAACTTATATAAACAAATGAATACAATGTATGGGCATATACGACCTTTTTCATTGGACTAGGCTTGAATCTCCTATAAGAGACCCTAACATCCTGAGTTCTTTACAATACTACTCGCTCTTATGCACAATCTATCAATGGTTGGTATCTCCCTAAAATATCAATTAAAAGGATTACATTGAAGTATTATACGTCCATCTTGACCAAGTTCAATAAGAATTCTACCCTACCTAACTCTAAGGCCACATCACAATAGAGTCTAGTGCAATCGTATATATCCACAAAAAATAAATATAATAGATATAGACACACTAATAGATGAGGATAAGGCAAATCTAGCAATAAAAGTAGTAGACACAAACAACAAAGAATCGCTTAAATCATAGAGCATATGTATAGGAAATAAGAGGATGTTGAACATACCAATAATTGAATCCAGTTGCCTATCACCATTTACTTGGGTCGCGACATTCAGGTTCATGCCTAGTTTTAATCCCAAGTATCCACCATGATAACCTCTAGAACCTTGGTTTTTCCCTCTTCCCTAAGGAAATGGGAAAGACACTATGGTCTCCCCATAGCTTCCCTAGGTAGTACACTGGTTAGGGTAGGCATACTTTAATGTTGTTGCTACTATTGTGGATGTTGTTGGTAGGTTTGCTACTTATAAGCCTATTGCTAGGGTACATGAAATCTCTAAAGGTAGAACTAGCCTCTCTATTACTAACACTCGTAGGATTGGTGGCCCCATTGGCCTTACTCTCTACATTAGACAGATACACCCTAATGGATCATTTTGGATGAACTCGGTTAAAAACTCAATAAATAAAGTGTCTCAACGGTCCTAAAGTTCTACCCTAACCACTCATCTAACCCTTATGCTAAAGTTTAGAGCTCCACCTCCCCAAAGATGAATCTTTCCTTTGAAATCTTGTCCTAGCTTCCTCTTTACCAGAATAGAATCCTACTCTTGAACCATCATAGTGGCAACACTTTCCTGCTTATACAAGGTAGCCAAGTCCTAAAATGTCACAACACCCATCATTCTCTAAATACTAAAATCGAACCCCTCCTTAAATAGATTTACCATTATTGACTCACTAGTTGCTATACAGAGAGTGACCATCTACAATTCTATAAGCTAATAATGGTACTCGCGCACATTCATGTTCCCTTAGGTCAACTACATAATCTCCTTAAGCTTATCTCTTGTACGACTTTTCTTAGAGAACCATTAAAAGTTTCTGCTAGGACATTGGTTATCCTCCCTATGTACGATAACCTACCTTCTAGGAGTCTACATATCTCGGTAAGAAAAAGGTAGTGTTATTCACCTTCAAATCTCTTTGATAATTGACTAGTAAGAAATTCTGATATAAGTCACAAATCCATCCCTCTAAGATAACCCAATCCTCCTCACCAGTATATATTGGTAGATTGGATGCTTAGTGACCCTCTGAATATAGTCCTCTCTAATACCCTTTTGTGGGTAGTGTGAAGGTGGCGACGGTAGTGGCAGATGCCTAATGAACTCAATGAATGCCTTAAATGTCTCCTCTAAATGGATAACACTATCAATGACATGGCATGCTAGATGCAAGATAAAGAACTCATTAAGGTAAAACATTCCTAGCTTACTACCACATAATATACATAAGCATATTCAAAGGCCACCTAGGCTACCCATTCCTGATTCTTCATGAGTTTGTCTAGGTTTTTGAATTTTTTTTTTAAATATAAATATAATGATAAAATTAGATATGGGATCATTTGAGAACTGAATTTTTAAAAATAAAAAACATGGTAATTGTAATACCCTGTTCGAAGAAAATCTTAATTATAACCGGTAATTATGTGTGCTAGTTATAATAATTATTGTACTATAATTGATAATAAATATATTTTTTAATATGCGTAATATTATTAAGGCTTACTATTTGTAAAATTTAATTAGATTAAAATATACTAGAGGGTGCTCTTTAATTTTTAAACCTAGGTTAGGTCGTGACCGGCATCCCTTTTGTCAAGTAACCTAACTTAGTAATCAAACTCTACCGAATATTTTATCCTAAATATTTACCTAGATTTTTACTCTAACCTATCCCTGACCTATGCTAGATTTCCCCTAACCATCACCTTTCCCTCCTTACCCCTACACGTTACCTGTAGACCATCACACCATCACTCTACACCAGACCTCCCCTCTACCCATTGCTCATTATCCTAGTTTTGTTCCTTGTTGTATTACATGTAAACAAACTTCTTATACACTTCCTATCCTCCTATATGTGTGCCAAATTCTCTTGATCACTCTGCATAATTTCCTACCTTACAGAGCTCCCTCTTGCACATAAACTCTTCTTTTCTCCCATCATTGCTCCATTCCATTCACCATTTTATATACTACGACAACTACCCCCACCGGCCTCCCTAATTTGCCATAGGCCACTTACAGCAAATCCCCATACCCCAGACTAGCCATCCAGGTCATAGATTCTCCATCAACCACACATAAAACACCCATAACCTCCTCGTCCTCAAGCACCTTCTCCTTTTTCCTTAACCTTCGACTCTCCCCACCGAAACAACCACACCACCACAAACTACTGCTATTGTTCCTCCCCCTCCACCTTTGGCAATGCTTACCAAATCTATCCCCAATCTACACCTTAACACATAAAAGCCTACCCCTTTAACTTCGGCCATTTTGGTCGAAGCTCCTCTCTTATACCAGCACCCATTTCTACCAAAACACCCCTCCCTTATTTGACCTTTGCTACACCTCTTCGTCTCCATTTGCTACACATTTCCCTGCCATTTCTCCCCTCCCTACAATGGCTTATTTTGCTATGGAAACCTCCCCAACAATGGCACATAACATTATTTCTCTTCCCTCCTTCTCGGCCACACCCCCCAAAGCTTCTCTTTTCTGTTGCTAGACATTCCTTGGATTTCCTCTTGCTTGATCCACAAGTTAGTAGCCCTAAACTATTTTATTAATTATGGATTATTATTATGTAATATTATATGCTAATATATGTATGTTCTTAGATGCTAAATTTCTAGGTATTCCTTGAGAACTTTGGAGAAGACCTCTTTTGTATAAGCTTAGGTTAGGTAACTCCAATCACTTATAGGATGGTAGAATATTATGTGAAACCATGCTAGAAACTTTTAGACCTAGAATCTTATAAGGTTTTATGCTTTTTGAGTATTCTATCATGCATAAAAAAATGATAATATGGTGAAAGGATGATATTCATGATTATTTCTAATTGGGTCATATGCATGATAATATGTCAAATATTTTATGTCCGCATGTCTAAGATTTTGTTAGAGATTTCATTATTATCATTTTATGATTTAAATCCTATGGTATATACTTCATGAATGCTAATGCATGGAATTAGGGTTACAATAGTTAACATGGACAAGTATATGCACGATTTGGGTTAGCTTATGATAAATTCTATTCCACATGGCCTAGAGTTCATGCATGCTCCTACATGTACTATAATAATAATATGACTATTTAAATGATGTTTCATGTTTTAAATGTGTATGTTTATGCTGCATGACAAATGTGGTATGTAATAGTTGTATGATTAGGGTTTTGGTGGGCATAACCCACTAAATACAAGAAAAGTGGAAAATATAGTTAATCGTTGAATTGTAAAGATTACCTACACGCTAAAATAGTGTGAAATATTGCTTCGTTGGTTGTTCATGACATGTCTCTTATAATGATAATTTTTGATATGAAAAATAAGTAAAATGAGGAAACTATGGTTTTAAAGGGTATTTCATTAATTTTAACCTAATATATTATTTACAAATAAATGAATTCTAGGATGGCCTTAGCATTTTGATAGGTTGACCTCAGTTAACATAGACCTATGACCATAAGGTTTATCTAAATAATTGAAAATAAAAGGGAAAATGGCTAAGTATGAAAAATGAAAATTTATGTGATGTATGTAACTTATGTGATCACCTCATAAGATATTAATGCTTAAAGTAAAAGACCTTGAGTTGGGAATGGTTTCTCCACAGGGGTCGTTATTTTAGAGGTGAGGTGTTGTCCCTCATTTTTAGTTCACTAGTGTGCTATTGTGCCCCACTTTAAGGCCCTTCTCTACTCTATAGGTAACCTACAGGCCCTATATGAGGTATTGATACTTAAGGACAAGGTGACCAAGGTTGGGAGGGTACTGTGTTGCTTTCGGGCTCTGGTATAACTAGGTGTACCACTATGTCCCTAAGTTTGAGGTAAAGGTATTGTGTTTCTCTTAAGTACCAATATGACAAGGTGTACCGCTGTGTCCCTAGGTTGATTTATATATGTCTTGAGTAAGGAAGTAAAATGGAAATGTTTGTTGTGTAATAAAAGAAATGGATTGTTGGTTTTGTATTAACTTTAGTGCCTTAACTTGGTATTGTTTTTGATTGTCTTTCTGGTAGTTGCCTTAGTGCCCTACCTTTGTGATTAGAATATATTTCACTAACCAAAAATAACTCTACACTTTGAAATGATGAGAGGTGGATTGGTATGTTTTGCTAATACGTTTGAGATTTTGGCCATGATATATGTTTCTTTAAGAGTATTGTTTGTACGGTTCATGCCTTATGCTCAAGTATGCTTTTTGGTTGTTGGCTAACTATGTGAAATGTGGGTATGCTGCCTCTTGTGAGGCATTGTGATTTACTCGATACGAGGAATTCGTACTGATAATACTTATGTAAATGACTATGTGAGGACCATGGAATGGAATGAAGGTTAAAAGTGTGAGCAAGATAATTGGAGTCCTTAGGAAGAGGTTCCATTTTTATAATGGGCCTTTAGGTATAAGAGTTAAAGTATACAAGAGTTATACCTTCAGATGCTAGTTTTTATTACAAGTAGTTTTTCTTTGGAATCTTATGCCCCTTGTTGTACTTTGGTTATATTATTGTACTACGGTAGTTATTTGTAACTCTATTATGTATTATTTCTATTTCCACTAAATTACTTTGGTTGAGTTTTGTTTTAGCCTTAGCACATAGCGTAAGAAAGGAAAGGAATTAGACTTATGCTAAGTGTATCGATAACACCTGGTAATTTAGTAATTAATGCTTCTGCAAAGATAAAAAAATTCAGCTAGTAAAATGGGGGGCGTTACAGTAATAAAAACCAAATCTTTCATACCAACTTGTACAACCTAAAAATTTACTATTGAAAATTTTCATTTAAGTAGATGCATAATAACAGTATAAATAGGTGTTACTACAATAATAGAAAAAAAAGTGGGTTACCATACCTTCCATACATCTAATACAAGGAAAAATGGATTGAGTTTAATACATAGTAAACAAAGAATGAGAGAAATTTCATAAATTGAGATAAGAGTTTGGAGATTAACTTTGTGTACAATATCAAAATATATCAAAAGCGATCCTATGGAACTAAGAGACAAAAATGGTTTCTAGATAAAAGCTAATAATAGGAAAACATGACTCTATATCTAGCTTAAAGAATAAAATGATCACTAATCCCTAGGGAAATTATCATAAGCAGCAAATTCATCCAATGGGCTCTCAAAGTCCTAAACAAAAATAACTAGGTCGTCTGCTCATGAGAATACGTAGCACCGATTTGAAAGATGATCTTTATGCTACGTACTAAGTAAGAGAATAGCGTAATCATAAGAGCATACGAAAAACATAATTTTACATAAAATAGCCATCATGCAAAAGGCTTAAACATGATATAATGCAAGAGAATAACTAAGTTTGGATTTTCATCATTAGATAATATCACCATCTTTTTTCTTATTTATGTCAAGATTAGGACCCTACTATTATTAATCTAGTGGAACGAACAAAAACATATCCTAGGAAACAAATGCATCTAACCATTATTACTTAGCTGGTGGAATGGCTTGAAGTACCTCCCAAGGTAAAACTTTCCTGGCCACTATTATTAAGCTAGTGAAATGAACTTAAAACCTTGGTCCTCACTCATGTGACCTTTTACTTTAAGTAATTAATGTCTAATTCACTATTATTTATCTCAAGGTCATCATTCAAACACATATATAGATATGAAAAGAACATAATATAAACTTAACATAAAGATTCAAAACACATAAGACACAACCTTTTAAAGATCAGAAGATCTCCCTAAGAAAAAAATAGCACATTTTTTCCAAGAACCCTACTTTCACATTATAAACATAACATCTTCCATAATACTAATATATCCTCCATTTTAGCATGCATTCCAAAACTATTTTTATTTACAACATATTTGAAAATATAGGTCGAACCCCAGCATATTTTACATGTGATAACATCCCTACCTCTAGGATTACTATTTCTAATTCCTACGAAATCCAAAATTCATATGTTAGAGATAACATTTCCTATATAACTAATATAATCACTAAGTTTTTCATATAATTCTAAAATACCATTATTAACAACATATTCTAAAATCAAGGCCTAACTCCATCATTTTACACCTAAGATGATGACACTGCCTCTAAGGTTACTATTTCTAATTTAAGTTGTTTTCTCATATTATTTAGTTTATACAACATATAATTACTTCAAGTATTCCACGTGATATAATTTGAACATTTTATCCACATTAACACATCTAAATACCATAAATTCTTTATTTATCTTATATTAACCAAATTACCATAAAAAGATGCTAAAACACTCGTATTTCCACAAAACTTCGTGAGTCCGTACATGAATGTTTTTCTACCTTTATCACATATTATTAAGAAAATAAATAACATATAGGTATATTTACGAATTAAAAGTCATATCCCACTTTAGATACTGGTTAATTCCAACCTACTTAACTTACAAAACCAATTTAGCCATAAATGTATATAATCACATGCTTTTATAATTTTCTCACTTTTCCATCATACCACACCATAGCCATAAAATGATATTATCATAATTAAATTATCCATATAACAATAACAACCATTATTTTTCATAATAATATAAACATTGCATAAAAAAACCTTAGTTATAACATGTTTCCTTACTAAAGGGCATCAGTCTCTAAGCACATAAAATTCCTAAGATTCCTCCACTAAGATAACTAAAAAATAACCTAAAGCCAAGAATAACGTATGGTTAGAGCTTAGGAAAACCACCAAGGAAAATTTAAGGTAAACGATGACAGAAAGGAGAAACAACTAAAGAAAACCAAGCTACAGAAAAATTTAGCACAACCAAGGGTGTGTTTCATCAAAAAGGGGACAAAACTAGGGTGGTTGTTGCATCAAGGGGCAATGTAGCTAGGATGGGGTTGGCATGGATAGGTGATGGATCTTGGAGGGTGGTATAATAAGAGAATGACATAGCTTGAAGGGTGGGGGCATAAGAATGTAGTTGGAAAAGAAATTTGGTGAATGGTTGAAGGTTGTGTAAATGAACAATAAAACTAAGGGGTTATGTATTTGTTCTTGATGCAGCTTGAGTAGGTTCTGATGCATCCAAGGGCAGAGTTGCTTGTGGAGTAGTAAGTTACCCACAGCTTTGTGGGATGAAAAAGGAGAATGATATGGAATAGTGCATAGATATGAAAGCAAAAGAGAAGGAGAGTTAGAGGAGAAGTTAGATGAAGTAATAATTTATTTAAGAAGAAAGATTAGAGGTTATATATATATAGTTGGTGGAAATGGTAAGGAACGATAGAAGTGAAGTAGATGGTTATGGGTGAGGCATAATTAGGGAAAAGGTTTGGGGTAAAAATTTCAACTACACATATCCCTTAAGATGTCAGAGGTGATCATGGTGATGATTAATGTAGAAATGGTAGGCTTAGAAAATGATATTTGGTAATGAGGAAAGAAAAAAATGTAGAGGAAGAGAGGAGAAGAAGATTTAGAAAGAGATTAAGGAAAAGGAAAAGGAAAAAGAGAAAGAAAAGTGGAAAAGGAAAGGAAAAAGGAAAATAAATTTAGGGTTGGAATTAGAATTAGGTGTATATTTAGGATTAAGAAATTTGGTTGAGAATAAAATAGTAATCATTTTTAGATAGGGGCGGGTTAAAATATTAATTACCAAAAAGTAGGGTTAAATTAACTTTGTGGTATTATAGTTGAAGTTTATATGCTTTTGTCCCAACATTGCACACCACCCTATTGTTAGCATTGAACCTCAAAAATCTACACTTAGAGGCTTGGATTTATATTAGGGTTTGGAGTATGAAATTATAAACCCCTTTACCCATCATTTCACATGAGAAACCTTCTTCAATTATAGGTCAAGGCCTCCTTTTTATCCTCTTTTTTTTCACAGCCTCCAAGTTCCCTTATTTTTCTCCATACTTACTTCACCCACATCCTCTTTCTTTGTTCTTCACTTCTTATTTTCTTCTCTCTTCTAACCCTTCCTCTAACTCCTCCTTATTTTGATCTTAAAAAAAATAGGGTTAGATTTGAGAAAAGAGTGAGGGTTGTCTCTTTTCATCTTAGCTTCTCTATTTTTCTTTGGAAGTTGATTTCCTCTGATTTTTCTCTCTAGCATATTATTTTATTTCAGTTCCTATGAGATTTTAATGGATTTATTAAGTTTTAATCTCATGTTTTATGGTTTTCAAGTGTTGGATGTGTTTGGATTTTCAAGTTGAGAAGACTTTTACTCTCTTTGGTGGGTTTTTGCTAAGTTTTCTTGAGGTAAACTATTATCTTCCCTATTTAATGGGAAAATGGTATGAGTAAGTGGCATGTTCTATGTCATTGTTAATGCATGAGTCCCAAAGATGAAAATGTGTTTGAGAGTGTTAAGATGAATTAAAGGAAAGAATTGGTGGAATAGTCTAACTTGAAATCTTTTGTGCATTAAACTTACAGATATGATTTAAATTTATCAAAAAATTAGGTATTTGAGAATTTTACCATCATCAATATGCATAGTATGATGTATTGATTTTTTTTTTTTTTTTGCAAAAAGTTAGGATATGAAATAAAATGATGTAGGACTCTTAATTTCTATTAATGATTTGGCTAAAATTTCAAGCACTACTTCAATATGTTAATGAGAATCTAATGATGATTTTCGTATTTTACATGTTAATCGATGAATATTGCTTGTTACAAACCTTAAATGATCAATGATTGATGTTTGGATTGAATGTGAAAATCTTAAAGAGCTTTATTATGTATAAATGTGCATGCTAGGGATTTTTTTTATCTAAACCAATCAAATAGTCACCAAGACCCATCAAGTGGTCCTTATGACACACTGACAAGTTTGGTAGACCAATCGATCATTTTACTTGTGACCTCAAATGTCATAATCTCAAATTATACCTATCAATTGGTTTTACCAAACTAATCGATTAGTTATTAGAAAATTCCTTCAATTAGGTCAACCAATTGACTTGTTAGCATATGAACCCAAGGGTTTTACTTTCTACTTAAACCCATAGATTAGTTAAACCAAACCAACCAACTAATTCCCAATCAATTAGTCAACTAATAAACTCATTCATGATCACTATGAAGGTCTAATAGTGCTCTAACATTTGACTATTCGATGAAGCTAATAGATTGGTCATCACAACTAATCAAATGGTCCTTGGAACCCATCCATTAGTCTCAACTAGGATTTCATGTCTTACCATCTCCTTGAGTGTGATGTATTGAGTTTTCTTATTCTTGGAGGATGTCCTAAGATGTTAGTATATATAAGTAGACCTACATTAATTGAATTAAAACTACTAATTGAAATTAGTAAAATATTATCTTAGCTTAACCATGTTTGACCTTAGCCTATAATTTTGGCCTTTCTATTGACAAAGAAATAATTAGATGATTAGATGAATAAAAACACATTTTATTTTTTCTATGACTAGTATCTATATAATGACTTGTTTAATTGGAATAAGAATGTGGTACCTTGTAAGTTTGGATGATGTAGTAGAACTAAAAGTAAATAACATGTACATATATGATGGCCTTAAGTTGACCCTTATTTGACCTTAATTATAAATAGTAGCATCTTCTTGGGTGATTGAATAAATGTTTGAATAATATGATTTAAATTTGGACTCTAGTGGACCCTTAGCCTTAGCCTTAAAGATTAACTTGAAATGTTCATTAATGGATGGTAAAAATGTGGTTTAGTAATGAAGCCATGATTTGATGCTAGTCTTAGGCCTCGACCTAAACTTAAATTATGAATGAAGAAAAGTAAAAAAGAAATCAAATTTTGGCTTGGACATCTGTGATTGATATTAATATTAATATTTCCCTCTTTGGCATAAATAACCAAGTAATGGAATTAACACTATAAGATACCCTTAATGGGAATAATGGATAATGTGAGAACATTATATGGTTGTATTTGGATTAAAATGGAATATTTCTTGGCATGATATAGTGTGTGGGCCTTGGTGTGAAATAAAATCTTGATCTAATAAGATATTAATTATTTAAAATGAAAGAAGTATTATGGTGGCTCTAGGTTATCTAATCCTCGATTAGTTACATGAGTTAGTCACCCTTCAAGCATATTTATTTTCCTTTGGATAGAATCCTAGTTAACCTTGGTGTCTTTCTAACTCTAGACACTAATGATGTATTATGGGATATCGATACTAAATGGTCTGGTTACTAAAGGGAGATTATTTTGGCTTTGGCCAAACTTTATGCCCATTAACTTATTTGGGGTGGATTCCATGGTTATTGGGAGGCTATTGGGGATAATATTTCCCTTTGTTTAATAAATTTGTATAAAGGAAACCCTCTAATCACATAACATAAGATAATAACTAAACTGAGTTCTAGATGTGCATTAAGTTTGCCATGCACTCAATCTTAATATTTTTATTTCAATGATGTAATATTTAGATTTCCCTCATATGTATTTAATAGATAGATTTTGATTTAATTTATGAACAATCACAAAGTTCATCCTATTCATAACAAAATTAGTGTTAAGGAAATACTATGATCACTAAACAAGAGATAATAACTAGAATAAGTCTGAGTGGTCTATTAATTTTTCTCTAAATTATTTTATGCTCTATCTTAATATACTTATCTCATTAACTTAGAACATTTTTTCCCTCATAAGTATTTAAAAGCTAAAAACTAACTTCAGTTCTGAATGATTGCTTAATTTTACCCATTTTGTTAAGAAATTTGTATAGGAGAATTCTATGATCACTTTAACAAAAGACAATAATTAGTTAGCTGTATGTATTGCATGTAACCTTGGTTTACCTTCTTTAAAAATGTTATCATTAATCTATATTTTGAGAATCTAATGTGGCATATCCATCATGATATATATGCATAAGGCATGTGCTATCATGTACGTACCCTAGATGCTTTATTATTGTATGATTCCCTCGATCATGCATGTTCCTATGAGTTACCTAATGACCCATATTATGTGTAACCATGATCTTCCTACTATAAGAGCCTATGATTGAAGTATCAGATGTATATTTATATGCTCATTACTATATGGAATACATGCTTGCACTATTATAGGGATAATCTAAGTGATCCATGTTTTTTGATGAATATGGTAAATGTGTCCAAGTATGCTATTACATGTACATTCCTGTATGTATATATATGTATGATCAAACATGTTTCAATAGTTAAAAGTATGTGAAACCATGAACTTATGTGAAAGTATGTATATGGTGTAATATGAATATTGTATACACCTCTTGGTATATTTAAGCATAAGCATGTTTTGTGGGTCTTCCATGTATCATGATCTATATAATAGAGGAAGATTAGTTTGCTTAGTATTTGAGGATTACTAGTGAGTGGTCTAACCTCTTCTTTAGTTGAGTTAGGTAATCTAAGTGTAGGGAGTGCCATGGGCATTTTATGTTGATGGTCCTTGAGTGACCAATATGTCTTCCCTTATATTTGCTTCCTTTGGTTAATGTTTCCTTCAAATGTCATTTTATACTAGTTTTAGGCTTACATAGCCTTTGTTAACAAACCTTAACTCTCTTATCTTTTAAGAATTTTATGTTTTGTGCTCTAATGTTTCTTTTAATTGGTTAGTTGGATATTCAGTCTTGTGCCTAACATAGGATAGATGGTAGGATTCCTATCCAATGTTAGATGCAGGGGGTAGCATCTCATTTTTTATAGGATTGTTTTTGTTTTCATGCTCTAGTAAATGCTTTAAAATAATAATAAAAATATCAGTAATGGAAAATGGGAGTGTTATAACTGATATGTCATATGTCTATACTATGAAAGCTATGGAATATATCTTAGATGTTTGAAAGATTTAACCTCTCAACTTGCCAGTAAAACCATGAAACTAAGAGCTGAGAATTAGAAACTTAAATTTCTTTGTTACTATTTCACAAGGTAGTACATGAATTCAAGAACAAATCTCATTGTATTTTTTCTCTCAAGAACTTAAATAATTATAATCCTTTGCTTATGCCTTTAATTGAAAACTTATCTTATCGATTTTACCCTCTTAAATCTCTAGATATTTCCATCATTCTATAGTTTACACATACATGTATTGAGTTTCTCCTATTTTTTATTAAATAAGAAATACTTTACTTTTCTATAAGCAAACATAAGATCTTATAATTAATAAATATAAGCCATGCATATGTGTAAAAGCATATAAAAAAATTGACTCAAACTAGGCTCACAACACAATTAATGGTGCTCCTAAAAATTTTATAGTTAATTGTGCTCTAGGATATGACTATTTGTACTCTATGCATTGTTTTTTATTCCTATCATTTTAAACCTTTTCAACATGATGATGTTCCCTATTACTCTAAGGTTGTGTTTTCTATGAATCTCTTCTTCTTTTCCATCCGTCCATTATCTATACACATGAAACTTGATCTTAACTTGTGCTGAGGCATGAGTTTATGCTATCAAGCATGCTTTTATAAATAATCAATAGGTCAGTATGGTTGCTTCTATCAAGGTCTATCTTGACATATGGGTTATAATGCCACTAAAATTTAGAGCAAGCTCATATATGTAAAGTCTCTTATCACATGCATATCTACCCATTCTAAAACCCTCAATAGTGTAAGGTTTATCTAATTATAATGTGCTTCCCACCATATTAAACTAGTGTAATATTGAATAATGAGTAACTACATTCATATGACCAAATATTCTCATTGACTTATCACTAAGGTGATTGCTTTATAAATACACAACAATAAGGCAAATTATATACATATGAGCCTCTTCTTTTTATTCTTTTTTCTTTTTATGCATCTAGAATCCCTAGAGTTTTCTCAAATTATATAAATCATCAGGTGAGACTAATAGGAGGAATACAACTTACTTGATAATTACTACATTTGCATCGAAAACCTTTTAATTAAGTTATGTAACAACCCTACCACTAATCCAAATGCTATTGGATTGTAAGATAATACAATGTAGTTATTTTTGACCTATTATTCTCTAAACACAAAAAGAATCATTAAAACATCTTTTAATTTAACTTGTAAAATGGGCTTTAGTTTGGATCACTGATGGGTATATACATGACACATATTTAAGACGCTACCATCACCACTACAAAAAAACCCATAGATGGCGGTAAGAAAATTGGTATACATGGCATTTTGTAACCATCTCTTAATCTATTGCCATATATAATATACATGATCCTTTTAAAACTCACCTTTTGATGTTTTAATTTGGCTCAAAAATCATTAGTGCCATAATATATATGGTGGTTTAGATAAAAGATACTACCTTATTATATACATATATATGGTAGTTATAGACTAAACCTATCGTATATACATGTAAGATGAATCTCCTAAATATTGCAACGAAGGGAATACACAGTTGTTGCAGATCGGATTCATCATCTATTCCAATAACAAGGTCCCAACTCATTTTGAGGGGGTTATAACTAATAACTATCATCTATTTTGCATATAAATGGTGGTTATTAGTCGTAACCATTGTGTATTCCGCTTTTTAGAGTACAAGGAGTTGTTAAGG
The DNA here is from genome assembly GCA_039764185.1 of Tamarix austromongolica. Classification (NCBI taxonomy): domain Eukaryota; kingdom Viridiplantae; phylum Streptophyta; class Magnoliopsida; order Caryophyllales; family Tamaricaceae; genus Tamarix; species Tamarix austromongolica. Next base: position 20,337,803 of record CM077813.1, on the reverse strand, counting down.
GTGTACAAGACAGGTTTGGCTAACAACTATTTTGTATTCCCTATTTTTTTTTTTAATAGAGCACATAAGATCATTTTCATACCACATTGTTTCCTCCAAAAAACTTATAGATGTTTCCAAGATGATTTCACTAGTACCAATGTTTGCCATTTCTAAAACAAGAAGCTAGAATTTATAGGATTTAGATGAAAATAAACAATTTTATTCTTACCTTGCATATCAAACCATATACAATTTTTTTTTTCATTCATATACTCACTCTAGGTAAAAAAATAAATAAATTAAAGGAGCACATATGATCCTACAAATATTCATCATAGAAACTAGTAATAAATTCTAACCATTGTTACCAAACTTCTTTAATCTTGTTATTATCATATTGATAAAGGTTAAAATGTTCATAGACCTACAAAAGATGGAAATTACCATTTTAGTATTAATGTATATAGCTAATCATAATTAATATGAACTAATAAAAAGTATACATATACTCCTTCTTGTATCGCTCAATATTTACAAATGATTTTCTTCACGACTATCTTGGCGTAGTATCCACAACTTGCATTATCTTGTTGTCATTGACACTAAAAAATAAAAAATATAAATTATATTATTAGTTTCTCATACTAAATAGTTAATATTAAATGACAATGATTCTTAAATGATATACAATTACAAACCTAATTTTTTTCACTAGACGTATGGGGTTATGGTACCCTTCCATTCTTTTGTGTCCCAAAATAATCCTTGAATGACCTAATTGATCTAGTAGCCATATATTTAAAAAACATTGTGTGTGTGACTCTAATTAATATAATTATATAGATAAATAATTACCCTTTAACCAACAATTTTGGATTAAAACGAGGATTTCCATCAATTAAATACATCCAATATATAGTATCTAAAACTGGTTACAATATCATTAGTGCCCAATACATGTGAAAGGAAAATGGAGCAAACAAGAGGTATTGTGGAGCTATCTTCATTGCATTGACCATATATAGAACACGTTCAATATTATCATTTTTATTGTAGATTGTGTCTGAACATATAAATCTATATACATCAGACCTATCTAAGACATCAAATAATAAATTATCTTTCAAGAACCTATGACCATGAAAGAAGAAATTACATATTTGGTATCAAAATATTGCTTCCAGCTAATAATTAAAATAAATTCAAATGTGAAAGTATTTAAATTACCTTGTATATGCTATTATATGTTGTTTTGTAACATTTCACCTTGTAACAAATGTACGATATCCTTTTCCCTAATCCACATATTCATATCTTTTGATTTCATGTGCAAATCTAGTGGAAGATGATCCTAATATAATGGTTATCCAATGATAGTGCCATGCCCAAAAACTACCTAATTTTGGGTGATAAGTCACAATGCTTGATTATTGTTTTCATTCCCCAAGCTTTTTAGACTTTTGCATAATCCATATATTATCTTTCCCTCTTACTATTAATTTTTGCTCTAATATAACCAGTCTATGTAAATAAGAAAGAGTGGATTGCATAATTATTAGATCATATATTATCACGTAAGTAACAAGAATGTAATCTAAAATTAAAAACATCCTTGAAAATCACAAGGCTACTCGGCCCTCTTACAAATTTCCTAGCTAGTAAGTACAATAGGAGCATACCCTCTTTTTGACGATTATATGTCACATTAAGTGGCACTAGCTCCATTCATTATGTATCGAAGACATTATAAATTGCTACCTGAACTTTATCAACCCTAGTGGCTAAGTATGAAGAGTTTAGTTAGACTCAATAAATATAGTAGCATTTGCTATAATAGAATCATCATCTATGACTGGCAATCACAAAGATATTGACCCTGTAGTTAATAGTTAAAATATTCAAGTTATGGAAAAAAATGAATTCAAGTACATAGAGTGTAGTGTAGTATATTAACTCATTAATTTTTGTAACTGTTTTAGGAACACTGGATGTAGAGGTTTGATCTGGATAATGTGAATATGATGATATACTATCCAACCTCCTAAGGATTAACTTTTGTGATTCCTTTAAAGCTGTCATTTCTTTCTCCATTTTTTCAAATTTATCCTTTAAAGGGAAATAACTAAGGCGACATCCATATACATTAGATAGGTTGAACTTGTAATTATAATTCCTATATTACCCTCCATACTCTCGAGTACCCAATGTGTGTATCAAAATGTCGTCCAGATCTTGTTTGTCAAAAGTGGCATCCAAATAGTCCTTTCTCAAACCCTTATTTGTAGTAAGAAAAATAGTTAGGGATAAATTACAATATTAAACCAAGTAAAGAGAAATATTGTTTGTCTTAGATTTTTCTCATCCATCTGTTGAGTTCATTTATTGGCAAGCTTTTTGTTATTTACCCTAGCATATATCTAAACACCAGCTTGCTTTGGGGGTATATATTGGATATGGGTTACCTCTACTTGCTCCATCAATTTTTTTCCCTATTTCATCAAGTAAAAATACTTAGTATTAATATGAGATCATAAAATAATGGTATAGAGGTCTATATACAGTCATACAAAAGGCTTCTCTAGCTACATTGTTGCCTTTATGCCCTACCTTGTGAGCATAAATGTTTTTTTTTTATCTACATTAGCTATATTCTTAGTACTCTTTGACTATTACATTAAATATATAAATTATGTTAGTTTGAATTGTAAGATTAGACTCTAGTTATATTAAAAAGTTAATAATAGTATGTTATTATGTACTTCCTATTCCTCTAATGTCCTCTATGAACAAAACACCCCCATTAGTCTAGGGTGATCACATCCCTATAGATATCTAGGGGCATGGACATGAGAGCACTATCAATTGCATTCATATGTTTTTTAACCATCCATAACTTCCAATTCATCAAGGACTTTGTAGCTCGACTCATAAAAATTTTCTTATGTTGTTATCTAATATTAAATTCTTCTTAAAGTATAAAAAAAAATCAAATAGTTTGTATGCATATAAATAAATTATCATATGGTAATACTAAAAAAACTCATATCTATTTCTAATACTAAAATTATACTATAGTGTCATCCCACACCCTATTTTTTAACTTTTTTGGGGCATCCCTCCATGTCTAATGAGTGATTAGGATGTGTACATGAGCCCTAGAGTTACAATAATCAATGAAAAAATTTCTATTCTCACCCACTAGATAGCCTAATTCATCAAAATCAAAACTAAGCACAATGTCCCTTTCTCTATTTTTAAAAATTTGTGTCAATCTAATTTTCCCACTTCTTTATTTTTCTTACCCTATTAATCATGTGTATCATATTCACGTGGATCCATACTTGAAACAAAAAAAATTATACATTAGCAACTTATTAAAGCAATATGTGATGCACCATAGTGAAAAAATATTTAAAAAAAAGCTTTAAACACAAAATAAAACAAAATAATATATAAGAAGTAATTAAAAATTTCATCCATAACACTTTAATATGCAATGTGTGCCCTATATATGCACAAACTTTGATTCAAGTACATAGATCCCTTCTTTGTGATCATTTCGTAATAAGAGTCATTGGTAACGGCATCATGCTTGGACAAGAAAGGTAATTTAGCAGCCAAAACATTCTCCACTTTTATTTAATCTTCCTTATTTTTCACATTTAGGATAATGGAGCATTGCTTATTTGCTAGGTTAGTAACATAGAATACCTATTTTACTTGTGAGGTAATATAAATGGGCATTTCTTACTACCAAGCCTTGAAAGATCCACCGATGTAAATCCAACTTACTTTGTACAAGCCCCATTTTTATTGTCATCTTATTTGCCCTTGAATAAAGGAACTCTAGAAGGGGTGTAATCCAACAGCCATATGCACTCTATTACACCATAGTATGTCACTAATTCGTAAATAGGGTTTTTTTCTCTAAAATTTGACATATGTAAAGCTTTTGATATTATACTCACACCACTATTTTTCATATTACTCTTGTCATACGACTCACTTATGTAGAAAGTACAACCATTGATCATATATAAGCTATATGGCATCACTTTCCCATTTGGTGGGTGTGACAACAAAAATAAACTAGTATTATGTTCAAACAATTGAGATGATAACCACTACAAAAAGGAGGTATTATGTCTATCTAATATCTATTTCTCGCTCCTAGATGGATCTGGAGCCCTCAAATTATCCGTGTTAATCAACATGGTTGAACATCAACTCAATTATGAATGACATAGAGGTGACCTTGCTAAAACATTTAATAATCATCAATGATGATGATGCGGGAGCAGAGTCACAGAACATAACACCGAGGAAGATGGTTACGCTACTCAGAGCGGGTGCATGAATATGGGGTATGCATGGCTTCATGCAACATTTGTTAGCTAGCGTAATGTTTATTTTAAGTACTAGTTATTGTTATTTACTTTTAGTCAACTTTTGTTAGCTAGCGTAACGTTTATTTACTTTTAGTCAACGTTTGTTAGCTAGCGTAACGTTTATTTTTAAGTACTAGTTATTGTTATTTACTTTAGTTGGTTAGTAACTAAATATTAACTGGCTAGTCTTAAGGGAATTAATGCTTTTGGGAGGGAATGTGCTTGTAATCTTTAGAGAAGATGCTCGGTTCCTTGGCTATATAAACCATAGGAAACCAAGTAGAAACACACAATTTGAATAAGAAGAACAACCTTAAGCATTGCTTAAAACAAGAATTCTGTGTGGATTCGTCTCGAAACAAAACCAAATCTGTGTGAACGATTTTGTTATCAAAACCTTAATCTTTATCTCTGTGTGGTTTAAATATTAATTTATCCTTCTATTTCCACTTTATCTTTTCCCACCTCCTCCCACCAAAAATCCTCCTCCAAATCATCTCTCCATCCAATCACAACACCACTGCCACCCTCTATCTTTTCCCTAGCCCAATACGGCCATCCATCGAGCCCTAAACCGGTTACACCACCCAATACCACAAACCTAAACAACTCCCATCATCGCCAAGCCTAACCCTAAACCACGATAGCAACCTCGACGTCTCCCAGCCAGCAACAACTAATCGGCTCACTCCCTTCCCCACCAGTAGCACCTCCTCGCAACGCCTTCCACCACCATCCATCCAGCAGCGTCGTCGCCATCCTCAACCCTTACAACCATCCAGTCCATCGCTTCGTCCCCTCCAACGAAGCCTCCTTGTTCTTCTCACTGCAGCCTCTCACCACCATCCATGCCTTAACTCAAAACCGACTCAACCATCACCTCCCATTCGTGAGTATCCCAAAATCCGAGACTTCGCCCTCCCGAACTACCTCGTGTTCCATCGTCATCAACCCCTTCGAATCCCCATCATCAACCTCCATACTCCATCCTCATCGAATACTCCCTATAAACTCCATCCATGTCCAAAAATCTAACCGTACATGCCTCAGATGACCATGCAAAATCATTTTTCACCCTTTCCCTTATTCCTTTATACCTGAATGTTATGTTTAGGGAGGCCTATCATATTAATTATGGGTAATAATTCATAACAAAATTATGTCACCTCCTCCACTAGATAACTCTCATCAATGCAACCTTCATGTTTGTTTGAATTCTTCACATATCCTTTTAAGAATTTCATACACCTCTTAAATGAATAAATGCAATAGAAATGAATCAGCCCACTTAATCTTACCTCCCTAACCAAGGGAACAGTTAAAAGAGTCATGATTACAAATAATTATAGAGGAAAATAAGTCTCAAGCTAGCATAATATTGTCACAATATCACTCTAAAATTTTTATAACACTATATAGGGTTAATAACATTACTACATAGTCACTTGAAAAAGAAACAAAATCTTGTGATAACACTTCAAACCCAATTTGGTAAGATAGAACGTATAGCAAACAAGTCTTGAATGAGAATATAATGATCATGAGATTTTATACCCACTAACTTCAAATATTTTATAAAAACAAGTTTTTTGAAGTTTTATAAATATTCTTTGGGAACCTTCACTCTATGCGAGCACTCACAAAAATAAATCTTCTCTTTTTTGGCAAGAGAATAATATGAATGAGGTAAAAAAAATTTCTATTTTTTTTACCATCAACAGATGTAATTTTATTCTTATAACCATGTTGACTAAGTCCAACTAAGCATTGATGCCATCCTTGTTATTTTTTAACACATTTAGAAGCATGCTAATTAGTCAGTCAAATACATTTTTTCTCGATATGCATCACATCAAGACAATGTTGTATGTATAAGTTCTTCATATATAGAAGGTCAAAAAAGATTGATTTCTTCTTCCATTTGCTTATGATGCAGGAGCATCTAATGAACCTAATGATTGTCATGTTCATATTAATACTGAAGGTAAGGAAAATTTATCTTTCTTACTATTGGATCCTATGATGTTAACTATTCTTGATAATTCTTTTATGCTTGATATTGAAAAACATTCAAGTTGTTCTTGTAGGTATGTCACATATTTGCAAGAAGAAGATGTTCATACATTTTATATGTACAAGTATTCAAAGCATGCAAGACTATGGAATACATGGGATGATACTTTACAACAAGAAGATATAGTGATTATATTCATTATTTGTATTAACATGTTGTAAACTCTAACCCTAAGTGTATTTTATGTAAGTTAGGGTATTGATATAATTTCATGTATGTATCTTAGTCAATTTTATAGCTTTATAGTATTAATCCTTAGTATCATTTAACTAATGATATTATACTTTGGATTAAGGTTAATATGGGTTTAATTCAACCATGATTAATGGGCTGAATTAAGGATAAGGGCCGGCTGGAAGCTCGACACTTCAAGCTGGAACTCATATCCTATATATACCTTTGTGCGCATGAAATGTAAGCATATTTGAATGAAATAAAACACATGATTTTGTGATCAAACTTTGAGCTACATTAGCTAAAGTCTATCCTCCCTTTTGGGTCAACATAGAGCAAGGAAAATCCAGGATTCAACCTTCCTCAATCAATCTTCAAACTAGACATATTTGAAGACTACTTAAATCTGTTGAGACTCTCCTACTTGGTTAATCAATTTCTTCACCTATACTCCAGCAAATTACTTCGTTTATTTTGCATTAGTTCATGGGTGATAGTTTTTCATACAATCTTTGATCCAACCTTCCGTTTACTTTGATAAAACCACATCAGCTTGAGGGGACATTTTCTTATTATTTTTTTCTGAAAGGCACATTTAAGTCTTTTACTTTTTTAAATACCTTAAATCTAATGAGAGGATTTGGATATCTTTATTATTTATCTTTTCCATCAAAATATTTTCTTGACCAACAATAATGATGATTTATAGGTAATCTATGTTGTCCACGATAAGTAGTCTTCCTGCTCTTCGGTAGTTGGAAAAAATTATGTTATCTTCATAAATAGGTCATGTATAATATCTATGCACACTATAACTGGAAAGATTATCATAAGCTATAAAATCATTGTGGTAAAAAATAGCATCACTCTTAAGTTAAAAGACTCTTGGATCCATGCATCAATTATTTCAACTTTATGATCCCACATGTATTTTAAATCATTAATAAGGGAAGTCAAATAAACATCACTATCGTTACCCGACTAATTTGGATTAGATATAAGTAAGGATAGCAACATCCATTTCCTCTTCATGAATAATGATTGGGGAATATTGTAGTTCACTATAATAACAGGCCATAAATTATAATTGGTGTTTCCAGTAAAAGGGTTCATTTTATCTAAGCAGAGTGCAAACTGCATGTTTCTAGCTTCACTACCAAAATTAGGGTATATAGAACCAATCATCTTTCATGGAAAATAACCTTCCATATTTCTAAGATTATCATCATAAATCCTTCCTTTCATATACCATACAAGGTTCTCTATATTTTCCTTATTATAAAAACATGCGCTGAAATTGTGGTATAATTGGAAATTATCACATCAACTTATTATGAACTTTAACCCCCAACTTATTATTAACCTTATCCTTCTTGTATCATCACATTTGAAATTGAGGATAACTATCTAATGATATATATTCATTATAATACAAAATGAAATTGTTATGAAAAGCATGATTCTTTTCATAATTCAAACACATGGAGCACATAATATTCTTAGCTTCATAAATACGGGGAGGAAGCTTAATGTCCTATGGAAGCATCTCTTTTAAGAGCTCAAGAAGAGAAGTGAAGCATTTATTGCTACCTCCATTACTAGCCTTCAAATTATACAATTGTAGCATAATAAATAATTTTGTAAATTTAGTACAACCATTCAACAAATATGCCTCTGAATCATTAACCAAAAATTCAAACATTTTTGGATGGTCTCTAAAATGTTCTTCAATGTTGTTTGTTAGGTCCTATATTTAAGTAAAATCACCTGAAACTTCAACATCATCATGGTCTAGCACACCAGGTTCATTAAGAAGTGGCTCCACAACCATATCCACCTAATAATAAGATGATCTTATATCTCATTTTCCCCTTTTCTCATCATATTTCTACAATCTACACATGTGAAAGATATCTGTAGAGGATCTTTTGAATGTTCAAAGACTATATTTACAAATTCTTGAACACCGTTTATATATATATATATATATATTCTCTAGATAACCTATATGCAAGTATTCAATTATGATCCATAATGAGAAATAAAAAAAGTTTGGCCCCTAATTTACAAAAAAAGGGGGGATATGATATTATTAGCCAATTCAAGTAAAAACCACAAACATACCCAAAAATACATATAGGCCACAATAACAGTTGCACTAGTAAAAACACCACAATTTTTACAACACTATCTATTTCATTTATGTACTCTTCCTTTTGAAATAGTCTGGTAATAAATATTCACAAGACATATCAAACCAAAAACTAACATAGATTTTATGGATATACACCACAACATCATATATAGAATAAATATACATAAAGGAGTTAAAATATTTAATAAAAAAGAAAAAGTTAGAAAGATGAGAATTTATACATAAAGCTTAAACTCATAGAAAAGAAGAACAAATAAATAATAAATATATTGTGTGAAGATAGAGAAGGTTGATGTCAGCGAGCTGAAGAAGAGGAAAAATGAACAAGAACATCGACAAATAGAAGAGAGAAAACAAAGTTGGTTATAGATATTTGTCTCTTCCAATGAAGATCTCTAAATATCAAAAGGTAAAGTGAAATATTATAGGTGATTCTATGTGAAAGAATGACAATGTAAAAAAATAGGGTGGGGGGAGGTGTACACGGCATTTTTAACTTATAACCATCACGCATACCTTAATACTACTAAAGAGACTGTGGTTTTAACTTATAACCATCGTGCTTACTATTAACAAGAGAGGTAAATATTAAATAAGGGTATATAAGATGGGTTTAACTTATAACCGCTGTATATACTCTTCTGCACTATTAAGGTATACACAATAGTTATAAGTTTAAACCATTATGTATACTTCTTGATTAAAATACCAAAATGCACCCTTAGTGTTTTTTCTTCTTACCAGGTAATGAAATAGACATTGGATCAATTTTACACCACCTTATACTGGATGTGTAATACCCCATCCTAAAATTCTTCCAAATGTGTTTGAAATTATGTTTATACGAAGCATATTAGTTTTGGTTTTGAAAATGGCTTGAATTTCTAATGAAAATGTGAATTCTAGGTATACCGATCAAATTAGTTTACCTAACTGATTAACTTGTACAATTAGAGATTGATAATTTTATTCTTGATGAACCAATTTACTGGTTTGCTCAAACCGATTGCCCCATTATCCTATGATTTTAGATTCCTTTTTTATTTTGGTTTGCATATGTTTCTAATATTTATAAAAACTTCTAATTAGAATCTATTTATGATAATGAGAATATTTTAGTACTTTGGAATTTTTTTACATTATTTAGGTCATTCGATGATTTTTTGTTGTAAAATTTTCCCAAAAAGGACTTTTTGAGGCATATCTCACCTTCTCTCTTCTCCCTAACTTTGATATTTCCCTTCTGGCAGTTGGGTTGTGTGTTTTACTACTTTCACATCCTTCTTAACTTACCAAACTTCTACAATTTTTCCCACCCTGACGAAACTCAACCTGCCTCACTCCATCATATCTTCTCTTGCACCTTGGTTGCCCACACTCAATCATACCAATCTTATAGCTCTCCCTTTTATGGATTTTGACCAGTTCTATCTCCTACACACTTTATTAATAATTCATTTTCATTTTTTACTTGTTGTTCTTAATCTCTTCTTCCTTTCCCTATGCTAAAAAAATAGAGGTTTCTCATATTTTCTTGCCTCCTTAGTTGAGTTATTATCTCTCTTTTATTCTTTTGATCTTGGGTTTAGTTCTCCCTTGTTTCTATTAATCAAGGAAGGAATAAGGTTTGAGAATGGTTGATTTTAATGGAGTTTTAAAAAGGAGTTTTAATGGGTTTGACATTTGATTCTCTTAGGAATTGAGATCCTGCTAGATAGCCACAAAGTAGGATTTTTATACTAGAAGAATTTCTTTAAGGTAAGTCATTCTTATCTTTAACACAAATGAGGTGTTTGTTCCTTATTCATGGTGTGTTTTCATGTTGAGAATGAGCCAATTGTATTCTAAAATTCGAGCATTTGGTAGATTTTCTTTCTGCAATTTAAGAATTATTGGTTTCTTTAATTTTATGCATGATTTGGCAGTCTAAGTATGATTTCATTTAAATGCCTACCTTACCATGTATCCATGTAATTATATGTGTGTAGTATGTCTCTTTATGTGTTTTATGAAATAGAAGTATTTTAGGATTAATTTGGTAATGTGTGGTGAATTTTTGTGTGTATCCCAAGTCTGGATGCTATTTTACGTAAACTAGTTATTTGGTTAGACCATTCCATCGACTAGTGGTATGAAAAGTCACATGGTTTGGAAATTTTGATGGGTTGGTTGTGAGAATAGTCGATTGGTTTGATGAGCTAGTCGATTGGTCCCTATGCGCAGCCGATTAGTTTGTAAAACCCATTGACTGGTGACCTTGTGATCCAAGTGTTCTAATTTCTATATAGATCCATCAACCTGCTAGACCAAATCCATCAATTGGATTTCTATGAACAGTGAATCGGTGAGATAAACTAATCGAATGATCCACTAGTGTTATTTTTTGTTTAAATTTGGTACAGTTGAACCAATTAACTAGTCCTAGGGATTGATTGAGTGGTCCTGCTATAATCCACCTGGTTTATTGTTAATTGTTGCTCTTTTTTTGAGCCTTTTATGTTAATATATTAATGTAATTATAATATTTAAATTATGATTACAACCATGTTTAGCCTAGAGTTAATAAGAATATTAATGATGATATTTGGGACTTAAATTGGTTAAGTTTGGTGTTATCACTTTGAAACACCCAATTTAGATAATAATGGAATTTACTTGCGTTTGTGTTATCATTTAGAAGCACCCAATTGGTGGCTTTTATGCCTTGTAATTTGTTTGGTGTTATCACTTGCAAACACCTAATTAGTTATCACTTGGTAACTAATAAATATGGAATAAAATTTCATTTGAGTCTTTTTCTCCGACTCTTGGGGTAGCTAACTAGAATGTTATGGGTGGGTCATCCTATAGTTTATGTTTTCACTCAATACCTATTTCCTTCTCTATAGGGTTGCGGTTAGTAGGGGTATGGACGTATCTTTGAGGGTAGGGTTACACTATGGTAGGTTGGCATGGAATCAGTGTCTAGCGCGAGTGGGTGTGGTATCCTCGTACAAGTCCCCTAGCATTTCCTATTGGACATTGCTTAGGAAGGTATGGTATCCCATCTTTTTAGCTCTAGCGGAGCAAGTATTAAAGGTGTGGTGAGTGAGGTATCAAAATTCAAGCCCTCTTGATGTACTTCAACCACATATGATGGGTGTGGTTTCCCAATTTGTGTTATCCCTTGAGGCAGGTACACTCGATGTGCGATGGGTGTGGTATCCCTAGAGGAAAGCCCCTTCGATATATCCGAGCCCCGTGTGATGGGTATGGTATCCCATTATGTTTATTTGATGCTATGAATTTTATTCATGGTGGAGAGCAGAGTGTGGTTGGATGAATTATCTTCATAACTGTACATTATGTGATCACTAAAGGAAGATTTATAATATAGTCTTCACTGTGTGGATTGTGATGCACTTACCATATTACTCTTCTTCCATGATTTCCATGCAAGCATGCCTTGTTATATTACTACCATGTGCCTGAGTGTTAATTTATATTGGTATGCTTATCACCATGCTACTATGTGACTTCAATGTGTTACATGAGCCTTACCATGATTTAGATAGTTTGTTTCACCAGTATATCACCATACTAATACTACACTTGTGTGGTCATAATAATGACCTGACTTCTGGTTCAAGGAGTAGAGAATGATTTCTAGGGGTATAATTCTTAGTTAGAGTATGGTAAGGGTGATGATGTGGGCCGGTATCTAGCCATTGTTTAGGGTTGTAGATTTATATTTATGCTTTAAAGTTAAACTAACAAGCTAGATGTGTTTTGCCCGCTACGTTGGAAAGTTTTTATTCTTTCGGTTACTTAAACTCTTGGTCTTCATTTCCTATATTCAGATTTTGTAAACTCTCATTTTCTTCCTATCTATATTATTGCCCTCATCTTTGTTATCATTAATATAGTCATAATATTATTATTGGCATGCTTCTTTTTGTTCGTTGATCCATTTTTTCTTGCATTGGTCATTGGTTAGGTGATGATTACACCTCTCTCATAATTGATGTAGTGGTAAAATTTCCGATTTTAATTTTCAAATGTTTCAAAATTGTCAATTGAAATTTTCTGATTTGTCAATTAGGGGTGTGACATGCTGCCATTTAATCCAATTCTTATACTAGTGTAGGCTAGCTAAGTGTTTTAGTTCTTGGCTAAACAACCTTATGCAATTCTTTAAACTTTGTGGGTGCATAAAACGTGACCCCCTCTCTTCGTTTGTGAGGTCTTCATCTGCACAAAACACATCATAGGAAAGGCAGTCACATTTCACGAGCACCCTTATGATATGAATGCAAGCCTACTAGTAACCAACATGGAACTTCTAACGTTATATGTGTGTGTGTGTGTGTGACGCCTCATGAATCATTCTTGAAATGCATTGCGGACAGTTCTTGCCATACAACGACTATATAGAGATTGTTGTGTTAATACATTTTTATTTCATAAAAGTATTTTTATTATTTTATAAATAAAGTGTGTCATATTTTATATATATATTAACCCTTAATGTGGTCCATATTAAATTAGATATAAAGTTATTGGCCATAAATTTTATGTTGTATGGTAATATGTCAGTAATTAAGCCTAATCATATATCTTTCTATCTAATTCTTGATGGTAGAATTAGAATTAAGTTGTTTTGGATAAATACATGTGTATTGTGTGATGGAAATATTAAGTAAGATAATTTAATTATCTTCATTTTCTAATTTAAATGACTTTTTAAAATTAAATTTGAGTTAAAGGGAGGGAAAAATAGTTGTTGGTTGTCATATTTACATGACATGTGCAGGATTAAGGGAGTAGCAGATAATTTTTTTGCTCTCTCTCTCTCTCTCTTTCTGCAGAAATTTTTCCATCTTCAATACATACACATATATCTATTGGAGAGAAAGAAAGAGGCTATTTTTCTTTAATTTTGTTAGTAATTTCTATGTAAAATCAAAGGAAATGAAGAAATATAAAGAAGGTTACCATTTCCGTTCCTTGTTATAAGCACGCACTATCGGGGTTGAGGAAAATGGAGTAGAACAGTAAAATTCAACTCCGAAAATTATAAATTGTAAATTCGGTGTAATTAATCCGTTAATGGCAGGATGTACGCTATATATATAGTATTTTATGATCTTAATTCCACATAAAGTTTGTTATTTCATGTATTAGGATTTTACATGAATTTTTAATTTGATTGTGCATGAATTCGTATTAATAATATGTTAATTATATTATTCATGCCATTAAAATTCGTCTAATATGTTTGCAGTTATTAGAAGTCCCTTCGGAAAAGTACTACATTATTGCTTGCTGGGTCAAATGAGTGTGAGATTATGATATATATATCAAGTATTCATTGCCACTTCTAGCTAACATGCTTACCGGGTCTTCAAATTTCCATGAATATATAAGAATATCACAAGAACGATCGTGGAATCGAATACTAATCTGAACTACCATCTACAACCGTAGAAATGTTTCGGATGGTTCAGCGCATCAGTAGATACGCAAATGTTCCTGCACATTGCATAGCGATTTTTGAATTTTATTCTATGGGCATTTCCATTTCTGAATGTTTTCCACCCTTTTTTGTCGGGTAAGGGCTGAAGCCTTTTGACAGCCCTGCGAGGTTTGAATCCCAACTCTCGATGATGTCCCAAGGGGCACGATACCCCTGGTGCTAGGCACCATCGGTGAATGAATACTTTCCTAATCATGCATTTGATGTTTGGATTTCCTAGTGATTTAAATTCTTAATCAAATTTGTCACTTGGCCTTAAAAAAGGTTTCTCGAAGAAAACGCACTCTTTAGTAAAATTAACAATAGAAAAGATGGAAAAGGAACAATCGGGTTAGGTTGTATCAAATCAGGCTGTTGTTGGATCATATCATTTACGGTTTTTTTTTTTGCTTAAATTGGTTTGGGTTTGAATCGTTACAGATTCGGATTATATTGAGTTAATACGTTAGGTCGGCTTAGGTTTGGATTGCACTAGTTCATATTAAGATTGTTTCGGGTTCATGTCAGGGACGAGACATGCTAGCTTGGATACAGGTTAATTTAACGGGTCGAGTTGGAGTTAACTTGACGAATTGAGTTGTTTTGAGTTTCAATGGGTTAGGTGAGGTTTGGGTTGAGTTAATCTTGGATTACATCACTTCAGGTTTGGGTCAATTGAATATTGATCACTAAAATTAGTCCAACTTATTAACTTCATGAGGAAATATTAAGTTCGGCCTCATGTAATCATGTAATAAAAATATATATTGTTAAACACTAGTTTATTGTTATGACTTTTAAATATTATATTTTTGTTAAAAAAAAAGATAAAAGTAGGATATCGTTAATGAATAAGTATGTTCCCAATAAATTTTTTTTAGCATTTATAAGATAATATATATTTAAAATCTTTAAATGAATAATAAAACATGCATGATTATTTTTATTATCATAACTTATTAATATCAAATTTGTTCTTATTGGTTCGAGTCAATATCGAGTTTAGTTAAGGACGGATTTCCTTGATGTCAGATTGAGTTGATATCGAGATAACACTAGATTATGTTGATGTTGGGTTTTTGTTTAACCCAAGTCAAGGGTTAACTTATATTAGGGGATAGGTTTAGGTTGGGTAAAATATATTTGGATCAACTTTAGATTAGGTTAATTTTGGATTAAGTTTGAATAAGGTTGAATTGATATTTTTTTTTAAAATTTAATCGGGTTAGACTCGACAGGGATGAGATCTCATGAACTTTTATCAGCTATACTTTTATCCTTCCATTACTCCTGCCATATGTCACCTCCAGTGAGTTTGGTAGTAGGATGATTAATGCACCTAACTTAATTGAATACTATATTATATGTGATTGAGTGCTAGCATAATTAATTATTACTCCATCTATAATTAAAAGATTACCTTTTGAGATCGGATAATAAAATTAAACTATTAATATATTTTAATATATATTGGTACAAAAAAAATATGATTATACTACTCTTTCTAGATTAAAAAGAAAAATATTCTATCAGTTTATGCATTTAAAAAATAATAATAAAAGTAGTTTTAAAATTATATTTATATCATTTATTAAAAAATAATAAAGTGTTTAATACTTATATAATTTAAAAAAAATAAGGGTAAAAATAAAAACGAGGCTTAAATTTTTTTTAAATGACTTTCTTTCTAATATAAAAATTTTATAATAAAATTACTTTCTTTCTGGCGTGGAATAAGTTATATTTTTATACAATAACATATTATACTTTTAAATAATTAAATAATTGACGACGACGGTAATCACTGTTTTACCGTCCAAGTAGAAGAGAAAGCATATATCGCCTCTCACAACAAAGATAAGCCGACAAATGGTCTCAAGAATGCGAGGAAAGGACATCATACGTATACCTTACGATTCCCTGTTGCACGAGGGCATCCCTGATTAGTTACATTAATCTAATACTAATAATGATCACCCAGTCCACTATCAACTAAAAAACGAACACAAAGATTAAGATACATGGATTAATCTATTAAACTTTGAGAGAAAGACAACAGAAGTGTACTATTTATATCAATTCTGAAAAGATCAGAACCCTGTCCGACCTAGGCATGCAGAAATCTTTTCTTTTGAGGCGTATTCAATTCAGCTGTCTTATGTATGTCCATTAGCCAGGTCTACCAAGGATTTTTATCATAAACTAGTACGTTACTGTGGCTTAAACATGCTGTGGTTGCAGATTAAAGTGGTTAGGTACACACTTGTGTGTGGTGGGGACATTAAGTGGCGCTGGTGGTCATTACTAAAATCTTGATTTCATTTAGGATTAGTTATAATATTTGTGACCACATATGGTACTACCTATATATCATTAGAAACGAGAATAATACACACTCTTGTCAAGTTAGAAGTGAAATGATTAACTAGAAGAAGGGATATGTACAACTATATATAAATATGTATACACACACACACCACTTTGACTGAACCATATCCCTTCGCCTCCGTAAACTAATTATTAACATAAAGTTATTTAACAATCGTGTTTAAGTTCGTTGTTGGGCATGGGGCACCCCTACTTTATGATTGAGAGACGAGGGACCTTCAAATTGATTTTTGATCTGATGATTAAGCACCTTGTTTTGATGGATGGCGAGGGGGGAAAAAACAAAAAGCAAGTACAAGGTTAATAGTCAAGTCGAGCTTGTAGAGAAACAACACCAATTAGGGGTGGTAGACAAATGTAACTAAACAAAAAATGCCGAAACAGGCAACGGCCTTCAAGAGAGCCTCACTGCAAGGGAAGAAGCCAATTACATCCTTTCTATTGTGTCTTGCAGTTCGGCATTATTGTACAGCTATCTCTAATTCTAACTCAGACCTTGCATCATACCTTCCTCATAACTCTCAAGCTTCATACAAGATACCAACACATTTATCATAAGTCACATGAATGGAGAGTCCAATGGAGCCAATTGAATCACACTATAAGAAAACCTATTTTTAACGATGAAAATTTTCATTGCTAAAGATAGTAAGTCGTTGTAAAAAATATATACCGTAACAACCGTTTTTGTTGCGGAGTCGTTGCGCGTCATGACATTACAAAAAAATAAAGTAACAACAATGGTCATTGTAAAAAAGCAATTAAATACAATAAAATATATTATTGCTAAATATATATCATTGTAATACATCACTTAAACTAACTATATGTGTTTATACATAGCAACTACTCTTGTGGTTGAAAAAAATTGGTCATACTCTGGTAACAAATTACGTTGTTACAAAAACCTATAATTAGCAACGAATTTTATCGTTGCAAAATATTAATCTATTTTAGTAATCCCCTTTTGACAACAATTGATGTCATTGCGCTAAAGCTAGTTATTGACAACGACATAAATCAATGCAAAATAAATAGCAACAATATTTGTAAAAAATACATAATTGCAACGAACTTCAAACTTCAATTACCATCTTTGTCATTGCAAAAACATACAATTGTAATGACACAATAATCTATTTAAACACCTTTGCAATAAATAACTTATGAAACCTGTAATCAATTTCTATAAATCATGCCATATACACATGTCCCACTTAAATCAATATAACCAAAATATATAACAATAATTCTTAACATATATATCTTAAAATAATGTCAACAAGGAACCAACCGCTAATTTCTATTCCGCAAAACACATACATATATGTTCAATCTGAATAAAAATTACATTGTTCATGAATAACCATCTTGCATATTAATTTTCAAAATAACAACTAGAACTGTTCTTCCAAATGTCAACCATAAGTTCAATCTTCTATAGTGGCAATCATACATCCTGCACAGAATAATTTATAGAAAAGTAATTAATCTCATAAAAAAATTAATAAAAATGATATCCACTTGCTTAATACCTTCTTTGTTTGCCAATGCTACCCAGTAGCATTTTCCTAAATGAAATTTTTTATGATAATGCTAAACTATCAAGTGATGAAGAAAAAATGTGATGGGTTCTATGGTATTAGGATCTAACTGGAATGAAATAGCTAAGGTAGTGGAAATTTGGCCAACCATTACAATTTTATTTTGTTGAGGATACGCTATGAGTTGATTAATCAACCATAGTCTTTCTTGCATATTAATAATGATATCGAGTAGCTAGCTTGTCAATATATGTTTTCTTTTAGCTTTTATATTTCTTTTTGCAACTTCTTTTTCATGTTTGTTTTGGAGAAAGATATAATAGCAAAAAGAGGAAAGAAATGAGGAGATTCTTTTGAATATATTTGAGAAATGTGTCATCAATCTAGAGGTAATGGGGTTTTTATCACTTTCTGTATAAGACAACATGTATTTCTTTCTTGTTCTCTATTGCTGCTTCCTATTGCTATATTTGAAACAACACCAATATCTATTTACATTAATTTGTAATATTCAAGCTATAGAGGAAGTTAGTTAAGAAGATCTTCATATAAGTCCACTGTTAGAATATTTTCATAATTTGTTCTATTTGTTTTATCACCATAGTTAGATTAGTTGTTGTATTTCAATATTCTAAACTGATGAAATTGAGTAGCATACAGTTCCAATCTAGTGATGCTGGTATTTAGTCCTTCATAATGATAACTAGTTTCCATTCAAGGCTTCTTTTATAGTACCCTGATCCAAACTATAGTGGGTAGGAGTTGTGTGCTAAGCTGAAATGTTAATCCGGAATTCTATAAGCAACTAAAGATGCAAAACAAAGAGTCATGGTAAAGGATTTTTGGTTTTGATGAGAAATAGGATTATTAGCAATTAACTTAGTCATACAAGGAAGATGGAACATTTTCTATTTTCTTTCCTTCATGCTCATCTAGCATTCCCTTTTATCTTTTTATTTTATTTTGTTTTATGTGTTCTTACATTCTGTAATTAAGGTATATTTGATCAATCATGGGTGTATTTCTTATAATTTAATTTTTATATTGCTTACCTCTCAAAATATTTCTATTGTTCCTTCTTTATGTATCCTTTGGATTAAGTTGTAATCTATTAAGTAGTTCTAATTTGGGTTATAGTATATTTTATTCAAGTGTCCATTTGAGTTTTTCAATATGATTTTATTAAGAACTACTTGCTTGCCTCCTCCAAGAATGATGATTTTTATGACCATCAAGGTACATCTTCTTTTTAATTTCAATAAGTCAATCCTACTTTTTTACTGTAATTTGACTAAAATCCATCTTGTTTAAATTCGATCGTTTTCCCTAGAGTGGGGCTATACCTTTAGAGTCCTTTTCATGATCTCAATGCACCCACCGATCATAGCCCTTGAAGATACCAACATAATTATCGTATGCTCTTTCTATTATATAATAATTGTCTATTTTTTCTGGTGTTGTAAAGACACCAATAATAATAACTACTATTACAACAAAGCACTAGCTACACCTACTAGAGAATCATTAGCACACCAACTAGCAACACACACACACACTAGATGGGAGCTAAATTAAAAATTGACCAAATATTGTTTTAGTGGCAATTGGTTACACATGGTTGCCCAACTGTTATAAAACACTACTCACTAAGTAGAGAGTACAGACATGGTTTTCAACATATCACATAGTAAACACTCAAAAAGGATGCACTTGAGCTGATTTCCACATTTTAAGCCACTTTGTAACAAAGAATAGATGATTTTTAGGGTAAAAAAATTACTAAAACAGTGAATATACTCTAATCTAATCACCACCCTTAGTGCAATGAACACATGATTTTCAACAAGACTTGTAACAAAACCAAAATCCGTAATGGTATTCACATTTCAATAACTAAGGTATCCAAATTCCATATTGAAGGTATAAGAAGATAGATTTTTGTAAGAAGACTTTACCAGTACTAAAGAGATAGGACATTTCTCAAAGCAATAAATTATTCCAACATCTATTGTTTAAAAGCCTCCATTTCACGTCGTTGCTACTCTTTATAGCTTTCAAATTTCTTTTGTTGGTTTTCTTGGCTTTCCTCATTCCTTTTCCCAAAATCATTGATTATTTGATCTTGTTGTTTAATTTTCTCTTATTGCTTGTTCACTTTTTGTTGTTGGTGTATTTTTTGTCTTCCTTGGGTAAAGGGACGTATTTTAGTTCCTTTTCTATGATAATATCTAGATCTAGCAGGTAACACCTTCAAAAGTATCTCCTCTTGTGACTTGGTGTCTCCCAATGTGGCAACCACATCCTTTCATTTTTCCTATAAATAAAATATGAAAATAAATCAACCATTTATACACTAACTAGATAAATACATGCATACATAATAAAAATATTTTTTTACCATACATGTATCTCCTTTGATTGGTTGTCTGCCCACTCAAGCACCCTATCTTGATTCTTTAGTGTATGTTGGGCAAGCTAAATTATATCAGCTGAAGGCTTCACATTATTGTTTTCTTTTCTCTACAACAATAAAAAAATATCATTATTAATATGTAGTTCATAATACTAGCTAATATGAACTTAATGTGTCAACCCTTACCAATATATCTTCATATTCTGCAAATGACATGTTACCGAACTTGTGTATAGACCTCTTGTTAGATTTATGATTATTTGAATTTCTTTCGCTCATTGCCTGCATGTTTAAAAAGCTTAATATTAATATATTTAATCAAGATAAAAGCTAATTATGTACTTTAAATAAATATACTATATTAAATTCATCAGAATCAAATTGTTTTACACAATACTCCCATTGACCTGATGGTAAATTAGGAGGTAGATTCTTCAAGCATTATTTATCGGTTTGACCACATTTATCACTCTTGTAATAGTAGTGTAAACGAGCTTTCCACAATCTATATAGAAGTTGCATAGTATTGATAACAAAAGCTTGCAGCTTCAAATAAGTCCCACCTTCCTAGATGCCACATTTATAGTAATATAACACAATTAATTTATTATAATAATTAGACTTGCACAAAAAAATTTAAAAACCTTGAAATATTGGTCTTCTTACCTGTATCTCTTTCCACATGCTATTATTAGCCATTGTGAATGCTTCTTGTATGTTGTTAACATTTAATAGAGCCTTTGTTCTCACTATACGACCACACTCATTTACCAAATGTCAAGCATTTTGTCCAATTGTCGATCAATTTTATTAGGAATGTAAATGTTCAACTTTGATTATTTTCCTTTGATATTCATGTTAACCACATAGCATTTATATTTTACTATTTGACCTTTAGCTTTCTTACTTGTTGCTAATGCCAAATGAAAATAAGAAATAAATAGTTAATTATATAGTTGAAATATAATTACATAGCATACTAAAAGTCTCACATCTATTACATTAACACAAGAGAATAATTTGTGTAAGAATATATCATTAAAAATATATACCTTCACCATTTTAAGTAGTTGCATTAATTACTGAGTGTGCTAAAATATGCCCACTTCCCCTTCTTTGTTGCTCATCATTTTCAATTTCAACATTCATAAAGTTGTTTTGAGGTTTTTTTCTCAATCTCCCATCAATCAACAAATTCATTAACATTTAATGCCATAGAAACTCTCCCAGTAATATTGTTCACTCTCTTTCTTTTACTAATTTGGAGATTCATATCTACATTGACATATAACTCATAAGTAAATGATGCATATGAAGGTCAATGATGATGTTTTAGTATCAAAATATAACTTACCTTGTCCCCTTGGCAAATTATGTCTCTCAAATTCATTATAACTAAAATCTTGGTGGCCCAAGTGCATATTTGGGGAACCAGGTTCAATCAAATTCCATGCTCTTATGATGCAACTATTCCCCAACTCTCCTTGTCCAACTATGGTTATATTATAATCAAAAGATAAATTGAAAAAGTAAACAATAAAGTACAAATCATATTATATTACAAAACATATTCCTTATTATCATTGTAATAGAGTACCCGATTATATGATTGTAATAACAAAGGGAAGGATTAATGTATGCACTAAATGCTACTAGTGTCAATGAGTTCCTTGGAAAAAATTGGAATAATGTCATTTATGATGTTGATTAAACACGAAAATGAGCCTAAAATTAACTAACCAAACTAGCAACCATCTAGCTAAGATATATCACTATCAAAATGAGCATAAATTATATATCTATTTACCTTTTTCATTTCTATGATAGTTACTTCCACTATTATGTCCTCTTATCATACCTAACTCTTCTGGTCCTTTTCATCATTAAACATAATTAAATTTAATTACCTTCACTAAAATATGAATATGACTAGATTGTAGAATAAATTTAATTACTCTCATTGCCCATCATGTGAGCATCTTCTACATGTTGAGGATTAAATGTCGTAGAATGGGGGACTTGATGAACAAAATCTAAAGTTCTCTACCAACTAGTATTGTGATTACATTTAATTGCACTACATATTAAGTTCCAAAAAAAAATATACACTGAATAAAAAGTCATGAAAAAAATTAAGAAGTTTAAATAAAAAAATATTCAAAAATCTATTTACCTCTTTTATTTCTATGACAACGACTGCTTTTACTATTATTTCCTCCCTTTTCCTTGTCTAACTCTCCTTGTCCTTTTATCATAAATAAACAATAAATAAGACTAGATTATAGAATCAAAATGTGGAATATACCAAATCAATTCAGGAAATATACAACAATGCAATCAACTCACTAAATATAAAAAGTTCCATGCTTTCTAATACATGAAATATTTTATTTCTAACAAATAAAGAAAAAAAAAAAAAATCTAAAGAAAAAAAAATTTAAGACTAAATAAAATAAGTGGTTCATCATTTTGAAGCACTAGAATGTAGCTCTTCTTGTTCACTTGAACCCTCAGAAACATCAATTTCATCATCATTAATAAAGTCGTCATCCAAGTTTCTTTGTCTCTTCTCCTTTGAAATTGTAACCAACTTCACCGCACTTGCTTCCCCTTCCACAACAAAAGCATCTGTAGCTAATGAATTAACAAAAAAATTGTTAACTTCACCTTCACCTAGAGTATGAGATTCAACATTCACATCCTCTTATTGATATGCATCCACATCCATAATTTCTCTGTTATTCTCTTGATTGGGTATATCATAAAGATCTCTAGGCTACGTCTTTATAACATATTTCTATTTAGCATATTTTGGATCATGTATATAGAATACTCTCTCTACATGTGACTCCAAAACAAATAGCTTATTCGTTTTTAATGATCTCGTCATATTTATGCTAACCATCCTATATTTATCTATCTTATAGCCATTACCATGATGGACATCAAACCAATGACATTTAAAATTGCACACATGATTTCCACTTGGATATTGTAACTTAAATAAATCTTTCAACACGCCATAATATTCATTATTGGATCTATGATAATCTGCCTTCACCATAACTCCACTATTTTGAGTTTTCCTATTACCACATCGATCATCTGTATGAAATCAAAAATCATTTACTATATAATCATCATGTTGTTATGTGACATTTAGATGCAACCTAAGTCCCTTTCCATACTATAGAATAGACTTGTTTTACTAGTAATTCACCGTAGTGATACTACCTTGTATAGTCATTGTGGTGATTTAGCTTTTGCTCCGGGGAGTAGGTAACGTTTTGGAAGTTTGATCAACTTGTTATGAGCCTCTATATGGATTTCCTCAAGGAAGATTTCTAGTATATGGGAGTTAGTCTAATATGTTCATTTAGGTTTTCCACTACGTTGGGATGCTTCTCTTATTTTGCTTTTGTGATCTTAACTCTCAATTCTATTCCTATATTTGGTTTGTCAACTATTCATGTCATATCATCTTTCTTTGTCTTCCCTTTCTTTCTTTCTTTCTTTTATCTCTCACGTTCTATCTTTGATTCTTGTATATGGTTTTCTTGAAAGTTTTAGCTTTACATCGAGCATAGGTTAGGTAGATGGCTACACCTCTCACATATTTGGTGCAGCAGTAACATTTCCCAATTTTGTTTACTTGCTTCCGCATTGTCTTAAAAAAAATTTCTAGTTAAAAAATTTGAGGCTTACAAGAAATGAGATGTCTTTAAAAATAAAGGATAAATCTCTCTATATCTATCTTTTTTTTTTAAATAAAGTAGCAAAGAAAAAAATGATGAGTCCATACACTTGTTGTTGGTGATATTCTTCTTAATGATTTGTGGCTAACTTTTTAAATCATACATTTCTCTCATAATGTAACATAACATGTTATTGATTTCACAAATTATAGGATGCACTTGATGTACATTACAAAATGCAATTGAGTATGTTCAATAGCTATGATTATAAAATAATATAAAAAGTGTGTTCCACAAATGTAAGAATAAAGGAAAATTGGCATGCACTTTTGGCATGTTAAAAACTAATATTTATAACCTAGAACCTAGGAGACAAAATAAAAATGTTCATAATCACTACTCTATATAGGATAATGAACTAAGTGGACAAGATAATCATTCACATAGATAAGATAATCACCAAAGCTACAAATAGTATATAATTAGTTCTTTGGACAAGAAAATAACTCAGAATGTAACATAAAAATTTGATAAATAAATAGATTGTTTTTGACATAGAGCTTAACTACTACATATAATATAATCACTAATATGAATGGAACAATCACCATAGTTACACATAGTACATAATCATTTTCCCAAAAAATATAATCATTATTTAATTAATTATATTAGTTATAATTGTATTTATTATATTTAAATACAATTTAATTTATAATTATAGCTATTATTTTTGTTGTTGTTGTTGTAATAATTACTAGTACATGAATTGGAATACACAATAGCTAGTATAAGGTGGTTTATAACCGAGCTATCATGTATTCCCTAAGGAAGAAAAACATGAAGGGAAATTTTTGGCATTTTAAGAGAGAAGTATAGACAGCAGTTTTGGTATATAATTGTCATATATTCTCTTACCAAAAATAGTAATTTTTGTATAACATTATACATGGTGGTTATATATGTAACCGCCATCTATACTCTCATTTCCCCCTTTTTTAATATGAAAATAGAATACATAACTATTATATCTAAGAGTTGCCATCGATACCCTTCCACCCATTTTTTTTAACTTCCTCGAGCTTTACCCTAGAATTGTCTGCTAAACTTTTCATTTTACCATGCCTAATAGTATGAAACTATAAAGCTATGATTTAAAGCAAAGAACCTACCATTGTTTTCGTTATTCTCTCTTCTCTACACCGGCGTCTATACTTATTCACCTCACCAGCATCAACTTTCTCTCTCACTTTTCATAATATGTTCATTATTCATTTTTTCTTCTTTAATTCATTGATTTAGCTTGTTTTCATCGACTTCTATATTTTCTAAATTTTGTTTGTGTCTTGCATTTTTAAATTGATTCATGTATATTTAGATTATACATGATGTTGTGGCATGTATTTGTACACTGTATATTGTTGTTTTTGAGTTGATATGTCTTGTGGAGGCGAAAAATTGTTTACTAGCTATATTATCAAACTATTTTGAAAAAAAAAGTATAGTATTGTAGAAATTGTGGTATACTTATAGTGAGAATGTTATTTTAGTGCATATGCATTGTAAGTATTTTGGTGGTTTTTGCTTGAATTTACCAATATTATGAGATTCCCCATTTTCATTTTTAATTTAGGGATTGGATTTTAATTAACTATAATTATGGATCCTAAGTGGATACATACAAGTAGGTTGTCCAAAGAATATATAAATGGTGTTCAACACTTTAGTATGATAACCACTAAGCATTTGAAATAACCTTTTTGGATATCTTGCGTATGTCTAGAAAATTGTTCAATAACTTCATATGTTTTTTTTTTCATATTACATTGCATATTTCTTTAATTACTTCCTAATCTATAATTTTTATTGCTTGTTTCGGGTATTAATCCTTATGAAGATGATACACATGATGAGAAATGGAAAACGTGAAGGAAGGGAATAATTAGATTCACACAAATTGCTAGAAGTAAAGAAAAGGGCATTGGGTTTGATGTTGATTTTGAGTAGCCAGTGGGAGAGAATAGGTATTTATTTGTTGATTTTGATAACTCTTAGGCTCATATGCACATCCCCATCATTTATCAAACTTGTAGGGATGCCTAAAAAATGTTGAAGCATAGGGTGTAGGATGATACTATAGTATGATTTGAGTATTAGAAATAAATATGAATTTGTTTTATATTATGATTTGATAATTTAATTATATATATACTAACTATTTGATTAATTAATATTGTAGCAAGGATTTAATATGAGATAATAGTATAGGAAGCTAGTTATAAGTAAATCTGCAAAATCCTAGACATATTAGAAGTTGTGGATGACTAAAAACAATATGTGTATTTTTTTATTGTAGAATCATGTACATGCCCACAAATATTGACAGGGATGTGTTATCACCTTTGACGATTGGAGAGAGTTTTGTCTATAGAGGACTTCATATAAATGTAAAATATATAAGAACATATTATTATTACCTTTTTTAATATGATTATCACACAATTAGCTTACAATTCAAATTAACATAGTCTTTTTATTCAATGTGACAAGAAAGAGTGCTAAGAACTAATCTAACATAGAGAAAAAAATTTACACTCACAAGATAGGGCGTAGAGGCAACAAGGAAGTTAGAGAAGCCTTATCATGAATATATATAGGGAAAAAATTTACACTCAAAAGAATAAAAGTTTTACCAAACAAGGCTCAAATAATCTTTTGACACATGCATTTGGGCACTCAAGATCATGGTGGCAAATGTTTGATGTGTAATTATAGAAAAAAAATATCTAAGGATTTTAGACATCACCCTACTTATTATCATTTAAAAGGAATATTTTGAAAATGAGGAAGAAGTGGTTGCATTAAAGGAATCATAAGAGGTAGCCCTTAAGAGGTTGGAAGGTAAGATATCATATTCCTAATGTCTAGTTGAATCCTTAATATATACTATCCCTAGAAATTTTTCAAAAATTAGTAAGGTAATATACTATAATAAACATTAATTTGAATATTTTTTATAAATTACAACCTACATTCTACTTTGTATCCATTACTTGAATTTTTTAACTATAAGAGGGTGAGTATCCATGTGACTTGCAAGCTATAGAGGATGACCCTATTATGGCAAATGCTACTACTTTATTGAGTCTAATTCGAGCCATTATACTCAAATGTTAGGGTTGATAATGTTTGGGTGTATATCCCATCTTTTTTAAAAAGTATTGAATGAGAAATTATACCAATTTTGATGTTTCATTTTCATTTGTTATTATGAATTGGTTTGAGCAAAAATTGGATTTCAAATGAGGTTGGATAATTAAATTTCATGAGTTTTTCAAGAGAACTAATTGAATGGTCCATCATTTAAAAAAAAAAAATTTTTTACTCGACTAAACCAATACACCTGGTTAGGGAACCGATCAATTGGAGAATAATCGACTAGTAAGCCAAATTATATGATTGATTTGTCAAGCTGGGCATATTTTTTAAACTAAATTTTTTTAAAAAAAAATTCTTATACTAAAATGGAACTTTTTTAACCCATGTTGAATTATTCATAAGAGATTCTTAGCCTTTTTTCATGATGTATTTGGCCTAAAAATACTACATCATATAGATCTAAGGAATCAATTAGGACAATTGGGGGGGAAGATGAGCTCAGCCTTGAATTCCTCCATCTCTCACCTCTACGCATTTATGAGATTATTGCTTCAATCTCAGTCTTGATTCTACTTATTTGGAAGATTCATTCCATGCTAACTTTCCATTACATCGCTTGTGAATTTTATTTTTGGATTAACTGACCTACAATCCTATAGAATTACCATTTGAGCTCTAGAGGATAGGTCAGCATATCTTAGATAAAATTTACCTATTTAACTTGAATTTAAATGGTGATAATTAGGGTTTTCAATTTTTCCTAACCACACTATGATTCTTATTGATTTGTTGGAAAAGAATAGCCCTAATCAACACTTTTTTTTACCTTTCTTTCAGCCACCGAAAATACCTAAGTCTCTAGCATTCACAATCTCCCTCTACACTTCAAACCTTATAGTTGAATTTCCTTCACTCTTTGATTCTTTTTTTTGGCTCCTTATTGTTTTAATTATTAAGTAAGAAAGAGTAAGATATAGGAAATAGGTTGAGTGGTTTAGTTGAGTATCCTCTATTTTTCCTTTTGGTGTGGTATGTTCATTCTATCCTTTCTATTTTATGTTTAAATTTATAAAAGCTATGCATGAGTTTCTGAGTTAAAACTTATTGATTTTAAGGTTTTTAATGTTAAGAGTTTCACTGGTTGAAATTTCTTGTTTAAGGAAAGTTTTGCCTATATCAAGTAAGTTATTCTTGCTTCTAACATAGGTTATGAGGAATCTTACATGATACGAAACTCTATAGGTTGATATTACATGTTGGGATGAATATATATATCTTACAAAATTGATTTGGATGGCTAGATTGTGCAATTTGAGTAAATAGCATAAAATATTAAGAAAAGATAGATTGTGGGGATTAATATTTAGAAGTGCAATTAAAGCAGGATAATTGTTTTTATTTGATGATAAAACATGTTGTATTTATGATAAAGATTTATAAGCATGATCAACATTAAAATGATTGTTTGGTGCTATTATAGAGCAAACCAATAGACTAGTTAAGTTAAATTGATCGATTGGTTCCTAGAATAGTCGATTAGTTGACCAAAACTATCGATTGGTAAGCTTGTAGAGACCTTGGTCTTTCTCTCTACTTAAACCAAATAACTAGTTGGGTAGAGCTGATCTACTAATTTTTGAATAGTTCATTGGTTTGCCTAAACCAATTGACCAGTTTGATGAATAGTAGGGTTTGGTTGAGCCCTAATCTCATTTTAATATAGCCTTGTATTCTTACCTTATTAGTATTGTTATATTTGACTTAGTTGAGGGTTGTTACCGTCCTTTGATGTAAACTATCTTTTCAATGTTTATGTAACTTAAGTTTGCGTACTCTATTTTAAATTCGTTGGTCTAGTTTTAGGCTTACATATAATATGGGATAGGCGACAGACATCTACCCTATATTTTGTATGATGGTAACACTCTATTTTTGCTATGTGTGTTTAGTATTTTCAACTTTTGCATTGTTTTAAATGAAATGTTTAGGTAGTGAAAAATGGGGGTGTTATATTAGGTCTTAATTCACAATGTCATGGTGGCACACTTAATGGAGTCAGTGTCAGTTGGTAGAGCATATAATATTGAAGAATAGGTTATGCATATACATTGCTTACTAGTAAGACAATTCTTTAGATGACCGAATAACCTTATAATTATCAAGGATGAGCCAAACCTTTTCAATTCTAGATTATAATTTTGTTACATAGGGTGGTAATATACACTATAATAATTATATTTTCCACTCTTTCTTACTTAGGATGGTAATATTATCATAAAAACCATTAGTAAGAGGGAAATAAAAGAGATGGAGCCTACAAAATCCCAAAAAGCCTTGCGCATGGAGACAACAGTCAAACATAGAGACTTGACACATCGATTTAGGTTGTATTTATACATGGGGATATCTTTTGATGGAAACTCTATTAGGATTCTTCTTCTAGTAGATTTTCAAATGAAATCACAGGGTATGAGTATCTACATTAACATAGAGGATATCTTATACTTGTTACAAGGTGGAATGTTAAAATGTTAACATATAATAGCATATACAAGGTAATTTAAATCATTTCATAGTCAAATTCATTTTAATTACTAGTAGAAAGCAATATTACTAAATATTTAGTTTATTTTTTTCATAGTCATAGGTTCTCAAAAGATAAATTCTTAGCTAATGCCTTGGAATGGTCTAATGTATATAGATTTGATTTGCACAAAAGATATCCAGTAAAAATGATAATATTCAATGTGTTTAATATTTGGTCAATGTAACGAAGATGTTGCTATTGGGAGTGATGATCTTACAATTATCATTTATTAAAGGGATACATATAGATGAAAATATATTGATGGTAACGGACTTTGTCCATGGATATAATAATAAGCCTTTTCTGCCTTAGAGTGTGATAAAACTAGACATAAAGAAAAGCTTATGATTAAGTCTATTGGAAGCTCCTTGAAAGTATATTTCTAGCACTAAACTTTCTTATTCATTTTGTCCAACATGTTTTTTTTTTTTTTTGCATGCGTCTCCTCTATTGGTTAATCTTTGGTCCTCAATGGAATTTTACATCTCCTCTTCATGATTTTAGACGATTGATATAAGGTGACCATATTATGTTTTATTTATTTTTCATCATTATGGAATACCTCAATAGCTTATTATATTATGGGAGAATTTATGTTTTCACCTTCATCCTAAATGTAAGAAAGTTGAGTTAACCTCATTGTAATTCAAAGATTATCTATTACTCTTTTGTAAAGGGGATTGCACCTCAGTTTATAATCTCATTAATGCATTCTGTATTTTTTTTAGTTTGTTAAGATTGCTATTAAATATGTTTAATAGTGTCATCTATTACTGTATTTATGTAGAAGAAGATAATAAGTACACTCTTTTCCAAAATTTACACATCCTAGAGGGTTGTCTTCTAGTATGTTACCTTTCTCTACCTCTAATAGGAAGAAGTTGAAGATTAGTGAATACCAAGACTTGTTGGATAAGTTTATTGCTTGACTTACATTTTTTAAATTTTAGGTTTTGAGCTATGTCGAACATCTGTAATTGGTTATGCTATTTTTGTTTTACATTTAAGGTTTTTAAAGATTGATGCATTTAAATCCTATGAGATTATACATGTTATTAATGTGAAATGCATATATATATTGTTAGGATTTCATCCTATAACCAATAAAAAGTATGTTGCACAGTGGCATGTATGTATGTAGAAGAATTAAGGAGGTTTGTGGTTCTTTATCTTGAGCGGTGGACTATCTTAGCTCCTAGAAAATTATTATGGAACCTAAAACTAAAGATAGATGTGTTATGGGTAAAAATGGTCTCGCATTTACATTTTTAAGGGTAGAGAATTATTGCAAGCACTTATTATAACTTTTTATCCTTGTGCCTCAAGTGATTATTTCAACTAAGAGATTTATTTAGACCTATATTTGAGGCAAGATTGAGACATACCTTATTTATTAATGAAATTTACAATATATTCAAGATGTATGATTTAATAGGCCCGAAAGGAGAGGTTTTTGAATGATGGAAGGTGGTTTACATCCTTACTTTCTTACCATTACACAACTTTCACTTATGGTCCATTATCTAGCACAAATTATACTAAAAAGATAAGATGCAAACAATGAGGGTTGAGGTGAGTGAGGAATCTATAAAACATACACACTACAACAAAATCATTACGTAGGCCACTAGAACATTTGTGGCTAATAAGTAAAAATTATGTGGCTATTTTGTCACGGAAAGTTTAGGCATCACTTCCATAGCTTATAAGCCAGTGACACAAATGTTATCTACATAAAAAGTGATTTGGCGGCTATAATTGATGACATTAGCCCAATAATTGGTGACCCATCTTGACAACCATGATTAGTCTTATGATACATGTTATAATATTCATGAGTAGTCTCATGGTGCACGTGTTGGTGTCCACGAGTAGTCCCGTGGGGAACATGTCACTGGCCATGAGCAGTCTCATGATGTTTATGGCAATAGCCATGAGTAGTCTCGTGGCTCATGTGGCGATAGCCACGAATAGTCTCATGGCCCAAGTATCGATAGTCACAAGTAGTTCCATGACACATATATCGATAATAATAATAATAATAATAATAATAATAATAATAATAATAATTATTATTATTATTATTATTATTATTATTATTATTATTATTATTATTATTAACTGCCCGATCTTGGTACCATGGATAGACATCTTTTCAATAATGATCGTGAGTAGTTATAACATGTTTCTTAAGAAACTCTCTGTAAGGTCACCCATCCTTAAACTACTCTAATTCAAGAACACTTAACTATAATCTTCTTTAATAATTGATTTTCCATAATGAAAGTGAATTTTATTTATATAAATAGTTATATCAAAAGTTTTAATGTATATCAATTATACATTACTTATTTTAGGTATTACATATATATAGATTTCAAATGGTTAGACATTTGTTTAAATGATTACACATTTGATTCATAATGAAAATAATATTGTTTTTCTTATAACTATATTATTTTCTTTTTTGGTAAATATAACCATAGTATGGTGATATATATTTTTGTGTTTCTCTATATGTATTTATATTATTTACTATTTCATAATTTATATACACATTTAATTTAGGGCACAAACTAATAATTATCTTTGTTTTTATTTTTATTCAAATTAGTAGAAAATACAATATAAAAAATGTAATATAATTATCTTTAAATAACCTAGTTAATTCTTAATATGGTATTTACTTTAGCATATTGACATTTAAATTATATATACATATATATATATATATATATATATATATATATGATTCAAATTAATAATTAGTTAAATTTACTATTTGTTCAAAATAATTATAATTTTATGATGAAAATATAATGTATTACATATTTAAAAATCCTTAATTAAATTAATTCATACTATAGTCATATTTTTATTTATTTTTGAGTGATAGCTAAAATAGTATCACCTTTCTCACATAATTTTTTTGTACGATATCTAAGATGATTCAACCACAAAGTTATATTTTTATTATAAATTCATGGCAAGTAAGCCAAAAAAATGTCATTTTCTAGAAAATTCATGAAATATCTTTTCACAATAAATTCATGGTGAATTAGCCACATATATCTTTCTATAGAAAATTTGTAGTAAGTTAGCTGCAAAAATATCATTTTATAACAAATTCATGACAACTTGGTCCCAAAAATATCTTTTCGTGACAAATTAGCCATAGAAATATCATTCTGTTGTAAATTTGTGGCAATTTAGCAACTAAAATATATTTTTTTGACCAATTTGTGGCCAGCTATCCACAAAAAATATATTTTCATGGATAATTCATGACGAGTTCGCTATAAAAATATCTTTCTATGGAAAATTCATGGTGAGTTAGCCACGAAAGTATTTTTTTCCATACCAAATTCGTGGTTATTCAACCACAAAAGTATTTTTCCATGGCAAATTCATAGCAAGTTAGGCACAAAAGAAGTTTCTTACAGAAATTCATGATAAGTTAGCCATGAAAGTTTTTCCCTATAATAAATTTATGATGAGTTCATCACAAAAATACTTTTCTCTGGCAAATCGATGGTTACCTCATCACAAAAATATTTTTTCCTTGTCTGTTTACTCACATATTTATTTTTTTGTTGAAAAAAAGTAAATATGGCTACTAAATTTTTATTTTTTGTTGTCATTTTTACTATAACCACAATCTCATACTTTGTATATAAATTTTGGCGACCAATTTCTACCTCCCATGGCTATTTTTGTGGGCTATTCCACCTTTTGCTATAGTGATGACACAAAAAGGAGACAAAAATTGATGAAAGTTTCAAGTTTGCTAAATGAAATTCTATGTGAGTTCTTCTCAACTTTAATCAATTCTACATGAGTTATTATTGTTGAAATCATTAATCTCTTTGTTTGTGTAAATTAGAGATTAATATCTATCATTTAAACCATATACAAAACCTATGCCATTCCAACCTTAATTGCAACATACAATCGGCATCATCATCTTTATCTTCAACACTCATCTTGAACCTATTTTTTTTCACTTGATTTTATCTATTTACAAAATTAGGATAATAATGTTATTATTATCAAAAAATCATCCTTAAAATCTTAAATTCAAATTATAATCATAAAATTACGATATTTTGAATCATTCATCATCATAATATTTATATCAATACTAAACCCTAATCATAAACCCTAACCCTAGCCCATGAACCAAACCGTTCAAAAACCTTCATCATTTAAGCATCATCATCATTAATTCTACTTTATCAAATCATCTTCATCATCTCTTCATCATTTTCAAACAATCATAACCCTTAAATAACCCTAACCGAATCATATTATGATCCAAACCATAAGTCTGTATTCCTACACACATCAATTTTGGTATCAAAGGTTAGATCGTGGTGTAGTGTGACATACATGATTAAGATCTAATTATTCCTCCAATTTTCTTTCAAAATTGAGTTTCTACTTCAGAATTAGTGTAAGAATTCATTAAGGAGGTGCCAAGATTTGAACTTTTGTTGACTTGAGAAGGCATTTTCGGAAGCACACCATTTGTGGGTGTAAAAAAGACATGGCAAGCGGAGAAGAAGAGTTGAGGAACGTTCTCAAGGTATTGGTGGAAGAGATCAAGGAAGTTAATATGTATATGGGTAGGATGGAATCCTCACAAGCCAAGGATCACATGTCCAACATCAAATCTAAAGATATTAAGTAGAAGAAAATAATAGGAGGGAAGCACATGACAGTATGGAGGAAGGAGGAGAAGAAATGTGTAGGGAACTATGTCACTTAAGGTAGATCATATGATGATGTGGAGAAGTAGATTTGATTTTGACTACTTGATTTTGAAGGTAATCTCAATCCAAAATAATACCTTCAATAGTTGTAAATTATTGAATCTATTTTTGAATATAAGAAGCTTGATAATGAGAAAAGATGTCAAATTTCCATATTAAAAATTAAGAAGTTGTCTAGAGTATGATATGACAATTTGAAGAGGAGAAGGGAAAGAGAGGAAAAAAAATTATCATGGCAGAAACTAAAAAAGCACTTGAAAAGAAAATTTGTGATTAGAGAATATAATCAAGAAAACTTCATAAAGATAACTATATTCAGGCAAGGGTTGCTTTGAGTAGAGAAGTATATTAGGGAGTTTGAAAGATTAGCTCTTATTTGTGATGTTCAAGAAAGAGAAGAGAAATGATGTGCTAGATTTTTTGGAGATCTAACTATGAGTCATATAGAGAAGGTGGAGGTGTGTCTTTATGAGTTATTTAAAGATTTAGTAAAATTAGCAATCAAATTTGTGAAGCAATTAAAGCGAACCAAGCCTTCAAACAAAGCAACCAATGCACTTTATGGTTCAAACTTCAAGGGGGTGTCGAAGCCATCAACCAGTCAAAGCTAGAATTCAAAACAACACTAGATGGTATAATAATAAAGAAAACGGAAAGGAAAATATGGTTGATAATGTGAATAAGTAATGCTTCAAGTGTAGAGGCTATAGTTATTTTACTCAGGATCATCCAAATCAAAGGGCATTGACTTTGAAGGAGATAGCGAGTATGGAAGCTTGTGATGAGGAAGATGAATATCTTAATGAAGACCTTAAAGAAGGTAGTGAAGATATGGAATATGGTCAACTAGATTGCTATATGTTGTAACTAGAAAACAACCTCAACCTACTCAAAGGGAGAAGTTCTCTGAAGCCAAATGTAGAGTTGAAGGCAAAGGGTGCGAAGTAATCATCGATAGTGGCTCTTGTACCAATGTTCCGAGTGAAAGAATTATGAGAAAGCTTGAATTGAAGACCATGGATCATCCAAGGCCATATTCACTTCAATGGCTCAACGAGAAAAAAGGTGTAAGGGTAACCAAACAAGCTCTTTTCTCTTTGAAAATTGGAAATTATTTTGATGATTTTTTATGCAATATTCTAACTATTGATGCTTGTCATATTTTGTTGGGGAGACCTTGGAAATTTGATAGGTAGGTTACACATGATGGAGTCCTTAATAAATATGTGGTAAGAAAAGGCAAAAAAAAAAATTTAGACTCAAGCTTAATATAGATGGAGAGAGTTTGACTCTAAGGAGTGAAAGGCGGGAGGAGGCTATGGGTAGGAAGTAAAAAAGAGGAGGAAAAAATAGAGTTGAGGGTGAATGGGAGGAAGAAAAAATGAAGAAAGATATCAAAGGTAAGGGAGGAAGAAAGAAGATTATAATGGATTCCTTCATGAGTTAGAGATGATTAAAGTTATCCAGAGAGAGAAAGTATACCATACCTTCGTGGTGAAAAAACTTCAACAAGAGCAAAATGCTAACACGAATATAAAATTCCAACAAGTGTTGAGAGAGTATTTAGATGGTTTTCCGAATGATTTTCCACTTGGATTACCTCTTTTGGTATGCATTAAGAAATTGATTGATTTTATGCTAGAAATTCCATTACCAAATAAGCCAGCTTATAGTTGTAATCCAAAAGAGTTTAAGGAGTTGCAAATATAAGTGCCAGAATTTTTAGATTGAGGCTATATTCAAGAGAGCATGAATCATTGTAGTTTTCCAAATTTATTGGTTCCTAAAAAGGATGGTACATGGAGGATATACATTGATTTTGGAGCATTTAACAATATCGCAATGAAATATAAATTTCTAATCTTAAGATTGGATGGTATGTTAGATGAGTTGCTTAGAACAAAGGTGTTTTTAAAGCTTTACCTTAGGAGTGGATACTGTCAAGTAAGTGGAAGGGAAGGGGATGAATGGAATATAGCTTTTAAGACTAAGTATGGATTATATGATTGGTTGGTGATGCCATTTAGGCTATGTAATACACATGGTTCATTCATGAGGTTGATGACGTAAGTACTTAGACCTTTCCTTGGAGTCTTTTTTTTTTTATATAACTTGATGATATTTTTATATATAGTAAGAGTTGGTTTGAACAAATGCAATAATTAAATAGATTATTCAACAAGCTTAGGGAGGTGATGCTCTATACTATAATGGAGAAATGTGATTTTATGATGAAAAGTGTAGTTTTTCTTAGCTACATTATGAGTGGAGACAATATTAGCATTGATCCTTCAAAGGTGGAAGATATTCAAACATGGCCTATCCCTATTGTTTTTTATGAGGTTCAGAGTTTCCATGGATTGGTTTCATTTTATAGGAGGTTAATCAAAGATTTCTCCACAATTGCAATACCTATTACATAATTGCTTAAGAAGGCAGAGTTCTAGTCTAATGAACATGCAATAAAAGCTTTGAAAGACTTGAAGATAAAGCTTTCAAATGCACTAAGTATTATCTTTACCTTGTTATATAAATTATTTGAAGTAACATGTGATGCCATTGAAGTAGGTGTTGGAGGGGTACTTTCATAAGAGAAGAGACTAATCACATTTTTTAGTGAAAATTTGAATGGTGCAAGACTCAATTACTCGACTTATGATAAGGATTTATGTGCTATTGTTCATTTTTTGGAAACATGGATTCATTATTTAAGGCCCAAGACTTTTGTACTTCACTCGGATCATGAGAGTTTGAAGTATCTACATGTTCAAAGGAAAGTGAGTCCAAGACATGCCAAGTGGATTAGTTTTTTGCAAACATTTGTGCTCATTACAAGATAAGTGAATGGTAAGGAGATTGTTGCTACTGATGCATTACTCGACTTACGATTATGGATGTAAAGCTTTTGGGGTTTGAGAAGTTGAAAGATCAATATGCCATTGATGATTATTTTTATTTGATTTTTGAAGGCTATAAAAAATAAGGAAGTTATGGAGCTTATGTTCTTCGAGATGGATTCTTATTAAAACAAAACAAAATTGTGTGTGCCTAAGACCTCAATTTGAGATTTTATAATCAAAGAGGTACATGAAAGAGGTATTGTAGGACACTTTATAGTTCACACGACTTTGGAGTTGTTGTAAGAACATTAGTGCAAAAAGGAGTGCAGGCTATGGTTGCTAAATGTGCTACATGTCAAAGAAGCATGATTTTCCTCCACAAGGGATTATAGGTACCTTTACCCATAGCTACTCAACCATGGAAAGGAGTTAGGATGAAATTATTTTGGGATTGCCTAGGACAGAAAGAGGCAAAGATTCTATCCTGGTGGTGGTGGATTGATTTTCCAAGATGTCTCATTTTATTCTATGTAACAAGACCGATGATGCTAGTCATATTACAGATTTGTATTTTAAGGAGATCATAAGATTGCATGGGATTCCAAGGAGTATAGTTTGAGATAGAGATGTGAAGTTCCTAAGTTAGAAGGTATTATGGCATTTGTTAGGAACAAAGATTCTATTTAGTACACCTCAAATGGATTATCAAATTAATGTTACTTATAGAACTTTGGGTACATTTCTAAGGGGATTTATGAGTAAAAGTTCTAAGGATTAGGATATTAAGTTAGCATATGTGAATTTTTCTTATAATCATAATCTTTCAACTACAATAAACTCCAATCCATTTGAGATATTATATGGTATTTATCAATATACACCGATTGATATGGTACCATTGAAGAACGGGGAAGTAAAGAATTATAATACAAAAGAGAGAGTGGAGTTGTTATAGAAACTTCATCAACAAATAAAGCACAAAATTGAGAAGGAAAATGAACTATATAAAATAAGAGAAAACATGTATAGGGGTCAACATGTATTTCAACCAAGGGATTTTTTATGGTTGCAATTAAGGAAGGAGAGATTTCCTTATCTATGGAAAAATAATCTTATGCCAAAGAAAGATGGTCCTTTCAAAATACTTCAAAAATTTGGAGGGAGTGCTTATGAGGTAGATTTACCTAATTCATATGGTATGGTGTCTAGAACATTTAATGTTAGAGATATTAGTCCTTATTAGTGAGATGGAAATTTAAAGGCAAATTCAAGTCAAAAGGGGGAGAATGATGTAGGAGAAAACGGTCAAGAATTATCATTTATTGTGTTAGAACTTATAATCATCTATTTATAGAGGATTCCTTACAAATTTGAAGACAAACAAATGACTATATTGCTAGCTTTGGATTAAACTTGCAAAATACGTAATTAGCAATAGAGATGTGTGCATGGAATGCATGGAGGGGATGAATGTGGTTCATGGAAGGAATGAATGTGGTATTTGCATAAGAAGAATATAATCAACAGTTTGGATATGTAATATTTTTTATTATCACATTGATATTAGCTATTGGATAAGGGACGTTGAATTATTCTAAAAATAGCTTAATTGTATCTTTTAGGGTTATGTTATTCTATCTTATGACTTGTGTTTGGATAGGGAGAAATCCATGAATTTTTACATCAATTTCCATCAGATTTTGATGGGAATTATCTTGTAAAATTAGGGAGATTCAAAGGCTATAAAAGCCATAGAACACATGGCACAAAAGGAGACCAAAATTGATGAAAGTTGTAAGTTTGCTTAAATATTGAAACTTGTGAGATCTTCTCAATTTTAATTAATTCCGTGTGAGTGATTATTATTGAAATCATTAATCAATATGTCTGTTTGAATTAGAGATTATGATCTATCCTTTAAACCCTCCACAACACCCACATCATTACAACCCTAATCGCCATATACAATCACTATCATCATTATCTTCAACATTTATCTTCAACCTTTTTTCTTTACTTGATTTTATCTATTTACAAAATTTAGATGATGTTATTATTATTATCAAAAAATCACCCTTAAAATCTTCAATTTGAATTCTAATCATCAAATTACCATATTTCCAATCGTTCATCATCAAAATATTCATATCAATATTAAACACTAACTTGAGCCCACGAACAACCCCATTCCAAAACCTTCATCATTCAAGCATCATCATCATTAATTATACTTTTTCAAAAAATAATCATCATCTCTAAAACATCATAACCATTAAATAACCTTAATTGGACAATATTACGACCCAATCCATAAGTCCATATTACTACACACATCAACCTTTGATATAGGGGTTTAGATGTAAAAAACAATTTAATTCACTTATAGTTGTTTTGAGATGGACATAACAAGGTTTATGAGGACCAAGAAGTATAAGAATGGTGTTGAGGATACTATTGTGTACCATATTTAGGAGGTTCAGGGTATTTTTTATGTAAAGGAAATAACCTCTCTGAGATTGATTGTATCTATAGTTTAAATCTTATAACTTTTTGACTTCCCTTATAAATACCTTTCCATAGAGAATTTTATGTGTGTGTATGATTATATTCTTTTAGATGTATAATCCACAATGAATTTTATTATTCATAAAATTTTCACTTACCAAAGAAATAATCATGTATAATGGCAAAGAAATATGCTATGCTGATGAGATATAAGGGTCGTGTCATTTCAAAAAGTGTAGTAACATTATAGTATATATGTCTAAGATATTCTCTTATTTTATTTTCACTTTTGAGATCACAATTCCATAGTGGACTCGCAAGAAAATTGTTTCATATATCTTTTAGCTTAAGCTATAAAACTATAACAATGATTGTAACAAGAATCACCCTTGTATCCATTAAATACATGGCAAGTGTTAGAGAAATTGTCATGGTATAGTATATCTAAAATCATAATGTTGGATGTTTCAATGTTTTTCCATAATTAATGACATATTTTAGTTTATAAATACTATAAAACACCCATTCTTCTCCTCTATTCCTATAAAAATTGAATTTCTAAAGCCCTTCAATTCATTACTTATCATTTATTTGTAGCTCCATTGTGATACATTATAATATGATGCAAAGGAAGATAATTTTTTTTGTGCTCATATACAATCATGGACAATGTTCTTATTTGTATAAATTTCATTGCTCGCAAATTTGTCCTAAATATAACTAAGGCTACCCTTTATCTTTTTCTTTCTTCCAATGTATGGACTTATATTTAGTTAGAGATGTTTAATCTTTTTATACTCTATGTTGTGCACATTGAATAGTTGCCACAATAATTTTTCTTGTTAATATATCCCAAATTTAACTTTTTTTATAATATTTTAAAGCAATGAAGATATATTAGACTTAAAAATTAATTTAAGCTCTATTGAATTTTTTAATTTAATTTCATAACACCACATTTTTTTAATTATTTAATTATAAATCATTAGATAATGAGAAAAAAATATGATGAAAGATGATTATTATCCACCATCATATATTTTAGAAACCAACAAGTAGTGGGTAGTTAGAACAACAAATCCAATCATTGTTATGGACTCTCCAAAGAGGTCTTAAGAAAAAGTGATGTGATATAAAGCATATAATGGTTTTCTTCTACATAAACATCCATGAAATCCTTTACATGTTCTTCTTACATTATATCAATGGAAGTTGGAATTCCAAGGCAACCCATTTTTTTTAAAGAAAAAACTAGTATTACTTATATATCCCTTATTCATTCGCATGTTAAGCTTTTATGAAACATCATTTTTTGTACTTTTTTTAGCTCTAGCTCTCTATATGGATGAAGATTAGGAAGAAAAACAACTTGTATATTGAAGACCAAGAAGATATCTTGCTCATAAAGTTTTCTAAAATATGCATGTTTACTTGTCCATTTGTCACAAATTATTGTTGATGATTTTAAAGAGTCCATGTGGGCCAAAATTTATTATCTCTCACTTGTATTCATTCAACCACATAGCCTCAAGGGAAGGTGAGAGTATTAGTAGAATAAAGCAAATATGTTTTAGCATATAACAATATTTATTGAAGGTTAGAATTCATAGTTTTAATAAAGAGTCCAAGAGTGTCAAAAGTTGAAATTTGTAGTTCCATTAAATAGATAAATGTAGTATCATAATGTATATTTGTCCTAAATAAGATTTCTATTTTTTGAAGCAATAAAAATAACACAAAATTTTTTTGGTTTAAGTTAAGATACCATATCAAATAGTTTCCTTCTTTAGTGATGGCTTTATTCAAGTAACCACTATGGTATACAAAAATAATAAAGACATCCCATAGATTTTCTTATGAAATTTTTCGATCGGTGTGGGGTGTTTGAAACTTAGAAGGCAAATGCTCATATTTTTTATATAAATATACTACCATCTCCATCCTTTCCTTATAAGGATACTATATTCTTTTGTGTTGTTTTATTATTGTAAATAGGAAAAAATGTTTCTTTGGGTGCTCCATGTTTAGTTGCCATTGAAAAATGACAAAGAGGAAGTAAAGGCCTCCATTAAAGATTATGAAGACAACTTTCTAACCATTTTACCCAGATATGTTACTTTAATCTCTAACTTATCCCAAATAGGAAATTATCAATTTATCTTCTCAGTGTGAAAACATGTTGGCTTCTAAGTAGGAATACATGTTGGCGTCTTCTTGAAGGCTTTAGTATCATATTTTACCAACTACTTGAATTCACCTTTATTCTTAAGATTTTTTATAAGCACAAGAATAATTGAGAAATCTTTAATGAATCTTCTATAGAAACTCTCTAATTTGTAAAAAAATCATCACCTCATGAATATATTTAGGTATTAGCTAGTCTCGAATGGCTTGAATCTTTATAAGATCCACTTTTATATATTCTCTATTTACAATTTAGCCAAGATAAAGAGTACTCAAAAGCAAAAAGTCACATTTTTCCATTTTTCCATAGATTTTAGCTTCCCTTATCTTATAAAATAATCTCTTCAAATGATTAAGATGATCTTACTCATTTTTACTATACATAGGTATATCATCTAAGTATACCACAAGGAAATATCTAAGAAAAGGTTAAATAACTTCATTCATTATTCTCATGAATGAACTCAGTGCGCATTACACAATCAAATGGAATAACAATCCATTCGTAAATATCATATTTCATTTTGAAAGCAGCTTTACATTCATCCCCTTCTTTTATTCTCATTTGATGATATCCACTCCGTAGATGAATTTTAGATAATAATTGTGATCCATATAAGTCATCTACCCTATTATATAATCTAGGCATAATAAATCTATAGTTGATAGTTTTATTGTTTACAAATCTAGAATTTGTACACATGCACCATGTACCATCTTTTTTAGGAACAATTAATGAAGGTACACAACATGGACTCATGCTTTCTCTTACATATCATTTTCCTTTGAGTTTTTTTTTTGCTCTAATATCTTAGCCTCTTTTAGATTATATCTATAGGTAGCTTGATTAGGTAAAGATATACTAGGCATTGTCTATAGCATGTTCAATTCATCTTTTAGGTGGTTATTCCCATGGTAAGTCATTAGGAAATATGTCTTTATATTCATAAATAAGATAATCTAATTGAGTATTATTTTTATTTTTCTC
This sequence comes from Tamarix austromongolica, assembly GCA_039764185.1. Taxonomy (NCBI): domain Eukaryota; kingdom Viridiplantae; phylum Streptophyta; class Magnoliopsida; order Caryophyllales; family Tamaricaceae; genus Tamarix; species Tamarix austromongolica. The sequence goes on along the minus strand of CM077813.1, from coordinate 20,294,461 downwards.
CCTTTATAGGGATTAAATGATAATCATAGTATAGCAACTACCTTGTTCGTTATTATATTCTATCATATGCTTGCAAAAAAAAAAAACAATTTAACTATGTTATCATTATCATACTTAGCAGGTTTAACTATAGGATTTTTCTTATCCTTTTCAACATGATTTTCATTAGTAATACCATTATGAATAGAACATCGATTATATTTCCATGGTCTACCTAATAAGACTCAACATGCATCTATAGGCTAAACATTATATAGCACATCATCATGATGATTACCTATTTGAAATAAGATTAGGGTTTGTTTTGTTACCTTGATTCCTTCATCCTCGTTAAGCCATTGAAGAGAATAAGGCTTTAGATGTTGTGTTGTCACTAACCCCAATTCCTTCACCATCCTTTCATTATCCATAGTTGTACATGATCCACTATCAATGATAATCCAAGAGATTATTTCTCCCACTCTTCCTTTAGCCTTGAATATCTTCTCTCATTGATTAGCTCGCTCATTCACTTGAATTTGAAGTACTCTTTGCAGCATATAACAATAAATTCATTCAACCTATGACTCACTTAATTTTTTTTAATTGACTCAAACTTAAGATCTTCATCACAAGTCCCCATAGCTTTAATCTCTTGTATAGATAATACTCTTTGGTTGGGACATTCTCTAGTGAAGTTTCTCAACCCTAGAGAATTAAAGCATATCTTTTTAGGGAATTCATTGACCTTGTCCTTACCCTTCTCTTCTCATTTAATCCCTTGTTTCATCTTAACATTTGTAGGCCTAAAGTATCCACCCCGTACTTAGTAGCTTGAGTACTTGAGTAGTATTTTATAGAAGTACTTTGCTTGGAATAAGGCTTAGTAGATTTACTTTGCTTTTTCAAATCTAAAAGATAGCTTAATTAAATAATCAAGATAATCATATAGATTAGTTTTAAATTTATCTCAAATCATCATAATAAAACCACATAGAAATCTAACACATGTTTTTTCCTTCCTCTCAATGATGTCACATATAAGTTCTAATCTCTTAAATTCCTAGCATATTCTTTAACACTCAAAAGTAATTGTCTAAGAATAGTCAATATAATGTAATTATCCTACTCATACTCTTTAAGTACAAATTTTCTTCTTAAACATTTCTTAAGCTTATCCCAAGATATAATTTTAGATTTACCTTCTCTTTCTCTATTTATTTTCATGCTATCATACCATAACCTATCAAACATCTGAATCTTAAGAGTATCTAATTTATAACTTTTCTCATCATGGTAATCCTTTAATTTAAAAATAGTCTCTACCTCATGTAAACATTCAAGAAATAACTCAACATAAAGTTTACTATCAAAATTAAGAAGATCAAGTTTAATACCTTTATCTTCTTTATAATGATGCTTATATTTTTGTTCATTATTCCTTCTTTTACTCCCACTAATATGTGAATCTTCTTCGTACTCTACTTTGCAGCACTTCCCATTTGAGATCCAAATAACTCCTTTTCTTCTTGCAAAATTTGCAAAGAATCTTACTTAGGAAAGTAAGACTCCATCCTTTGCAATTGAGTTTCCATTGGAGGAAGTTGTTTAAGTTAAGAATTGGTTGATACAAAATTTATTGAGATCTTTTTTATTGCCTAAAAATAGACTTGAAAATTTGGTTCTCCATCCATATTAATGAACTTGCTAACATACTTTAACAAACAATTAGTAATCCTTAGGGATTGGTTGCAACCTAAATCACTCAACGGTTTCCTTCTATTCTTCAAGTTGCTTATGAAAATTTTGATTTTGCTGAATCAACCACAAATCCAACAATCAATATTATCACATACATAAAAAAAAATCAAAATACTTTACACATTTCTTGCAAAATTCTTGATATAGAATTCAACAAAGTTTAACACCAAACATTTGATATTTTCTAACAAAGTTTATGCATGTATTCTATTTCTAACATGAAATATTTCTAGTAAAGATTTCAACCACTTTACTATATTTATTAGGTATATGTATTTCAAAAGAAATTGTTCTAAATGATGGACTACTCTTCTCTTATAATTTCATATACACTAACATACATTTGACTTAACTTTCAACCTTGTAAAAGTCGGCTAGGGTTTAAAAAGTTGATTTGATATTCATGCATTTATATGATCATATAAGGGTTTAATTGTACATGCAAAGCTATCCTAATCATGTACATAAAATGAAGAATAAAATCAATTACACACAAGAATCACACATACATGGTTCTATCCTTAACTACTCAACACTCATTACCTACAATCACCATCTTTGATTCAGTTCTTAGCAAGTCAACTTCCAATATTCAATTCACAATCATTATAACTCCTATTATAATAAAAAAATTTGACCATCAATGATTAATATCATGCAAGCAAGAATTATGAAAACCAATCAAGATTTGAATAATCAAATCAAGAATCATCAAGAACCTCTATTTTACATCGAAGGAAATATGTTTGCTTGATTCTGCTCCAAGTCATGCCCTCCTTCACTTGTGTCAAACAAAAATTGTGGTTTGATACCAAAATTTGATGTGTAAGATAATGTATTAATATCTTTCAGAAATGTAAGAACTTTTTTTTTTGTTTGTAGAAAAACAAAGTCAACTAAGAAGGAAGGAAATTGATAGTCTAGACAATTCAAATGCAAATTTCAATTAGAAGGTTTTGGTCTTCTCCAAGATGAAAATAATTCATAAGAGAAAAATCTATTTTTTCTATAGAATAGCTCCTAAAATTTACTCAAGATTTATCCTCACTTGTAGATAAAGTAGGAAGTTCGATTCACCAAGAGTTTTGACTCAAAATTTTCTATCTATTTCATTATGTGATCTGTTGTATGAATGTTCACCACCACCGAATGCATAATGTATATATATACACATATGAGGCAAGAATAACTCCAATTAATTAAGTCCAAATAAACTAGCCTAATTAATAATAAATTAAACCCACCCAAGTCTATATCTTATATGTAATGAGTTATTACAATGACAAGATATTACAAAACTTATATAAAATATTGAAGATACATAAAACCTAATCATGATAATACATGGAATAATAAAATAATCAAGCATCATGCCTTATAGCTTTATCTTCCATGAAATTTTATAACCCTTACATTATCATTATCATGTACATTAAATATCATTGGTGAAGTTCTCTTCTTGAAACATATATAATACCTTTAATAATCACACAATGAAACATTATTAGGGTTATTATGAAGGTGTTAAAAAATTTCAAGAGTAATTGGTGCCATCTACAAATGTGCTAATTCTTGTCCTTTAACATGCGAAGAGTGATATGGAGATGCTCCTACATCACATGTCATATGGCTTTTCCCATTGAGACACATTTTTTAGAGCTATTATAATGAGAGGAACAATTTTAATGAAGAAGGGAAGTGAAATTATGTCGGTCTTAATATGCATCCTTTATGGAGTTAACTTAAAGAACATTTAACCTCAAGTGTTTGTTATAGATCACTTTTTCATTAGTGAATCCTATACTTTTTCTTTAAAGGGGAACCTTAGAATGAATGTCATTTGGTCCTTTTCCCCATAATTTTTATTTTTATCATCAATGTTTCCTACAAATGTAAATTATTTTCTTAAATTCTCTATAAAAATTAATCATCAATTTTTAAAAAGGGGGATAGGACAATAGTTCTTTAAAGTAAATCACCATTGTATGTGTATGACGGAAGATATTTATTTAGGGAAGTCTATGATAATAAAGGTTTTTATCAATTACCTTGTCATATTTTTTTCTATGATTTTTTTTGTAAGAAAATTTGTAAAAGTTAAATAAGAAGTGCAGGGTGCCATTGCCATATCCAACATTGAAGAGATACAACCAATACCTAACCTATGATAGGTATAAAGCTAAAAAGTAAAGTAAGCTCATACTCAATGAAATAGGTTTGGTTAACACTTGAATTGATGCCATTAAAAGATTTACAAAAAAATATACATAAAATAAATTTAAAATCATTAGATCTAAGAGCTAAACACAAGCTAAAATGAAATAAATTTTATGATCCGAAGGATCCAAAATTGAATCTCTGATCGAGCACATTAGGAACCAGATACTCTCAACCATATATAGGCAAAGCACAAGATACCTACATAGGAAACTAAAATGGCATTGTATCACTATGACTAGCGTACTAAGTAAATACAACCTAATAAAAGTGATAACTTGCCAACATAATATGCATAATACAGGTTCATATAAAATTGGGTGTTACCGCCACACATAGCATAAGTCCAGTTCCCTCAATTTTCTTATGCCAAGTGCTAAGGCTAAAACCAACCTAACCAAGCAAACTAAATGGAAATAAGAGAGATTACATATATAAAGATTATAGATAAATATTTTTCATAGAACGACAATAATCAAAATACAACTAGGGACACAAGAGTCCAAACGAAAACTGATACAATAAAAACTAGTGCCCATAGGTACAACATTGGTTTGCCCTAACTCTTAGACCTGTATGCCCATTCTAAGAATGGAACCTCTCTCCAAGTGCTCCACTTATTCTGGCCACTCTTATAAGCTTCATACCACTCCAAGACCTTTACATAGTCATCTGTAAATGTAGTATCAGTACGACTTTCTCGTACTAAGTAAATTACAATATCTCACAAGAGATGGCATAACCATGTTGCACATAATCACGCAATGATCCTTATGTATTGATACCCCCTATAGGGCCTTGTAGTCATCTATAGAGTAGATAAGGGCCTTGCTGGGCATAGAGGCACACCAACGAACCAATTGAAGTGAGGGCTAACACCACGTCTCTAGGGTAGCTAACCATAGAGAGCAACCATTTTCAAACTTGAGATCTTCCACTTCATGTATTAGTAATTTATGAGGTGTTCACAAATATTTCATACTATATAATCATTTCTATTTCCATACTTAACCATTTTCTATTATTTCTAATTATTTAGATAAACCATACGGTCATCGGTCTATGTCAAATTTAAAGTCAGCACTAAGCTAAACCTATAAAAACTCTAAGGCTATCTTATGTCCAGTTATTCACATTAGGTGCATTAGGTCGAAAATGTCGAAAATGCCCTTGAAACCCTAATTTCATCATTTTATCCAATTCCATACCAAACATTATTTTTACAAGCAATTTTTCATGAAAAGGCTAAAAGATAATTATTCACAACATTTTAGCATATAGGTAATTTGTATGATTCAACAATTGCCTTTATTTTTCACTTTTCATGCATTTATTGAGTTACGCCCTCAAAAACCCTAATCATGCATTATTCATGTGTCATACATTCCATGCAGTTTGTGTGTTTTTATATATTATGCATAATATGAAATTTAATAAGGTAATTATCATCATGGTTCATTTATGAAAAAATCTCTAAGGCTAGAACATACGAATAACAATTATCGTATTTTAACCCTAATTGTAAGTATATGTTTTATGAAATTTATATCAGCCCTAAATACCATATAATGATAATAATGGACTACTAATCATGGCATTTAAATCCACACTTCACAAGCAAACAACCTTAGAAATACCCTATATATGCATATGTAAACCAAACATTATATTACTCATACATATACTTCACTTTCGATAATGGCAATTATCATTTTTATAACATGTTATCATTTTATTATGCATGTCATAATACTTGAGGAACATAAAACCCTATCATGATTATTTATCTAAACAATCCTATCATTCTCGCACATAAATTCTACCACCTTATGAGTGATTGGATTTACCTAAACTCAAGCTTACACAAAAAGCGCAAAAAACTGTCTTCTCTGAGATCCTCAAATATTACCTAATAAATCAACACCCAATAACATAAATATATTAGAATATAATATTATAAAATAATAATGCACAAATACTAAAATAATTTAGGGCTACTAACTGGTCGAATAATTAAGAGGAAAATAAAAAAATCTTAGCACCAAAGGAGGAAGGCTTTTGGCTGAGAAAGTGGAGGGTGGTAATGGTGGACTTGGCCGATGCTTGGGTGGGGAGAAATGGTGCACCAAAAGGGAGAAGAAAAGGTGCAGCACAAAGGGTCGAAGGAAGGGAAGGAACTTCGGAGGAAAATAGTGCAGCATAAGGAGGAGCTTCAGTCAAAATAGCTGAAGGTGGGTGTGTTGGGCTTCGGTGGAGGTTGCTGTGGGTTAAGGGGGTTGCAGCAGTGCTTGCCGCAACTAGAGGGTAGGAACAATAGCTCTTGTTGTAGCAAAGTAGGAGTTGCATTAAGGGAAGGTGCAGCATGGAGAATGGGTTTGTTTGAAGTTGCCAGTTGGTGATTTTGTGTGTAGTTTGGAGGGGTGGATATGGGAAATATTTGTTGTAGCTTGGTGGATTGTTTTGGTCAATTTTTCTACAGCTTTGGGGTGGGGAACAACGGCTCTTGCTGTAGAAAAGGTAGGGGATGAATAAAGGGAATGTGCAGCAAGGAGAGGAGGTTTGGTGGGAGTTTTCGATGGCGTAAAAATGGCGGAAAATAGGAACGACAATGGGTTTTTTTTTTCTTGCATGAGGGAGCTTGGGAGAAGGAGGGAGTGTATGGGCTGTTTAGGAGGGTTAAAAAACAATACAAAATAGATAAAATGAAGAGGTTAAGAAGAGAATGGTGTGTGGGGAAAGGAGGAACACAACAAGGAGAGAAAAACAAGGGGGAGAGAAGCATGCATGGCAGGAGAGTGGCATGATAGATGGTAGTACCGAAAAGGAAGGGTAGGGTGAGTTTAGTTAATTTAGTATATGATATGGTTAAATTATTTAGGTAAAGATTTAGGGTAAAATATTTGGATAAAAATCATCCAGTTACTGGAATAGGTTTATTTGACAAAATAGATACAGGTCACGATCCCAACCTAGGTTTAAATTTTAATATGCACCCTCTAACATATTTTAGCCTAAATAAATTCTATAACTAATAAGTTATAGTAATATTACATATATTAACAATAAATTTAATGCCAAATATTCTTAAATAATTATTAAAAATATTACACATAATTATCAGTTATAATTAGGGTTTCTAAAAATAGGGTATTACATTATTACCCCCTTAAAAGAGATTTCGTCCCCGAAGTCTACAAGGTAAAACTAACTTGCTACAACCTTAGGTGATCCTCAAAAAAGGTTCTATGAGCTGGGGTCACTACCCCCTTAAAATAATTAGCCCTAATTTAGCATAATACTATCATATAAACATGCAGAGAAATAATATCAAACAAACACAAATGTATGCATAATTTAACAAGAAACAACAACCATACAAGCACACAAGGGTATACTAGCAATAGTGTCTACAAATTAATGAGCTTACAAATCACTGATCACATTCATACTACTGACCATCGAACCTCCTTGGTTACCTCCAGTACCAAAAGCTTGGCTTGGACTACTCTGCAGGTAGGGACGAGAAGTAGGTCCCTTGCCTTTAACACCTACACTCTGGATACTACTAGCAGGCATCTAAGTCACTGGAAAAGATTGCTATTGATAGGAAGTCCCATCACTAAACTATACTTGGCAATGTTGAACTCCATTTCTAGAAGAGTAACATTCAAAACCTCTATGGCCCATCTTGCCACACTTCTAACACTCTACTATTCTACCATGGCAGTCCTTGCCTGGGTTGTTTCCCCTACAAATCTTATAATGATAAGCCTCGGGGGTCAGTTATTCCCAAACCATGCTCTAGAAAATTGTGAGGAATAACCAACACTAGGTCGGTTATGCTAAACACTATGTTGAACTCTTTTTTCACCTCTATGACACTGAAAGCTCTCTATTAGCCTCTTAGTTCCACTAAGGGTCTTCTTCACCTCTTGAATTCGTCCTAAGGCACAATCCCTCTCATAAACTGTGAGCACATTAGTTACGACATCACCTCTAAACAACTCTTGGGAGCATAGGTCCAAACCCTGCTCAAAGCGATGAGAAACCATCGCAGCCAGACCCTGCCACCCCCAAAATCCTCCCCTCTTCCTTCCCTACACCCTTTACACCTACTAAATCCCATTCCCCTCATTCTCCCTTTCCTTTTTCCTTCCTAACCCTATAAAGTTTGTAGGTTGTGCCACCCTACACCACCTTCGACCACAACCACCATCGACGCACTCTTCCTTCTCTATACCACTGCCACACCTCAACCCCTACACAAGTGACAAACATATGTAACTAGCCCTTTTCACCACCTTCTCCCCTCCATTTCCCTCTTTTTCTCCTCCCTCTACTCAACTGGGCCACCACCACCTACTAGACCAACAACCATGACCCGCCTCCCTCCCACTAGCCTACCTGGTGCCAACACCACCCTCAACCCCCAAAAGGCTGACCTCCACTACTTTTCCTAACAAAAACCAATACCTTACATTACTGCTGCACCAACACTTCACTTTTCTTACCTATTCTAGTCACCACCACTTCCCTTCCTCCATTTTGAGTTCCATTTCATTAGATGTATTATTATTATTATTAGTACTACTACTACTACTACTACTACTACTACTACTACTACTACTACTACTACTACTATTATTATTATTATTATTATTATTATTATATGTAAAGAAAAAAAAGAAAAGGAAGAAAAAGGATAAGATAGCCTAAGTTTAGATATTCCCATTTTTAGGTACTATTTAGATTACTACAAAAGAGGAGGGTTAGCTTATTCTTGCTTAATGATTGGAGCCACTTCAGTAAGGATACAATCATAGCTAAGGCCTTATTTTATGTAACTTTATTCTATTTTAAGTGAAACCTGCATGAAATGTTACATGTTCTAGGGTTATATGTGTAGCTTAGCTCAGAAGGATCTAAGGTAAGACTATGTGTGGAAATCATTGTGTTTGTTCGTGTGTTGATGTGTAATTCTATTATATGGTATGACATGTTTTGGGAATGGTGAGAAGTTCTTATATTTAAGGCCATAAAGCTAAGGTAGGGTTTTGGAGACCTAGGGGTATTTTGGTCGATATTGTGAAAAATGGCATATGGGGAAACTGTAGGGAAAAGTTAGTTAAATATCATTTGGAAGGTGTTAAATAATAACTATGGTAATTATAAAAGTGGATTAGGGTGGATATTGCATGGAGAGGGTTGACCATACATGAGGTGAGTCAAACTTAATACAGGCTATATCTAGGTGTGACTAAGTGGGTTATAGTTGCTAAGGATGGATTTTGGGGAGATAATGACCTTGTTGGGTAGCTTGGCAACAAATAGGGGAGTAATTGGATGCTAAAGGATAGGAGATTAATTGGTAGGTGGAGCTAAGTTTTTGGTAGTACAAAACCCAAGGGGTAGGTCATTATTACGTGTAGGAAATGGGAGATTTGGGTTACACCCCTGATGGTTAGGTGGAGCTAAATGTTGTGTGCTAAATCTGATGGTTAGGTGGGATAAGTGAGAGCAGATACAACTACTAGGGGGAAATTATGGTTTTGTGAGGAGTCCATTAGGAAGGTTTTTATCACATATGTAAAATGAAGGAGTTAGGATAAAAAATCTTCAGGGGATGGATAATCAAAGTAATATATGCTTGGTTGTGGAAACTTAGGGCTAAATAAGTAATAAAGAAGGGGATATGCCAACAAAAGGAAAATTAGGGTTTTGAGGAGTAACCTTAGGGGCCAATGGTTATCATATGTGAAGAACAAGGAAAATGGGCTATGAATCATGAACACAAGGGGTTTCTAATGGCAGGATTAAGTTTTTGGATGAATTGGGGACTTAAAGGATCATTAGGGGGTGAGGATCTATCAGGATTTGGAAACTAGTGTTTCCAAGGGGCCAGGGTTGCCTTAGGGTGGTAGTAGGCTAGGATTCATACTTGAGTTGTGAATGGCTATGCGTGATATCGGAACAAGTAAGACAAGAATAAGACACTTATTAATTAAATTGGAAGATCACTTGAGTCAGGCTTAGTTGTACTCTATAGACAAATCCATAAGTGAGAATAGTGGCAAAGTGCATGTCGTCCTAAGGTTATACTTTATTTACCAATCCACCAGTTAGAATAGTGGGGTCTCGATCTCAAGTAATAAAACCCTCAGATAATGATAACCTATGGGAAGACACTAATTATTTATAGTGGAACACCATATGGGACAAGGTTGGTTGTACCTTATTTACCGATCCACCAGTGAAAATAATGTCTAGGAGCATATTTTCTTGGGGTTGTATCTTATATACCGATCCACAAGTGAGAATAGAGGGGTCACAGGCCCACATGGACATAATTCATGATTTGAATAATTAGGAACTATTATCTTGAGTCCAAATAATAATAAATGACCCATTATGACTTGCTTAGGCATGTTTTATTTCTTGTTGCGGTGTCGTTAAATACTTTAATCCGACTTGATTTTATTGTTTCCTTATTCAATATGTAGCACATTGATCACCCCTTTTATAAGCGTTTCTTATTCCAACAAGTAGTGTGCCCTCCTAAGTCTATGTAGGTGACTGTGGATGCTCTAAATAACTTTTCACTTATGATGATATGATCTGGGCAAAGTGATGCTATAGTAATATAGGGTTGAGGTCCGAAGAGAGTGACATCCAACTATTATGATTTCTAGCTTTCTATTTTTAATGTTTTATTTCTGTTTAACATTATTTATGTATTTAAGTATTTCCTTGGTAACAAATATTTGACCTTTATTATGTTATGATATGATTTCCCTGATATGTTTATCATGGTTGCACCTATTTCTACATTGTCTTATGGTTGGTACAACGATGGCCTGGGGAAAGACTTATACCAATTATGGTGATAACCTCCTCTCTTATGGTGTATGTTTCTAAGTTTAAAACAAAAATTTTCATTAGTGATTTTTAGGATAGTTACACATAACCTCAAGAGCGTTCACAAATTTTTTTCATAACCATGAAAGCCATTGCTCGAAGGATCACCAAGGATAATGAGATCCCTCAATACTATTTAGAGATATATCCCAAAACAAAGGTCAAAGGCCCTAATAAATATTTTTCTAAAAATAAAAGTGGTGCACCTAGTACCATACAATAACCCTTAAAACAAAATAAAATTCAAAATTAGGTGAGCAAAGCTCTAAAGTCAAACCTATCATATTATTTATTTAGTTAGTCATTTAAAGGAAAATCACACTTTCAATATCTAAATCTTGGTGAATAAGTTCAAATAACCGCAAATGAGGGGAAAATTTTGAAAAACCACTTTTTATTAAGAAAAAAACACATATAAATTTAGCTTAACCAAAATAAAATAAGGCCCTTGTTAAATTTTAAAAAAATCACAATTCACAAAAAATACTAATCACGAACTAACAACAATATCATTTTATACCAAGAAGCTTAAAAATTATAAAAAAAAAATATTACTGTTTTACCGAAGAATTTTTATTCACTAGGATTTACTATTTATAAAGGTAAAATTATTAGGTGACAAAGATTGATGTTAACTTTTGACTCTATAAGTCCACCAAATCTTTTTAGCATTATATTGGTCATATTCCAATTAGTTGTCTCCAAAAACATTATTATTGAAAAAATAAGGCCTACTTTGGGTAGGTAGGGCATCATTAACCAAGAATAGTTTAAATGTCGCAAAGAATGCGAAAAAATTATAAACCATTAAGAATTTGAACCAAAAATTAAAGAATCCTATTATAATCCAATTAAAACATATTATATATAAAAATTCATCTAAAAATTAAAAGCTACAACATGGTATAATAAATTTCATAAAACACCATATGGATAGAAAAATATCTAAATCATAAAAATATTTCATCAAAATATAGTTATATGCATAATCATCCAATCATAACAAGTTATATACCAAACTTACTAATGTGAATGCTTATTTAGAAATAAAAAAAAAAAACAAGTACACGATCTTTGAATCTTCTTGAGGGTTACAACTTCACTCAATGATCTTGATCTTCTCAGAACTTTGAATGTAATGGATTCTCTTCAACAAATAACTATGGCTATGAGAAGAATCCACCCATTTTTCTTCCTATAATATAGTAAACTCTCCAAAACTCATTCATTTGGAGAAGAATAGGTATAATTTTTAAAATTTTGAAGTTTTCATTCAACTTGACTTCTTTATGTACATTTATGATTAATAAGACATATATATGGGATTATTAGGTATTACAATCCTTAATAACTAATAAACAATTGCCTAAATATTATATTTGTTAATCTCTAACAAATCTAGTTGTTTCCAATCTTGGTAATCAACATTAGTAATTGCTATTAACATTGGAACATTAATCTTAACTATCATCCAAAGTTAGTTTGGTTTTAAACTAATTGCTAGTAGTTGTAACTAAAAAGAAAAACATCTATAATTCCTTACAACACAAGTAAAAAAACATATTTAGCACCGTCCAAAACAATAAGAGAACAATTACAAAGTGTGCATAAAGGAACAAAGCTAAACAAAAGTAAGGACATGTAAATGTATGAGCCATGCAACCATGATTTATCTTGTAGATTTATATTTTATGCCACTTGCGTACATTCTTAGCTTGTCTCTATCTTCAACATAATTTTTTTAGGATCAATTCCTTTTCTTACAAAAATTGTAGATATATAAAAGAATTACTATAGAAACAGTTAGTAGAAATATGGTTTTAAGGAGGACCAATTTCTAGAATGATGGGTTCCATCTCCAAGTATGCTAAATTCATACACATTATCTCCAAATTTTCTTAATATTTTAAATGGTATATGAGCTCTTAGGATTTTTTTTTCTTTTTTATTAATTTTGAAAATATTTCCTTCCTTAAGTGTAACCATACTAATTCTCCTAGAGAAAAACTTGTTGAATTCGGTTCTTATTAGCTTAAGGTTGATATTTATCAGTGTTATTTTTAATTTATTCAAAAAGTTTCTTATAGAATTCAGTTCTTTTTAGTACAACATAGTTCTTAATATATCTTTTTTTTTTAATTTCTCATTTGAATAGAGATGAAGCTATCCAATAATTCAACTATGGTTATAAAAATAAATCACCCAATTTTCTTCCTAGAATGTACTAAATTGTCGTGCATTCACTCACTTAGATAAGAATAAAGATAATTTTAAAAATTCTAAAAATTTTATTCAGCTTGACGTTTTTGTGTAAATCAAAAAATAATCGGACATATATATGGGGTTGTTAAGGTGTTATAGCTCTTAACTAATATAGTTTTTTACCTCTCACTAATCAAGATATTACCAACCTTAGAAGTCAACATTAACAACTAATAATATTGATGGAACATTATTCTTAACTAAAATCTAATGTTATCTAGGTTTGTAACTAATTAGTAGTTGTTATGATGTAGAATCATTTACCCCTTCTTCTTATGAAGTTCAAGAATTAACTTTCGTAGAGAAGGAACCCACCATTCTTTTGACTCTTGAAACTAATTCCCAAAACACTAATTCTACTAATGGTTTATTATGTAATTCTTGTAAGTATTTTACATGGTAAGAAGAATAATTAATGAAAAAAGGTCTAGTGTATAAGAGAAGGACACAACAAGGATGTACAATGTGACATAGAAAATAAAGCTTGGTTGCATGATCTATACATTACTTGGCTAGGGTTTTCTTTAGCTTTGTTAGTTTATGTACAATTTTTAATATTTGTTGTCTTTTAATTGTTGATGATATTGTTGATATATTGTAAGTATATTATAGGGGTTGTTTGTATTTTTTTCACTTTTACTAACTAGTCAAACCTAGCTAAAGTAAGTTTTTTAGGTTAATAACATTCCTATAATAATATAGTGGTAATGTCGATTAAGCTTAGATAGAAACACCTAGTTTGTTTAGATAATAGAAACTATATTATCTTTTAAGGTTGGTGATTAATTAGTGAATGCTAAACATATGAGGCCCTTATATATATATATATATATATATATATATATATATATACATACATACATATATTCACTAGTTATAAAGATAAATCACATAGTTTTCTATTTATAATAACATCAAATCTCAAGACTAACTCACTTGAAGAAGGAGGAATGTTTTTCAAGTTGTATACATATATTCCATCCTTCTACATGCATATAATAGATGATGAATAATATAATTAGAGAATTTTCAAAAACATTCCTCCTTCTTCAAGTGAGTTAGTCTTGAGATTTGATGTTATTCTAAATAGAAAACTATGTGATTTATCTTTATAACTAGTTTATATGTTTTCAAGATTAATACAGTGTTGGAGATAAAGAATCCTTCCTCAATTTGTACCAATATCAACCATTGGAGGTAATGAACATGATACTACATTATGTTTGTGTTATTTTGATACCAACATACATATTAGTGGCATCAAAGCCTAGGTTGGTTTTTCTTTTTTCAAATAGTAGTAATTGAATTTAGATACTCCTACAAAAAAAATTTGAAGATAATCTATGACTTAAACCATCCCTCAAAACATGCTCTTGATTAGTTTCTTAGTTTGTTTCATCATGTTATTAATAGTTTAAACCATGAAATATTGTGGCCTAAGTGAGAAAGTGTTTGGAAGTTATATTCAATTCATAATGCATGCTCAATACCCTAGATAATTTGCCTTCTATTGATAGAATTTTAGTAGATATAGATAGGTTATCTTGATATTGTGCAGTAGCATGTATGTATGTCAATGATACTTATTTAGAGTGTGTTAAGCCAAGTTATCTTGATGTGAATTTTACATCCATCATGTGTCTTGAGTTTTTGGTTAGTTATTCATGATGGTAACAAGAGATGATATTTGAAATTGAGACATACATTTCATACATAATGTGGAATTAAGATTATGTAATATTACCATGTGTGTGGTATGACCTATTCTAGTAGTAATAATTCATGAGTGAATGGATAATAGGTTTCACATTATTCAAACTCTTATAGAAAATGGAATCAGGAAACTAATTTTGGTTATGGAACTAATGAGTCGTTCAAACAGAATTGTGTTGTTTAGTTCTAGCTTAAGAACCAAGCAAGAACAATGTTTGTTGCCACATATATCTTATATTTTTGGTATATGTGATCGATATCATTGTGTTTAACTTGTGTGAATCAAAAATATTTCCAAAAACTATACTTAACCACTGGTACAACAAGTGTTTGGCTTAGTTTATTTCAATAAAACCGTAACCACACTAGTTTGCTAATTAGTATTATTTGATTGATACCAAATGGAGGAGGAACAAATTTTTTTATCACTTTCCAAGGATATCAAGAAACTTTCAATAAATCTATGTGCAATGAGTGCTCATCTAAAATAACTTCCTAAAATGTAAAATTAATTACAAAGGATAGAGTCTTGATTTGCTGAGCAATATGTGATACACAATATGAAACAAATACTCTTTTAAGGTTAGGAAATTTAAACTCACATGTAGATTTATGAAAAAGAATTACAAGGAAGTGGTAGTTATTGAACCATCTATGATTATCAATTTAGACATCATAATAAAGATGATTAGGTATAAGACTTTATCTTCTTAAAGTTGATGGTAAACTTGATGTTGAATTATTCCTTGAGTGGTTATATAAACTAGATGCTATATTTCAACTTAAGTGTTATCATAATGAAAAAAAAAATGTATGTTATCTACTCTTAAGTTTAAGAAATTCTCTAGAATATGATATGATAACTTGAAGAGGAATAGAGAAAAGGATGGGAAAGTAAAAATCAAGTCTTAGGATATTCTTAAGAAATACACAAGGAATAAATATGTACTTAAGGAGTATGATCAAGAAATTTATATCATATTAACTACTCTTCAACAAAGACTTCTAAGTTTTGAAGAATATGTTAAAGACTTTGAGAACTTAACATTTATATGTGATATTTATAAAAGAAAAAAGAAGAAGAAACATGTGATAGATTTCTAGGAGGCATTAATATGATTATTAGAGATAAATATGACTATTGGCTTGCTTCAAGCTACTTATAAAAAGTAGTTATCTAAGATAATTACTTATTTAAACATTTTTTAAGCTAATTGTTTTTATATAAGTAGTTATATTGGATAACTAATTTTGATAAGTAGCTCTAAAAAAGCTCTATATTTGTGGTTTTATTAAGTTATCTTTGATATTTGAAAATTAAATCAATCCTAATAAGACTCATGCTAAGATAAGTACTTCTTTTACAAAGTACTAGAATACACAATCAATAAATCATGGACTAAGTGCTTCAAGTGGTACAATTTTTTTATTGGAATAAAGGTCTAACTTTAGATGCTAAAGGTAGTTCCAAGGTTAATAAAGTCTCTACAAAGCAATGTTTTAAATGGTGGGGATATGGACACTTAGCTAGAAAATATCCCAACAAAATAGTGTTGTCCATACAATATATTGAAGATATGGAAACTTGTGATCGAGACCTTAAGTTCAATCCAAGTGAAGTAACTTTATGTCAAGATAAGGATGAAGTTAATGCTTGTTAGTTATACAATGAGTTATTAAATTACAAGCTAATGAGAAGCCCAACCAACAATAGAAGATATTCAAGAACAAAAGAAAGAGTGGGAGAAACATTTTTTTGAGTTATCATTCATAGTGTTTTGTGTATAAAAATGGCTAATTAGAGGATGGTAAAGGAAATGGGATTAGAAATAACCCTACACTCAAATTAATGGCTTAATAAAGATAAAGGAGTCATGGTAACAATGCAAACCTTAATCTTATTTTAAATTGGTAATTACCATTATGATGTACTATGTGATATTTTGCCTATAGATGGATGTGGAATCTTATTAGATAGATCATGGAAATATGATATCATTTTTGTTTACAATAGTATTAATAATGAATATCTTATTGATAAAGATAAGAAAAATCATAAACTTAAACCTTCTAAGTGTGATGATACTATCATAGTTGAGAATAAAAGGAGTTTAGTAACATGAAAAGGTTATGATAGAATGTATTAATGAATAAGTTAGTTGTTATGATTTTATTATCACTGAATCCCTACAAAGGTAGAAAAATAGTAATAATCCTTTATTAAATATGCTTCATTAAGAATATAATTATGTATTATTTGATGACTTACCATTTACTTTACCACCTAAAAGAGGAAAAGAACATGTCATAAACCTAATGCTCGATGTGTCCTTACCTAATCGACTTGCATATAGATGTCATCCAAAAGTAACTAAGGAAATTTAGAAACAAATAGAAGAGCTTATAGGAAACGTATGTGAGGGAGAGATCATGATCCTAAGTTTTGTGCCTACATTAATTATTTCAAAAATGATGGTATATGGTACATGTGTATTGACTCTAGAGATGTAAACAATATACTTATTAGATATCAATCTTTAATGATTAGGTCAGATTATATGTTAGATGAATTTTTTAAAGCAATAGTATTCTCTAAAATCAACCAAAGGAGTGAATATCCTCATATGAGAATAAGGGAAATGGATGAGTGAAAGACTACCTCTAAAATGAAATATGGACTTTATAATTGGACGTGCATTTCAGTTTGTGGAATAAATCGTTTTCATTTATGAGACTTATGAATGATGTTCTTCATCTTTTTCTTCAAAAAAATTCATTATGGTGTACTTAGACTATATATTTGTGTATAGTAAAAATAAGCGTAATCATCTTATTCATTATTTTTTGGGTAAGTAATGAAGTATTATTTACTACAAAAAGAGAAGATACGACAACCAATATGAGCAACAAATAGATGTTCCAAGTAGAAAGCAACAAGCCTTAAACATTTAGTAGGTTATCAATACAAAAATTCTATAGGGCAAACTTATACTCATTACTAAGTGAGAAACACATACTAGCAATAGTAAAGCTAATTTCCTTCAATAAAGAATGGGTGATTCTTGAGCAATTATTGAAGATCCTAACATTTCCTTCACACCAAACAGTAGCAATATAAGTAACAAAGCATGCACTAAGTAAGGTATTCATCTCCTTAGACTATCAAGTCTTCTTTGTAAGTATCTTCATTTCCCTAGACTAGGTTGTAACATAATCCCTTCTAGAATATGTTCTCCTAATCTTGATCCATATTTACCAACTATAACGGTATTCAAAGAATACATGAGCATCGTTTTCATCTCCATTAGAGAACCATGTTGATCCCTATACGTTACATTCAATCTTTTGTGAATAATCTACCCTTGATAGTAAGCCACATAAGAAATTTGTGTTTGGGTGCAGCAATGTTGCCCCAAACCAGGGAAAACCGCAAAAGTTTGTTTGCTTTGTGCTTTAATTCCTCATAAGTCTTATGGATACAGTATTGATTTTCTAAAATGTCAATGTGCTCGAGTAAGACACTCTGGAAAATGTTGATAAATAAAGGCATAAGTTAGAGAATTTGGTTAAGATGCCATAAACATCTCTTCATCCTCCTATAAGTCGACATATTAATCACTTATAAGTAGACGCTATGCACCCACTTTATGAATAGGATGTCCTTGTTTTTCCATACATCCCAAAGTAGTTTCCTCATTACAACTTTGTTCTAAGTCTACATATCTATCAAGCCCAATCCACCTTCCTATTTTGGCTAGCACACAATCCTCCATGTGATCATTACTTTCCTTGAGTTATCTACATTCCTTAATCATCTTATTCACTTAAGGAGATTATTTGATAAACTAAGGGAGGCTAAAATCTATGAAAAATGGAAAAATATGAATATATGCTTTTGATTTTTATTTTCCTTGGTTATATTGTAAGTAAATAAGGTACAAAATTCGATGCCATAAAGATTCAAGCAATTCAAGATTGGCTAATACCCAAAGAAATTCATGAGGTGAGGAGTTTCCATAGATTATAAAGCTTTTATAGGAGGTTCATCAAGGAATTATCAACTACTGCTACACCTATTACACATCTCATGAAGAAAGATGAATTCAAGTCAAAAGAGAATGCAACTAAAGCCTTAGAGATTCTATAAGACAAGATATGTAATGTATTGGCATTATCCTTGCCTAGCTTTGATAAAATGTTTGAATTTACATGTGATTCTAGTTGATTAGGGATAAGAGGTATACTCTCACAAGAAAAAAAACCATTAAATTATTTAGTGAAAACTTAAATTAGGCTAAATGAAATTACTCCACCTATGGCAAAGAATTATATTCCATCATAAGAAGACTAGAAACATTGAGTCATTATTTGATACCTAAACCAATTGTTTTGTGTTTAGACCATGAGAGTTTAAAATATTTTCATGGAAAAAAAATAGTCCTAGGTATGCTAAATGGATTAGTTTCTTGTAATCCTTTTTTTCTATCAAATCTTTTGATGGTGAATAAAACATGGTAATAGAGGCATTATCGAGGAGATATTTGATACTTGTCATGTTAGAAGCTAAGTTATTAAGTTTTGAAATGTTGAAATAATTATGTATAAAATATAAAGATTTCCTTGTGATTTTTTATGCTTATAAAGAGAATCATAGTCATGGTAATTATGCTCTTAATGATGACTTTCTTTTTAATCTTTTTAAACTATTTATACCACAATCTAGTGTGCATGATTTACTTATTAAAGAAGTGCATGTGTCATTTTGATGAGTATAAAACTATGGTTTCATTCTAAGAACATTTCTATTGGTCATGAAAGATAAAAATTTGTTCAACCTATTTTTTGGATGTGTATGACATATCAAAAGAGTAAGAGTTTATTCCATAAGGGTTTATACACTCTTTTAACTATTCCTGATAAACTATAAGAGGGGTTAGTATGGACTTTATCCTAAGGCTACCGAGGACATATAGGGGGATTGAATATACAATGGTAGTGGTTGATATGTTTTGTAAAATGACACATTTCATGCCTTGTAATAAAAATAATCATGCAACTTATATGGCGTATTTATATTTCAACAAAGTAGTAAGGTTGCATGGTATTCCTAAAATTTAAAGTATCAAATAGAGTTGTTAAATTTTTGAGTAAATTTTGGAAGATATCTTTATATATTTTAGGTGCTAAGTTATTGTTTAGTACATTACATCATCCTTAAATGGGTGGTCAAAATGAAGTGACTATAATACAAATTTGGGAACTTCACTACGAGGGATAATTATTAAGAGGACAAAAGATTGGGATATACAAATAGCACATCCTATTTTTGCATATAATAGGAGTCCTTCTAGTTCAACTCAATCCAGTCCATGTAAGGTTATCTATGGAGTTAATCCTTACTTCCCTATTGGTATGATTTCATAAAAGGATGTGATATCAAGAATAATTATACTAAGGAAATATTTTAATTTGTTAAGAAACTTCTTGAGGAAATTAAAAACAACATGTAGAAATCTAATGTTAAATATCAAGCTCAACTTAATAAGAATTGAATGAAACCAGTTTTTTATTTAGAATAATTAGTATCTTTACACTTAATAAAGGAAATATTTGCAAACTAAAGAAAGAAAAAAAATCAAAGAGCTTATAGACCATTATTAATCTTAATAAATTTTGAGATAATGTTATTGAATTAGAATTACATGAATCGTATAGAGGAGTTTCTAGAAGCTTTAACATGGGTAGTTTATCTCTATATTATAGTGATACTAATTTGAGGACAAGTTATATTTTAAAATGGGAGGATGAGTTAAGAGAATTTAACTCTTCTTATAGTGAAGATAAAAAAATTAGCATTTTACATATAGAACCCATCATTCTTAAGGTGCTTGAAACTTGATCCCAAAACGCTCATGCTACTAATGGTTTCTTAAGTAATTTTTGTATGGTATTTGCATGTTTGAAATAAGGAAAATTAATTTGAAAGAACTAGTGTACAAGATAACGTTAAGGGAAGGAATTATTAAGGGACACATAATACAAAGCTTGGCTACATGATCCATACGTCGCATGGCTAGGGTTTTGTTTAGTTTTAATATGTTATATATACATTAAAATATTTTTTATCTTGTAATTGTGAACATTATTATTGATGTATTTTATGTATGTTATAAGGGCTATTTGTATTAGTTTTACTTTAATTAACTACTTAAACCTAGTTAACATTAGTTGGTAAGGTTTATAATAATCCTACAATAATATAGTGTTAGTGTCAACTAAGGTTAGTTTTCAATGACTAGTTAAGTTAGATAATAACAACTATAATAACTAGGAAGATTAGTTATTAGTTATTAAAGGCTCAACATATGAGATCCTTTTACACACACACACACACACACACACACACACACACACACACACACACACACACATATATATATATATATATATATATATATCATCCTTATACATACAAGTAATAGATGATGACTAATACAATTTCAAAATTTTTTAAATTCTTCCTTCTTATTCAAGTAAGTTAGTCTTGAGAGTTGAGTTTATTCTAAATATAAACATGTATGATTTTGAAATACCCTAAAAATCCTAATATAGGAATTATGGTAAAATAATGATTTATTAGGGAAATTAAGTAAATAAATTACCTTATTAAAATAAAGGGTAATTGATTAAGGCAAACCAAGGAGAAAATAATAAATAAATTATTTAGAAAATTTTGGACATTTTATTAATTAAAATGGAAGTTAGGGAAAATTTATCCAAAATAGCCAAATTAATCTAAAAAAAAAGAATTTAATTATTATAATAATAATAAATATTAGTAATTTTAAATATTAAAAAAATATAATAATACTAAATACCCAAAATATCCTAAACCACCTATTTTCTTCCTCCCATTTTTCCTTTTTCCTTTTTCTTCTTTCCTTTCCTTTTTCATTTTCCTATTTTTCTTAATCTTCTCGGTTAAGGTCAGCCCGTGGCCAAAACTCCCTTCTCCCCTTGTCCGACGCAACCAAGCCCGCCCCAACTTCCTTCTTTTTTCGCTCGTTGCCCAGGATGGCCGGTCCTCTTTGTTTTTTCTTTCTTTTCCCCTAGACCGACCAGTCTAACCTGTCATCTTCTTCCCCAACGCAGCTGCAGCCCAACTTGCATCTCTAAGCACGCCGGCCGCCCCTACTCCGTCTGGCTGTCCTTCCCTACTGCCCCCGTCATTTTCGACCCAACCTACCCCTCCTCCCTCCTTATGCGTGCTACCACCCCTTCCTTTTTCCCCCACCCCGATCTGAACATACCCTACATATCACAGGGCATGCGCAGCCTGTCACCACTGGTCGATGACCTACCTCACCTGCCCCCAGTTGTCTTCTTCTTCCTTTGTTTCTTCCCCCTCAATTAGCCTATAAATACCCCTCATTAGCAGCCTGGGTCGAGCTTCCTTCTCGCAACCTAGAAACCCCAGTCGCTCGCCACCTCCCAAACAACCCCTTGTTCCATAGCCGTCGACGATCGCCGTCGCAAACGCCGCCCACCAAAACGTTCCCCACACCTCCCTCTACAAAACTGAGCCACCATCATCGTTTACCTTTCCTTGCACGTGCCATCCCAGCTGTGCAAAGTTGCCAACCTAATCAGCCCACTCTAGCCTCTCGCTACCCCTCGCACCGTCTTCCACTGCCATTCCCTCTACAACTAGCATCTCCTCCACCCTCCAAAACATCTAGGGGACCTCCCCTTACCTTCCCATAAAACCATTTCTCCCTGCCTCCCTCTCCTTCTACTTCCTCCACCTTCGGCCACCACACCAACCACCGTGCGCCGCCACTCCTGGCTACACCACCACCTCCATTCCATCCCCCTCCACCTGCTGCACCTTCCACCACCTGAAACAGCCCCTACTTCCCTGTCCTCTAGCCTACAACCCCACCTTCCACCTCTCTTCCTCCTCCACTACCACCGCTGGTTCCGCCACCAACCTTAGGTGGTACTCCAACTCCCCCAGCCTTTAAACTATTTTCTATTAGTGTTAATAATTTTTATTAATATTAATAGTATTATCCTTAATATTACTATTATTATTATTCTTATTATTATTAGTGTTGTATTATCATTATCATTGTTATTACTATTACCATTATTAATATTATTATTATGTATCACTCTTATTACCTAACCTAATTTTAGAAATATTTATAACTATGGTATACTATTTAAAAGGCTACAACTTTAGCATTAAAATAGTTATCCTTATTATTACTATTGTTGTTGTTGTTGTTATTATTATTATTGTTGTTGTTGTTTTTGTTGTTGTTATTTCTATTACTACTACTAATACTATTATCATTATTATTATTATTAACAACTTTAGTATTAATATAGTTATCTTTATTATTATCATTATTATTATTATTATTACTACTACTACTCCTCCTACTATTACCACTACTAATACTATTATCATTATTATTATTATTATTATTGCTTCTTACTAAACATAACTTGGCCATTATCACTAAGACTACCATTAAGACAACTTCTAGGACCACCATTGGTGTTAACCCTAAGAAGAAAGCTATTACTAACATTATCACCATATCTATTATTATTATTATTATTAATATCATTATTATTACTAATATTATTTAATACTGCTACTACTATAAATAATATGATTGCTAACTTGCTTCTTGCCAATATTATTGATGCTAACCTTGTCCATTATCACTTTTCATTATTAACATAATTATTTGGACCCTCATAGTATTATTACCATTTTGGTTACTATTATTATTATTATTATTATTGTTATTATTATTATTATTATGATTTTGTTACTATTATTGTGACAAAAATATATTGAACCCTTATATTATTATTATTCAAATATAACTATTATCATTAGGAATATTAGTACTTTGTCAGTATGACTGCTATTATATTATTATTTTAGTCCTAATACTATTATTAGCCTTAGCCTTAAAAATGCTAGGGTTTCTATCACTATAAGCATTATCATTACTATTATTATTATTATTATTATCACTATTTTTCTATAATTAGTATTAATACTATTATTAGAAGAATAAAGCTATTAGGTTTAATAATATAAGTATAGTAATAAATATTAACATAATCATATTTTGACTAGTAATATCTAGTAGGCTAACTTGAAGATAAGAACCCTAGTTTTCATGTGTAATGCTCCCTTTAATAATATTAACCCTAATCTTAGACTAAAATAAGGAGTAATAGTACTTTTGGTAGGAGGAAAACTAATCCTTAGTTTTTCCTCTTATAGGTGAATCAAGACAAAACCCTAAGGAGGCGTAGGAGCGTACTCCAAGCCCGAAGTCGTTTTAGGTAAGGATGTAGCGAAGGCCCATATGTGTTGTGTGACTTGTATTTCTTGGATGCTTTATATCATGCTACGTCATGTATTACATGATTTTCATTAACTTGTCTTATGTGTAGCACAACTTGGAGTTGAGGTATGTTTGTATATGTTTTCTTATGACATGTGTGTGGTATGTATATATGGTGATTATGATGTGATATGTTATGGCCCTCTAGAACATGCATGATAGGACCATTGATAATATGATATGGAAATGAAAGGTTAAAAAGAAAGAAAATGGGAAGTGAGTTCACTAAGGATGGATATGAGGTTCACCAAAATACCTTAGGATCCATGAGAGGAAATTAAAGAGGAATGAATGTCCCAAAATGAATGAGAGATGGGAACCATGCATGGGAATCCTAAAATTTGCATGGGGACTTTGGGTATTTGCATGGGATGGAGAAAACTTGCATAAGAATGATTTTTATGTGAGAAAAGTTGTTTTAGGGTGTAAATAAGCTAAGGGGAGAGTTGTGGAGTGATTGATGACTTGGGATGAAAAGTAATACATAGGTTGGTGTAAGGGTATATAAGGGACCCGATTAGGGTTTTGGGAGAAAGCACTAATCTAGAAATGTGGAAGTAAAAATGATTAATGGAGAGTGGAGTATGGGTTAAGAGTGGGAATTTATTATGTAAAGGGTGAGTATGGGTGCCATGAGAGAGAAGAAATATGGAGTGAGAAAAAGAGAGGTTACTTGTGGGAGAAGAAAGATACTAGGGCTTGAAGTCGCCAACTAGGGTTTTCCGGTTACATACGAAGTCGAGAGGTAAAGTGATATGTTTGGGATTGAATCTAATTGAGACGAGGTGTGGGGTGGTGATTGAAGTAATGGTCGTGTAAGGGGAGAAATTTGGGTCACATAGGTTTAATTAGAGTTTTCAAGGGAAAACCCTAGAGGGTGATAGTTGGTGGGATTAATGTCATGAGGTATTGGGCCTTAACCCACACCCTTAGGAGTTGGTTTTTCATTATGTGTAAGCGTAAGGGAGAATGAATGTCAGGGCGTGATAAGGGGTGTAGGAGTCTAAAGATATAGGACGGGTCCCCTTGAGAGGATAGAAGTAGAACCTTGATGACATGCATGTCAAGGGTGTATTGTTTATTGAATAAGAAAAAAATAAGATACTATCCATTTAAAGAGAAAGATTGTTGAGCCGGGCTCAGACTGGTCCACGGGAGAATAATAGTGGCCAGGAGCATTATGCCCTACATGATTTCCAGTCCACTAGCTATAATAGTGGGGGATTCCGTACTCAACAAACCAAAGTAATGAAGCTAAGCCATGGAAAATACACTAATTACTTACAGTGAAACACCATATGAGTCGGGACCAGACCGGTTCACCGGTGAATAATAGTGGCTAGGAGTGTTCTGCCCTAGAGACCGGTTTATCGGTGAGTAATAATAGTCAGGAGCGTTCTACCCTGTATGTATTCTGGTTCACCGACTATAATAGTGGTGTTCCCATGCTCACATGGATTAATAAAGAGTATGTGTGGAATGAACATATTGTTAAGGGGACTAAAGAATAAGTTACCTGAAAGTAACCTAGCCTTATTACATGTATTATTGTATGTTGCGTATACGATCATTCTTATGTTATATGTTCTATATGTCAGCCTTAGCGCATCTATTACCTTACTTAGTATGTAGCGTACTGATTACCCATTTTATGGGTGCTGCTCATTCCCACGAGCAGAAGACCCATCTGAGCTTGTGCAAGTAGGGGATGACGTCTTCGATGCCTACGACATTTACGAAGCATCGGGTGGCGCTGAGCGTTGAGCCTATATTTGATTTGGGGATTGAGAGCGACTCGGTTGGACTCTATTTTCTTTTATTGGACCATGTATTATTATATTAGTTGTGATATCGTACGATGTTTTATGTTTTGAAAAACTCTAGCCACATATCATTTGGATTGTAATTCTGAATGGCACTCTAATTTCTGTATTGTGAACGCTATCATTTCCCTTATGAAGCTTGTTTCAATTATCAATTTTTGTTTGAAGTTAATCTTCTTTTTATCCTTAGCACCTAGTACTAGAGTGGTAGGAGTAAATCGGTCTGGTACTAAGTGTGGCAGTAATGACCTTGAGTTTACGGTTTTATTATTTCGCTTCAGTTAAACCCTTTTAATTAAACAAAACTTTTTAGTAGTAAATTTGGGGGTGTTACAGATTTCTCCTTAGAACTAGTGTATAATTGTTGAACATTGATCCAATGTCAAAGATAAAGAACCAAGATCAACCATTGAAGGTAATGAATGAAATTGAAACAATATCTTACATTGTGTTTTGGTGATTTTGATATCAACATATACATCCAATTGTAACGAATAATAAAAGCTCTATAATCCACTAAAACACTCATGCAAAAACATTTGTATCACCTTCCACCATGACAAACAACAATTACAAAGTGTACATAAAACAATAAAGCTTAATAAAACCCTAACCATGCAAACATATGAAACATGCAACCATGATTTATCTTATAGGTTTGTCTTCTATGTCATTTGGGTACATCCTTGCATTGTCCTTGTATTTTACACTAGATGTTTTACATAGATTATCCTTCTTGCAAAAAAATGAGATACATACAATAATTAATGAAGAAACCATTGACTGAATTTGGACGTTGGGGAGGGTTGATTTTAAGAATGATGGGTTTTATTTCAAAGTATGCTAACTCTTTAACTTTTTCAAAATTCATTAAGATATTTAGATGCTCCTACATCATGTTTACTCTACAAATCACCAAGATTAATATGTTATCATAACTTTAACAATCCACCACTGAGATAATAAAAAATCCCCAAAAATCAATAATATTTAAAAAAATCAACAAAACATGGTTTAGCTAAAATCACACATATTAACACATCAAAATTATATCACTTAATAGCATATTTGTATTTTCCTTTGCAAATATTCAAGAAAAAAAATGAAGAGACTAATCCTTGAATATTAATACCCTTTTATTTATTTAAAATACCAAGAAATTAGTCTAAGATTCAAAAGAGAATAAAATGGGGGAAAGGATGAGGTGTGGTAGTTATTTGGGTGGTTTTGGTGGTGGCACAAGGTGGTGATGGTTGTTGCTAGTTTGGTAAGTAAAGAGCAACAAAGGAGGAGTTGGAGAATGAAGATGAAGCTTTAGAACAAGATAAGATCTAGTCATAGATATTAGGGGTTGTAAGTTGGTAATTTAGAAGATAAAATAAGATTATTTTTGCAAATTATGAGGATTGATATTTTGGTTGTCTAGCTGCTAGTATTTCCACCATATGGGGATAATATTAGCCCTTAGTTGTCTTAACTTAAAACATAGAGGGTTGAGATCAATTCTTATAAATTTTAGAATAGGTTTGAAGAAGAACAATTAAATTTGACAATGTTTAAACAACTAAAAATTATAAAAATAGTTATAGATTATTTGTAAATCATTTTAAGGTATAAAACTTAAATATAATGATCACCAAAGTTTTATAAATTTTATATTGCTAAAAGGGTCATTTTTGGGCTTAAAATGTTATAGATCTTTAAATAAACTATTTAAATAGTGTAAGAGACTTAGAAAAACCTAAGGCTTCAACAAATAAAAGAATTAAAATGATTTGAAATAAATTTAATAGACAAAAGTGTCTCACAATATCTCTTAGAAATAAACTTGCGAGAAAGGATTAAGAAATGGAAATGAAATGTTTTAAAAATTAAACAAGGTCTTCATTTTCATAAATGGATGTAATTAAATATTTAAAATAATATATTTTAATTTTTCAATAAAAAACCTTTACAATTAAGGATTTTGAAAATAGGGTACTACATTGTTATATCCGTATTTTCCCTCTAAGAAAAATAGAGATACAAAGGTGATTCATTATTATATATGCCATGATATATTTAAGATGGAAATTTAATTTACAAAATGGACATAGTGTAATTATATAGAAACTCATATTTATGTTTGAGTGGCATCATTCCAGGTTAGCATATTGGCTTCTCCATTTTCAATAGTCAATACCTACTAGGAAGTCTTACTCTCCTTATACCGATATTTGCATCTTATTTCTCATTTTTCATCACTTCCCCTTCTCAATTACTCCATCATATTTCTCTTTCATGTTCATTAACATTTTGATTTTATTGCCATGTGAATTTTGTTTTATGTAAAGTGTTTTCTTCCCACTCCTCTCTCCAATAATCGTTATCATCGTTTGAGTTTATCACTATATGAGTTGTAAAAACCCTAGTTATTGCCAGCTCATGGTGAATAATTAAATTTATCTCTAGTTTCTTCTCTTGGTTATTTTATAGAAGATGAATTTGTTACTAATCAAAATTGTGCATTGCATTAATAGTTCATGTGATTTTAGCACAATTTAATTAGTACTGTGATGAGGTAGTTTTTGTTTATTTCTTTTCTTTTAATTATTATTGCGTTATACTCATTATTTTTCTAAGACTAATTAACATTTGCATTTGGATTATAATTTATAAGACTTGATTGAAAGTGGATGCATGCAAACTAATTGACTAAAGAATATACAACTTTGATAGAGTCGATTATCACTTTCATAATTATTCATTTTGAAATTCATGACAAATAAAGTGTTTGTGCACTAAGTGTACAAGGATGATCATGGCAAATAAAATTAAGATTCATCTCCTAATGTATGTCAATGAAGAAGAAGTCACTTGATGGATGTGAAATGGGGAGACTATTACTATATTGGTTAATAGGATATATGATACAATAATGATACATTTACTGTTGAACCATTTGAAAACATAGTAGAGAGAGTGGAAGAATATTTTAGGGATCATCCTGTTATGTTTGAAAATTTGGTTATCTATGTAGACATTCCCATGTACGATAGGTATACAAATTCCACAAGCTTATCAACTATGTTAAGATTATACAAATTTAAAATAGGTAATGAATCAAGCGATAGTGGTTTTTCTTCATTACTTGAAATGTCGAATGAAATGCTTCTAGAAGATGATGATTTTCTTAGTTTCACTTATGAGGCTAAGAAAGTTCTCTAATCTATGGGATTAAATTATGAAAATTTTCAATTATATCATAATGATTCCATCTTATATAAAAATGAAAATTGATTGATGAACTATTATCTCAAATGAAAAGCACCATCACACAAGAAAGCTAGTGTTTCATCAAAGGTCTTGTGGCATTTTCTAATTATACCTATATTTTGTTGTTTGTTTAATAAACATGAAGAAGAAAAGAAATGAACATGGGATGTGACTAAGAGGATGTATGATAATGTGCTTACATATATCAAAAGACCTTTAACCATATGTCCTTTAATTTTAACAATGAACTAAGGATTCTACACCATGCATTTTCTACTAATGGAATGAATTTTGTTAGTGGGAATTTGAACTATAGTCTATCGCTAGTGGTCTTAGCAATATATAATATTCTTCTATAGTTATTCATGTAATATAAGTACTAGGGGTTGTCCTTGATATTATCTAGGCCTCATTAGTTTGGTCATGATTTATATATTCATGTGTGTATGAAAATAAATTAATAAAATAAAATTATTAGGGTTTAGATATGTATCAAATGACCTTTATTTGGTACTTAATGATGAAGGAATTCATTTAAAATTAGGGTTTACTGATGAATGATAATGAAGGTTTGTAATTCGGTGTGAATGGAATGGCACATGGATGAACATGGGGATATTTTTGTGGTGGACTATGAAACAAATTCACTATAGATTAACTCACAAAGAATTAAAGAAGATTTTTTTTATGACTCATAAAGACAGTATAAACAAGCATTAGAACTCAAAAAGATATATGATTGAAGAAAATTAAACTTGATTCATATCAATTAATATAATGTGAATTATAATGATTTATAATACATTTTTTTACCTCCTCAAGCTAATCTTCTTAAAAAGTTGGTAATCTAATAAATAAGATAGAAAGCATAATAAATATCAATAGATCACACAAAAAATAAAATGAGAAGATATAACTTATAAGATAAACTTCTAATTAATCAAAAAAGATTCTTAGCCACTAAGAATAGACATTAACTAATTATATTTACGTCCAATAATGACAAACTCTATGGGGCATGGAAAAACTTCATGTGCAAGACACAACTATTCTTAATTAGCAGACACTTTTAGGGTTGATCCCTACATAAGTATGTTGCACCCGTGTTAAGTCAATTTAAGCAATTTCGATCCAATACTTTAAATATGACAATAGTGGTGAGCTCTATGACCAATAAGTTAACTCTTCATTCACCAAGCATGCTCCTACATTATTATCCCCTTGTGAAAAATAATTTTTTCTCAAATTTGCATCATCAAAGTATAGAGAAAGATCTACCTCATTAAGTGACCTAGATACTCCTCTATCAGGCTCTAGCAAGTAAAACATCATAGACACTCTCTCTAAATCATCTAAGGATCATTTGCCTTCGACATTAGCATATTCTTTCCTTCAAGGAGGGGACACCTGCTTCCTCAATGTAACCAAGCTAGATCTATGATCAAACACAAGTTGATGTTGATTCTTATCAGCACTTGCTTGAAAAACTACACTTACTTTCTCAATGTTGTCCTTAACTTGTTAATGAAGCATTTGAAAGAATTCTATGCCTCTTATACTTCAAAGATCCTCAAGTCACCCTTCTTCAAAGGTAATAGATCAATTTGCATGTAAGGATTTGTCATATATCACTTCAAAAGGACTTGAAATTATAGATTGTGATGGAATCTTACTACGAAAAAAAAATCTACACATGATAACTTCCATCCGCATTCTTAGTACACTTACTCTACAACATTCATATCATGGTACGAAGAGTGCTATTAGTCACCTTAGTTTTACCATCAATTTGTGGATGATGATATATAATAAATAGAATTTTTGTTTCCAAAAAATGATACAAGGTCTTCCAAAAGTAGCTTAAGAACTTCACATCTCTATCAAAAACAATAATCATTAGAACACCATGAAATCTAACCACTTCTTAGAAATAAACATCTACAATATGTGTAATATCATCATTCTTTTGTCATGGATTTAAGTGTTCCATCTTACAAAATTTATCCTTCAGTATAATGATTAGATATTTTCCTCTTTGATTCCCTAGTAAACCAAGTACAAAGTCCATACACACCCATTTCCATGAATGTAGGCATAGGTAAAGGTATGTAAAGACCTTTGTGAAAGAAACACTTACTCTTTTAACATGGATCACATCTTCCAACCATAGCTTTTATACCTTTGAACATCATTGCTTTATAAAAGTGCTTTTAAAGAAGCTTTAAGATCTTTCTCACTTCGAATCATCCTACTATACCTCCTTTATACACCTCTTTGATTAAAAAATATTGAATGAATGATCCTCGTAAAAAAAGTTTATTTTTATCCAATAGAAAATGATCTTGTATCACATATGCCCCATTACTTATATACTTCATGTGGCCTTCAAAAACATTAACAAAGTCTTCATCATTTGGATACATGTCCTTGAACATCTTGAACTAAATTATCTTTACATACATGAGTATGAGTATGATAGATTTCTAATAAAGTGCATCTGCAACCACATTCTCTTTATCATCCAAACTCTTAGTAGAAAACATAAAGTGTTGCAAAAGGCTCACCCACATAGCAATTCTTATACTCTATTTCTTTTATCCATGCATGTATATTAAGTTCCTATGATCTAAATGCAGAAAAAAATGTCTTGTACCTCAAATAATGCATCTAATTCTCCACAAATTCTTATGATTGAGTATAACTCCTTATCATAAGTTGATTAGTTGAGATTAAAATCTTTAAACTTTTCACCAAAGTATAAAATAGGCATCATCCCTTGTGAAAAAAATGATCCCTATAATAATAACATCACAAGTTATTTCAAATAACTTATAAATGCTAGGTAAGGAAAATATCATTACATTTGAAAGTTTGTCTTCAACTCATCAAAATTATTTGTAGAAGCTTCACTCCACTTTAATTTTCCCTTCTTCATTAGTTATGTAATAGGTATTGTAATGGTTGAGAAATCCTTGATGTCCTATAGAATGATGTCAAACCATGAAAACTTTTGACTTCATCCACACTAATAGGCTTCAGCCATATTGATATTGTTTTAAATTTGGATGTATCTACTCTTACTCCATCTCCATTAACAATATACCTATGTAAAATCATGCTTTATATTATGAAGCTATACTTCCCAAGCTTCCCATAAAGCTTCTCAAAAAGTTCTTCAAAAGTGTATTAGATGTTGTTGCTCACTACTGATATACATAAAATGTCATGAAGCTAGAAAACCCAACAAATATAAAGGAAAATCTAAGCACCTCATTGAACAATCTCATGGAAGAACTTGGTGCATTACAATGCCCAAAATATAATCACCAACCACTCACATAAGTCATACTTAATCTTGAAAGGTAACTTCCACTCAATGTAGTCCTTTATTCTCATTTGATGTTATATGTTCCTCAAGTACATATTAAAGGAGACCCTTGGTTCATATATCTCATCAAACATATTATTAAGCTTTAGACTAGGAAATCTATAGTTGATGGTTATGTTATTAACTACCCTTAAATTAAAGCATGTTCTCTATGTACCATCCTTTTTGGCACTAACAAGGCTAGAACATAATATGAACTATTACTCTCCCTAACATATTGTTTGTAATAAAGCTCTTCAAGTTTCCTTTAATGCTCCATTAACTCTTCAAGATTGCATCTATAAGCTTTTTTATTTGGAATACATAATCCTAGAATGAAATCGATATCATTCTCAATGCCTCTAAAGGGTAGTAGCCTAGGCAATAAGTCTTTAAGAAATAAAACCTTGATCTCCTCTAAAAGCCTAGCCATTTTTAAATTGGTGCTTTTAATCTCCCCTCTTTGATACTATTTTACAACTAAAGCATAGTAAAAACTTTTTTTTTATGGTTTCAACTATGGCATTCTCTTAAAGGATTAAGCTTTCAAATTCATGACACCTTTTTTCCTTATTTTATTTGGCTCCAATATCAACAATGAGCATCAACTTAAATATAATTTTCCTCTTATAAACTATACACTCATTAAGGACTCCATCAAGTGAAATTGGTGCATCATATTATCACTCTCTCCTCAACTAGATATGACATGCTTCCATTTGTAATATAGCGTATAGGACATCATCAACATCAATAATAGTGTTAAAAGAAATAAGAACTTGCTTATAAACACTTACATCCTTTTGAAGCCATTATAAGTTGTATAGTTTTAGATGCTTTGTAGTCTTCAATCTAAGCTTCTTCACTATGCCTTCATTAGAAAAATTAGTGCACAAATCACTATCAACTATAACTTTGGATAATTTACTACTAATCTCAAATTTTATCATGAAAAACTTATCCATTTAAGTGGATAAAGATAATAGGTTCACTTAAAAACCCTTTACACAAAAAAAAAAACTTAAATGTCATTATTCTCTATGTGTTCTCTCAACCCTATCACTTCTCTCACTTCCTTTCACCAACTCGTCAGTGTTATATAACTCTATAGATGCAATATTTATCAATTTGAAAGCCTTTTGTTCTGGAAAATCTCTAGCAAAATGTCCATAGATTCTACACTTGTAAAATTGATAGTTTAACTTCTCAATCATTCAATCATATTGTCTTCCCCATTTTTCATACAACCTTCCTTATTTTAGTAAAAATATAGCTTCTATTTTCTTAAGTTTTATGGTTATGAAGTCATCTTGGCATGCTTATGCTGCTTCTTAAACTTAATAAACAACTTTACCTAATTTTTAAATGTGTCATATATGAAAAACTCCACCTTATCCCTTATGGTTAATATAAGATGATGAAGGAACCTTTCACACCTTTTTTTCTTCCTCTCTTAAACATAAATTAATTTCAACACCTCAAAGTCTCTAACATAATCCTCCACACTCAAAAATCATTACATAAATATAGATATCTTAATGAATTTATCTTACTCAAATTGCATAGGCACAAAATTTCCCTTGATAAGTTTCTTCAATTTCTCCCATAATCTAATATTCTTCTTAATTAATATCACACGTTCTCTCTTGATATTCTCATACCATGTACTTGTAAAATTTTAAAACCTTTAAAGCTTTATGTTTGCATCCCATTTCATCTTATAGCTTAAAGATGACATCTATGGTTCATTACCATTCTTTGAACACCTAAAGGTGCATATTCCCATCAAACATAGGGAGATCAAATACAAGGCCCTAATTTCCATAATCATCATGCTTTATAAGGATTGATCCTTGGCTCCAATTTTTGACAACACTATATTCTTTATTATATTTTATTCAATGGTTTGGATTTTAACCTCCCATTATTTGTACTCCTTTTCAAATCATTGTTTCTTCTTGATCCTTGTGTTCATATATTTGGTTTAAAATCTCTTCTTGCACCTTGGACAGTTTTACTTGAGTTACTTGATTTTATAACTCAATTATATGTGCAAATTTTGCACTTGTTCCATTAGTGCCTTAAACATGCCTTCACTTTCCATGATTGAGTATGGCATGAATGAGTTTTCTTTCCCACATGTAGAATATGAATTCTCCTCTTCAATTTGATGAATATATCTTTAATAACTTGAATTTTATTAATTTTATATGAGCTCTTGATAGTTTATTGATAATTTATTGAAAAAAAAAAGAATATTGAAATAAAGATTCAAACTTGAACATCTAAATCATTGATCGACTTTAAAATGGTTCAAATGTGGCATTGATACCATGCTCAATAAGTTTATGGGATGGAATTAATGGAAATACGATCATTA
Organism: Tamarix austromongolica; assembly: GCA_039764185.1. Taxonomy (NCBI): domain Eukaryota; kingdom Viridiplantae; phylum Streptophyta; class Magnoliopsida; order Caryophyllales; family Tamaricaceae; genus Tamarix; species Tamarix austromongolica. Next base: position 20,259,352 of record CM077813.1, on the reverse strand, counting down.
GGGTTCATATGTGTAATACCCCAATTATCAAAGCCCTCGTTTAATCACAACCTTCTCTATTTTAATGTTTTATTTTATTTAAAAGATTTTATTACATCCTTTATCAAATTGGAAACTCCAATTTTGTTTCTAGAGCATTTTACATCTTGTTTGTAACCCTTTCTTGCAACTTCATTTCTATAAGATATTGCGGGCCACTTTTGACTATCAAGGTTGTTCTAGATCATTTTAATTGTTCCATTTTTTCAATTCTTAAATATTTTTGAGTCTCCTAGGTTATTTTAAAATTATATTTAGAGATTTATAGGGAAAACACTATTTATGTAGTTGTTAGCTTTATTTCAACATTTTCAGCTTTCAAACAACCCTTTTAGCTATCCAAAATTTATTAAGCTTTTGTGATCACTATATTTTTTTATCTTAAAATTATTTAAATATACTATATAATTAATTTTATAATTTTAAGACTTAGTTGTTTTTGGATGTGTGTAAATTATCAAGTTTGAATATTCTTCATCAATTCTATCGTAAACTTGTTGTTATTAAATATCAATGTATCATATGTCACCTTTATCCAAACTAAAGGATTATATTCCCTCTTGGATATCAAAATTCTCAGCCATATATTACAAAATATCTAATATTGCAAATTTCTAAACTAACCTTATTTTATTTCCCAGTTTACTAAACTACCTCCCAACTATCTACGACCTGATCTTGTCTATCTAACTCTTCCTTGGCTTATAGAACCCACAAAAAGTAGTAGCCACCACCACTATATTTTCACCACCCTTAACACCACCAAACCACCACAAATCTTCATTATTCCTCTTTCTCAATTTCCTTTCCTGTTTTTCATTTTTTTCTCTCTCCATTTTGTGGGAGTTTTTTCTCTTTTCTCCTCTTTATTTTTTTAACTTTACTTCCATTTGAATCCATGATTGAACTTGTTTTTTCTTCCAAAATATTAGGATTAGTTTCTACTCTTTTACCTTTTTAATTCCAAGTGTTTTGATTTAGTTTTTACATGTTTTGCTAATCTATTTGTGGGTTCTTCTAGGTTTTGGACACTTGTTGTAAGAACTAATTTGTTATTTTAATATAACTTTATTTTGTTAATTATGTGCTTATTTTTAAAAATCTATTTACTTCATATATGCATCTTTGATTTGGTTGATTTCAATTATGTTATATTTGTTGTAATATCATGAGATTTTCAATATTGATGCTTTTTTTATTTCCTTTTTGGATTTTTAAATTGATGATACCATGTTAAAATTGGTAATTTGTGGAGTAACTTTGATATATAAATCTTTATGATTGGATGATTGAAAGCATGTTTTATTTTTTTTGGAAGATTTAGATGATTTAGGTGTTTTTGATTCTTTGGGTGCTTTATGAAATTGATTATTCCATGTTGTAGATTAAAATCATAGATGATTTTTCATATATAACATGCTTTGATTGAATTACATTTAGGTGCTCTAAATTTTTGTATTTATTTTTAAAGGCTTAGAATTTATTTTTCATGTTCTTTGTGATATTCAAATCGCTCTTGGCTAATGATGCCTTACTTACCCTATTTATGGTTTAATTTTTCAGTTACTATACTTTTGGATATAATTAACTAGAATACGAATAAATAAACCTAAAAGTCTTTATTGGACTTTTATAGCTAAAGGTTAACCACAACCTTTGATATTCGATGATTTTACCCTCATAATTAGTAAATCCTGGTGAATAGCAAATTCTAAAAAATAATTATTTCTAGAAATAAAATATTTTTAGATTTTTTTAACCTTCTAGGTATAAAATGATATTTTTATGCACTGGTCAATATTACTTTTCATGAATAGTAAGTTTTTTAAATTTAATGTGGGGCCTTATTTTAACTTGGTCAAGATAAATTTATCTATGGTTTTTTCCAATTTTGATCTTAATAACAAAAATCTTATTTTAGTGTCTTTTCCCTCTTTTGAGATTATCCTAACATATAGATGAGTTTCATAAACTTTTAATGTTTATTAGTCGTTAGATGACTAAATAGATGAATAATTAATAGGTTGGAATTTAGGTCCTTATTGACCTAAGTTTTACTTTTAGTTAGTTTTTGGGACTCTTACTTGGTAAGAGATGCCCCACTTTTATTTTCAGAAGAGTGTTTCTTTAGGCTTATGGCCTTTTTTTTAGGATGTTTCCTTAACAAAATTTAAAGGATCTAATGATCCGTGGTGATCCTTTAGATCAATAGTTTTATTATTTTGAATGTTCTTTGAGGTTTAATGTCTTAATGAATTTTTTTATGATATATGTTTTGATTCATACACATGATGTCCATGTATCAATATCCCTAGCCATGATGTTCATGTATCAAGAATCTTATTCATCATGGCTAAGAGATTCCTAGTCATGAGAGTCGTGTATTGATATCCCTAGCCATGATGACCATGAGATTCCTAGCCATAACAGTCATATATTGATATCCCTAGCCATGATGGCCATGATGGTCATATGTCGAGGTTTTTGGTCACGATAACCATATGCTGATTATTATGCATGGTTTATTTTTTCCATTTTAGGTAGAGTGGGATACTACTTTGATTTATGATGCCCTATGGATTTTGTCCATAGTGGTAGGATGGAATGTTCATATGTGAATTTTGTTTTTATGCTTTACTATTTGTACCCTTATCTTTTTTCATTGTGGTAGGATAGTTATCCCTCTATGTCTTGGTCTTAATACCTTTTTTTTATGGCCCATGGGTTTTACCCATTGGTAGTAAGATTGAATGTTTTGGATTATGACTCAGATTTCGGATCCATACACCTATGGCTTATGTGATTTTCTTTATTGCACTTTTGTCATATACGTCCTTATAACACACTTATTTAAATACATGCTAGAGATGTCATAGGCTTTACCTATTTTTCCTATTCTTGTTAAATTTGTTTTTGATTCCATGCATATATGATATTATGCGACACTTATTTGAAAAAAAAGATAGAGATGCCTGAAGGTTTTGCCCGATTCCTCTATGGCTATCAAATCATTTATGATTCCAAATTATCCATTCTCTATGTTCTAGGTTTCTAACTGAAAGCTACCTTCTATGGTTAAGTGTGAGCATATATTATAAATATTTCATTCTCAACATGATTATTATTAAGAAGGATGGATTACCTAGATTTACCTTAGGGTTATGTTCGGTTTGCTTACTTATGATCAGTTCTATTGTCAGCATGATGTTATATGATGTGATAATGTATTTTGTGTGAAGCATGCTTATATGAGATAATTAGATATTACTCAGTATATTAGTTATATTTATACATTACTATTTCAATTTGTGTAGGTTTATTAGGTATTGTTTTATAGGTGGAGAATGTTAGGTTACTAGTTATCTTAATAGGGTTTGGATCCTAGGGATCTTGCATTCTATTTTATTTTTTCTCATGTTGATCTTCGTGATATCTTTTTGATTTTTTTAATCTTGTATTTAATTTTTTATCATTTTGTACGTCTTTTATTAGAATTGGATTAAGTGATGTCCACACCTAACTCTTGAGATATAAGCTTACTTTTTAGCCTTACACCTGATATAGGTTAGGTACTCATCATACCTCTCCTATGTTAGATGCAGTAGTATAAACCTTTATTTCCTATTTAACTTCTACATAAATTCTTGTAAAAAAGAAAACAAATCATTGTAACAAATGGGGTTGTTACAAAAAGGGCTAGAAACTACATTAAATAAGGTATTTAATGATGAAGGAAATTAGTTAGGATTACGTTTTAATGATGAATGATAATGAGGGTGTGCAATTTTATTTGAATGGGTATTATATTTTTCCTTTGGATATTTTTTGTTTTTGAATTGATTTAATTCTCTATTTCTAAGACTTTGAGCTTAATGAAAGCTATGGTTGGCTCATTGATCTATGCCTATATGAAGGGAAATCCCTTGATTTGGATGTGTTAAGAATCTAAACCCTAACTAATCTAATTCCATATCATATGTGTTATGCTAATGTTTTAATTAGTATAATAGAGAAATTTATTACTTCTTTATTACTCTTTAGAGAAACCTACCGATATTCGAGATATGAGTCGAAGTGGTCTCCATTAGCAAGACTAGAGATCAAACCACAAAGTCAAGAGATGTTAGCTGGCTTCTACAACTAAAAAATAGAATATGATACATAATAATGTGTTGCCCATCTTTATATTCATATTAATGATAAATGATTTGTAATAAAGGTAATGAGTAATGGTTTGAGAGTGTAGTAGACTATATACTTTGGTTGGAATTCTGGATAATGTGTTTTAATTTTGGGTTTGGGGTTTATATTTGATCACATTGGGGTGAAGGAAATTAATTAGAACCTTAGCCTTTTATCTAACTAAAGTTCACTTGTTCTTAAATAATTATTTATTTTTTTCCACATTTTCTTTCTTTTCTTTTAGAATTATAGATCATTTTCCCCCTATCATGAGTCTAGAAATAAAATATATTTTTACCATCCCATTACTCACTTCCTAGTCCCTGTAGCATCGACCTTGTATGCTACTTGAACACCATATGCATGCAATTAGAAGTCATCAATTATAACAAAAAATCACTCTAGATGAACTCACTAAGAATAAGGGAAGATAATTTTTTGATTATCATTCCAAGAGAAAGCATAAGAAGAGGTAAGAACCTAAAATACATTGAAGGTTGAGAAGACAAAACTTAGTTCATTGAAATTGAATCAAACATGAATTATTGATGTTTATAAACCATGTTTGCACCTCCACAAGACTAATCCTTTTACAAATAAAATAAGATAAAAATTAAGACAAAAACCACATAAATTATCAATAGATTAATCAGGAATCAAAAGATAAAAGCATACCTTAAAAGATAAAACATTTACCTAATTTCACAAAAAAAAAAATTAACCACTAAGTAAATAAATTAACTAATGGCATCTAAGTCAACAAATGATCATCCCTATATCAAAATGTGCAAGGTACATGTATCATTAATTAATGTCCTACCTTTGGGTTAATCCATGCATAAGCACAACATAACAGTATTAAGCCCATTTAATCTATTTTCATCTACTATTCCAAATATGGAAATGGTGATGTTCTCTAAGACCAAATATGCTAACTCCTCATGTGCCAAGAATACTCCTATCTCAAATCTTATTGATGATTTGATACTTATGTGGGATCATTAGGTTAATAAACTTGATGCACTTAGAGCAATAAATGATTTTCTAGTATATGGTACCCTCTCGAGATATATTATTCATGTACATTATGCATGTTATGTGTGTAAGGAGAACACAAACTAATGTAGGCCAAAATATAGGAAGAAAACTTATTATATTTGATATCATGGATTCTTACCTAATAATAATCATTATCATAGACAAAGAAAGGTATTTAATGGGTATTCCAAATCATCACTACCTCTTAATATTTTAAGAGGTGAACAAGTGTTTCAAAAAGGTAAAGAAATTGAATTTTCTTTTTGGTAAAAAAAATGCTAAAGAAGTTATGTTAAATGGTTGGAAAATAGTAGATGTTCTTTTACCTTCCATATTAGAAAACTCTATTTATCCTATTTTTCCTTGATGTCATGTATACCAAGAAGAACATAGGTTCTAGCAATAATAGGAAAATTTTAAATGTTCCTTTCAAGATGAAGGATAGACACAAAAATAGGAAGGATTTAGTTTATATAGATATCAAGAAGGAGTTACAACTAAAGAAGTAAGAGGCCAAACATTTCTAGCTTTAACATGTTATACTCAGTTTAAAAATGTGAAAGTTTTTTTTTTTCAATGCTTAAGTGGAGTTGACGTTGCATATTGCTATCATCAAAAATCTTAAGCACTATGTCCATGGAAAATTTAAAAGTAATGGGAATGTGATATTACAATCATCATATTCTCCTGTAAAATTTGTTATTAGTGGCTACATGTTCTATTATGCCTAATTGAGTTTGTTATGCCATATTTATGTTCTATAATTTCTTAAAGGATTGGTACACTAATGTTTTATCATATTAGGTTAGACTTAATGAAATAGAAACTTATTATTTCATTGGTCATCTTAATATATATTTTCCACCATCACTCTTTGTCATAATGGCACATTTGATGGTTTATTTGTTTATGAAGGTCAAAGTATGATTTCTAGTTGTATCCCTTCTACTATATTATAATGTAGTTAAAAGTTATGTGAGGAATCCTAATAACCTTGAATTGTGCATTGTTAAAACATACCTTTTAGGGGAAGAAACTGAATTCTATTGTGAATTCTTACCCAAACCTCATGCCATATATATTCCAAGAGCTAGAAATTATAGGGACCGTAAAAATAGGGTAAAGGATATCATGAGGTCATTGTTTAGGATTTTATTACAATAAGGACTTGTTTGTATGTCATTCATAACACAAATGATGTTGAAACTCATGTAAATGAACATATGGATATCTTGTGGTCTTTGTATCTATCTAAAAGAGAAAATAGATATTAGAGTAACAAAATGGCCTATTTATGAACTTATTAAACAAATAGAGATTAAGTGATGATACAACATCATCATTTGATATATTGTTCATATTACCAAAAGGCCCTTTAACTCGGGGTTTTTTCTCTAAGTGTCATTTAATTAATGGGTATATTTCCTACACAATGTTCTTATGATGATAAAAAAAATTAGTAGATAAAATAACACTTTATCATAGGTATCAAAAGTTTTCATGTCTCTAATTATAGAGAAGAAATCCCTATATATACAAAAATTTCATACAATGGGGTCATTAAAGATATATGAAAATTGGAGTACTCCACTTTTAGAGTTCTTTTTTTTCGTGCTAGTAGGTTGATAATCAATAGGCTATATCATCTAAAGATACTAAGCTCAACTGAGTTAATGTTGATAGGGTTTGCCATAAGTAAGGTCCATTCATACTTTACATCACAATAAAACAAGGTTTTTGTTGTCAATCTACCAAATAAATAATATAGGGGAAGATGACAATATTATCATCAATGACTTGTAACTTTGAAGATGACAAAGATATTGTTTTATAGGGGAAAATGTTTCTCCCCTAGATTTACCACCTTCTTCCAACCTTGATGATCATAAGAACAATGAAATTTAAATATGAGATGATCATGATGAATGTTTTTTTTAATGGAAACAAATGTGGTATTTTAATAGGACAAACAACGAGCATCAAAGAAATGAAAATGAAAGTATATGAAATATATGAATGTAAATATTACTTAATAAATATTTCTTTTTCTAAGTAATATTTTTATTGAATTTTATAAACTAATAATTATTATCTATTTACTATGGAGAAATTAAGATAATAATATGTCATATATGGATTTGTTATTAAGGTAAATCAAAATTGTTTAGAATATAATTGATGTTTAAGATATTGATGATTATATTCACAATTGTAGGATCTTTGAATTTGGCTTGAAATTCAACAAAGTCGACTTAAGTAAAGATGAGTTTAAGTTGAACGATTACTAGTTGGTTTTAAATGGATGTGTTTTGATATACTACAAGATCAAAAGCACTTCTAAAGAGAAAATTTTAATTTCTCTAGAGAATTTTCCCTAAGATTCACTCCTCACTTGGGAGAAAGATAGGAAGAAAGAAAGAAAAGTTTCTACTCTTTCTCCTTAGTTTATCTACTACTTCATTTCATTCTTCATTATTCCTCCATCAAACATACAAGAATATACATACACACACATTGAAATAGGCCAAGCTTAACTGTCCTTAAGTAAGCCTAAATAAACCCACCTAATTATATAAGAGTTAAAACAATACATGTCTATATGATATATATAATGAGTAACAATTACAATGACAAGATATTAAAAAGTTTAAATACATTACCAAAGCTAAACTACATAAAACCTAATCATGATAATGCATGAAATAATCAATAATTAAGCTTGAGGTATTATAGCTTTGTTTCCTATAAAACTTGTTAACTCTTAAATTCTCATTGTCTTACACATTAGATATCATTGGTGAAGCCCTATTCTTGCAAACATATAGAATACTTACAAGAATCACTTAATGAAATATCATTAGTATTATTTTGAAGGTGTTCAAGAAATTCCAAAACAAATGGTACTACTTCCAAATATACTACCTCTTGACCTTCACCTTAAGAAGAATGATATAGATATGTTCCTACATCAATAATGGTTAGATTAATTTGTATGATTTATTATCTAATTATCTTCAATGTGTATGGGTATATTGAAATAAAGAAATATACTTTTTTCCTCTATATTATATGAAAAGCATTTATTTTACATTATTGATTTTGATTAAAAAAAATGCGAATATTTTTCATGTCTTTTGTGAACATAACATGAAAATATTTTAATTTTTTTCAGATGATTTTAGTAGTAAATAATAGTAGCTAGCGTTTTTCACTCTACTTTTAACAAATATTAGTAATTATAAATGTTAAGGCTGAACAACCAAAGCATTGAGGTTTATGTTATTTGATAATTTATGTAATCTAGGTGTGATTCCAAAAGTTAAATCTTACATGTATGTAAATAGAAAGTATATGGAATGGATGGGATGAATATTGAAATAGGATTTTATATATGACTTCTAATAGTTGATGTAGTTTGAAGATTTCCCTATGATACTAATCCTACTAATTCTAACTAGCATAATGTACAGAAATAATCCTTATCTTATGGAAAACTATGACAATGATTTAATATACATCATATTCATTTACTATATAATGTTGAATATAATGTGTACTGTTTAATATTCTATGAGTGACCTAATAAAATCAACATACAATGACTTTTACTTCTTTTGCGATGGTAGTTTTTTAACCACACTGAATATATGGAAAATGAAGACCACAATTAAAACTTTTTTTACAATTATAAAAAGATTATTTCATACTAGTGATACTTCTTTAAAATGATTATTAATCAAAATTTATCAAAGTCGGATGATTATATAAGATTTGGAAAGATATTTGATTCAAAACATAGATAAATTTCACTTTTCTAATCATTATATTAGGGTATTCTAATTAAACGAATAAACTAATTCAGGTTAACAAAAGGTATCAAAACACTGAAAAATTAGTGGAGTGGTTTGCCAAACGTGTTTACTAGAGTTCAAGTCAAAAATATAGTTCTTAAATCTCATTTCAAAATTTTTTTAAAATTTTAGAGAAACATTTTCCTATTTACAATAATTTTTTAGTAAAGTAACATTTTGAAATATAAAGAGTTATAAGAATCACCTTGATACTACTACAAAAATTAAGAATAGACAACGACACATATACGGATGTTATACTAAAGGCAATCATATATAAATTTCTAAACAAAAGAAAAGTGGGAGAGATTTTGGATTCATTATTTTTAGAAAAATATATGGTAGTTATAATAATAAAACTACCTTCTAAAGCTTAGTGAATTATTTTGTGCTTTGATGATTCTTATGGTCTAAAACCACCATCTAATATAAATAATAATGATTTTTTTTTTCAATTTTAGAGGTATAGATGACAATTTTAAATTATAACTACTTTATATACATGTATTATTTTTGTTATTCTTCAATTATTTACTTATAACCTAGCATGCTTCCCTCTAATGCTATCATTCACATGAACTCATAGAGGTTGGTCATGATGTGTACTAGTTATTTTGTTTTGTATTAAAACATTTTTTCTTCTTCCACCTCATCTTTCTTCCTCTCCACTGGTCTCCTCCATAGCCACTACCAATATTTCTTTTTCTTCTTATCTCATATGGTTGATGTTATCCTTCTCTTAAAGGTTTGGATTTTTCATCTTTTCTCTTCTTTATTGTTGATAAGATGTATATTACCTATTTTTATCATGTTTAATCTTATTAGGATGTCATTGCGTTTATTAATTTGTGCTATGGCATATATCTTATATATTTCTAGAAGTGCAGTGTTGCTATCATTGTAGTTCTTTTAGTGTATGTATAACAAACCCTCATGATGTTAGCTATATATATATACTAACCAATGTACATTTTATTATATTCTTTTTTTTATAAATTAGTGTTGTGGTTATTCCTAAATTATTTTGCTTAAATTTTTTTTTAATATAGGATATAGTGGATATATCACAGAGGTACTCTAGTAGGTTGCCTAAATAGTATATAGATGGTGTAGATGACTTCCTAAAATTTTTTCTTGAATATGCCATGGATTCATTGCAAATATGTTACCCATTTATTGATTATGAAAATAATAGGAAGAAATAGGTCATTAAAATAAGAGATTATCTAATTATGCATGTATTTGATAGGAGTTACAATAATTAGATATGTCATGGAGAGTCCCTTAGTGTCTAAAATTTTGTTGAAAGCAATAATTTTGAGTCGGATGCATTTGTTAAAATGAAAGACTTGAAAATTAACTTATAGTAACATTTCAAATATGCTCCTAAAATATTTGAAAAGTTTTTCAATATTTTGAAAATGCCCTTCTATGAACTTTGTATTAAATTTACAAAATTATCGGTCACGTTACAACTATATAACCTCAAAGTGAATAACGGACACACCAATAAAGTCTTCACTTATCTTCTTAAGTTGTTGAAAGAAATGATTTTTTAGGACAATGTACTTTCTCCCAACAAATATGAAGCAAAGAATATTCTTTGCTCAAGTGGGTTGAACTATGAAAAAAAAATCATATGTTTCCTAATTATTGCATTTTTTATTTATAACACACCAAAATTTTTCTAAACCTAATTATGTGTAATTAGTACCTTAATCTGATTATAATAATAAGAAAAATTTATTTTAGCCCTACCTAAATCCTTTAATCCCAAAATATTAAGCTAATCTAAATATCTGACCTGCATAAATTATAGCTTTTTTACATGACCTTAATTTCGGTAGACTTATATCATTCGTCATACCTATTTTAGCTAATCAAAATTTAATCTAACCCTAACTCTAACCTTTTCCCTTTTCTATACTTTCTGCTTTTCCTTTTCATATGTACTGCCATTCTTTTCTTTCTTGCTTGTGTTTTCCTTCTTTTCTACAATAAACCACCATCACTCTCAACCATCATCTCTAGCCTCTTTAGTTCAAAAATGTCCCTACCACACCATGACACCATCAAATATCACCCCTGTCACTCCCTTGTGCCCCTACTAATGTGGTAGTGCTCATCACCATTAGCATCATTATACTCTGCATTCTTCACCATCTCACGCCACCACCATAAACTTATATATACACCACTCTATTCTCTATCCCTCCTTCATTTATTTGTATCATTTATTGCTAAATTCTATCAAGAAATCCCCCTACCCAAGCCACCTCTCCCTCTCTTCTTCTTCTTTGGTTGTTGCTTCTCTATTTCATATGCTGAGCCACCACCATCACCATCCACAAACCATCATGGCCACCAAGTGCCACCTGTGGCTTTGTAAATCTGTAACACCCCCAAAATTCACTACTGAAAAATTTCGTTTAATTAAAAGAAAGTTAGCGGAAGCAACTTAATAAACCATAAACTTTGGGAGTATTACCGCCACACTTAGTACCAGACCGGTTCACTCATACCGTTCCAGTACTAAGTGCTAAGGCTAAAGGAGTAAAATAAAACTTTACGAGAACTTAAGCATTTGAAGATCAGAGTAGCACAGTAAATACTTTACAAGAGAAACATTCAACCACGGTGATTACAAAATAACAGATACGTTGAATTTAAAGGAGACAAATTAAAACCCTAAAAATTTTCGGACAGTACCTTACGCTCTCCCCAAGGGCCCACTTGAATAGAACCTGAATACAACCTGCAAGGGGTACTGCCCATTGAATAGGCAGGGGCCCCATAAAGGGAACCCTTCAGTACTACGGTACTGAGTAACCCTTTAAAAACGCACTTAAAATACAGGCACGCCATATTATACATGACACTACTACATTCAGATATGACCATAGGTATAAACATGGTATTCAGATCCAATTATTTGTACATCCAATAACTCAATCATACATTAATAGCGTATACGTAAAATTCACTTTCATATATTCAATAATCAATCAACCAGTATCAAATAGGCCATGATCCGTAATCGAGATATTTTTCGGGCCTTGAGGCCATTAATCAATCGTCTCAATGACTAGTATTTTTCCATAACTCATTCGCATCCAAAATAAATTTTATTGAGCTCGGGACCCCCACTATTCTGGCCGGTGGGTCGGAATACATATAACTCATCATCCAGGGCACAACGCTCCTGGCCACTATCATAACCGGTGGACCGGGATTTATAATGAATCATCACCTAGGGCACAACGCTCCTGGCCACTATTATAACCGGTGGACCGGGATATATAAAGAATCATCACCCAGGGCACAACGCTCCTGGCCACTATTATAACCGGTGGACCGGTACTCAATATCATATAAATCAACTGGTCCCGGCTCGTTAATCCTTCACTTTAACAATTAGTATTTTCCCTTTTTATTCAGCACAACAATTCCATTTTATTTGCCTCGATAGGGAGATCAAGAACCGGGACACAAAGGTACACCGGTCGCACTGGTGCATAAAAGCAACTCAGTACCCTTCAACTAGTAACCCAGGGACGCAAAGGTACCCTGGTCGTACTGGTGCATAAAGCTAACTCAGTACCCTACCGACAAGGACACCTAATCCTTAAGTATGCATACCCCCTAACTAGGTCCGTAGAGCTAGATAGAGTAGATATAGGGCCTGGCTGGGGCACAAAGGCACACCAGCAAATACCATAATAATCGTGGACTAAACCACGTCCTTAGGGTAGCGACCCCTAAGGAGTCACCATTCCCGATCTCGAGGTCTTTCACTTTAAGTATTAGTGTCTTAATTAAGGGTGATCACAAAGGGCACGACAATCAGATATTTCCTCTTTTAATCAATCAGATATCATCAGAAATTTCTTATTCAGATGGTTATCCAAAGTAACATAGGAGAATCATTAAGGCCATCCTAAACTCCTCTACTTCCGAATTAAAACTCACTCTCATGATACTTACTAATCATCAAATATTCTTACCTCGTTAATCAACACTATTAGAGCCATGTTACGAATTCTACAATCATAATGATATACTAGATACAAACTACTTATTTACCCCTTTACTTATAAAATCACTACGTCTCCCCTTCCTTATTTGATAAATTACCATATTACCCTCCTTGTTACAAAATCACCAAGTTATCCCTTATTCGATTTAGGTTACTAAATTATTTATCATACTTATTAGGACATTAATCCCCCCCTTAATAATTATTACACTTAATATACTTTCCATTTAATTGGTTAGATTACCACCTTGCCCCTTTCTCCTTTATTATAATTAATAAATTATCCTTGAGTTGGTCAAATTACCAAATTACCCTTCCTCCTTATCCTAATTACCAAATTAATCCTTTATTTAGTTAATTACCAATTTACCGTCCTTTATTCTCAATTACCAAACTACCCTTCCTCATTGTCAAAATTACCAAATTGCCCTTTGGTTGGTGAAATTACCAAATTACCCTTGCATATGATCATAATTACAATTTTGCCCTTCTCCTTTATTAAACTTACCAAATTACCCTTTAGTTATTTAAGTTACCGAATTGCCCTTCTTAATTGTCATAATTACCAACTACCCTACTCCATTATCCAAAATTACGAAAATACCCTCCAGTCGGTTAAATTACCAACTTACCCCTCACATTTATCATATTTACCATTTTACCCTTCTCTACTATTAAGTTATCAAATTACCCTTTAGTTATTTAACTTATTATTTTACCCTTCTCAATAATTATTATTTCCAATTTACTCCTTTCCAATGTTCACGTTTACCCCTTTGATTTACACAATTACCGTTTTACCCCTTTACCTTCAAATTTACCATTTTACCCCCTTAACTCCCAAAAATTACCATATCGCCCTTTTACTCATAATATTTCCATTTATCCTTATAAAATTACTATCTTACCTCCTTTAATTTCCAAATTACCATTCTGCCCTTTAATCGTAAAATTACCATTTCGTCCTTTAATCATAAAATTTCTATTTTGCCCTTTAATTATAAAATTACAATTTTACCCTTTTATTATAACATTACCAAATTGTCCTTTTATTACAATTTACCAAATTGCCATTCCCTCTCTTTTTTTCAAGATTACCAAGTTACCCCTTTTATTACAAAATTACCAAGTTGCCCCCTTTTATTACAAAATTACTATTTCATCCTTTATTCACAAAGTTACAATTTTACCCCCCCTACTTCCAAAATTATTATTTTCTCCTTTTATTAACAAATTCACCATTTTACTCTTTACACACCCTTATTATTAAATTATTATTAATACTACATGAAGTATTAAACTTAAAGTCTCACCCATGACTCTTATAATTAATGTAATGCTTATTAGCACATGTATATATATATTAGGCCATACTCTTGTACAATATATATTAATAAAATCTCCTAATGCTAACAAAGTATTAAACATGTATTAAATACCACCATAGCATATAACCACATGGATAATAATTAACATTTTCCCTAACCACCAAATTATTACCTTAAATATTATCCCCATACATATCATCAATCTATCATGCTTCCTTTTCATCAACAACCACATTAACCACATATAATATGCTAAGCAACACATATCAAGCATGATACACACTAATAATGCCTAATGTGATAATATGCGTTAATCCATGCATTTAAGCGGGATTTAACGGTTACCTTAATCTCGCAAAATTATCACCTTATCAAGCACAATTAGCAATTCATCACCTAAAATAACATCCATCACTATTGTGTTAGAAATAAGAAATAAAAAGGGTAAGACTTTATAAAAGAAATTTATTTAATAAAACATTTTAAATAATTATCATTATACCTCAAAAATTTTCCAAAATAACCCAAAACAAGGAGGAAGCTCACGCTGCATGAGCAGCGTGAGTCTCATGCATAAATGGGTGGGGGAATGGCTCGAAGAGGGGTGAAGGAGGAAAAATGAGCCATGATCGGGTTGAGGTTTTTGGGCTAGAAAAGAGGGTGGTTGGGGAAGGTTTGGAGGCAAGGTAAGGATGCAGGAGTGAAGAGGGGGTGTTGGTGGTGGCCAGGGATGGTTTCGCGGCGGCTGAAGGCAGCGGATACGGCAGCAGCAAGGCGGCGAAGATGGCTGGTGATAAGGGGAAAAATGGGGAGAAAAGAAAGAAGGGGTGGAGAAGGGAGGAAGTGTAGGGCTCAAGGGGGCGGTGTGGGGATGTAGGGCAGTAGGGGGTGGTGGCAGGAGTCGGCGCAGGGGTTGGTTGCGGCGGTCAGATCGGCGGACGGCGGCGGCGCAGGGAGAAAACAGAAAAAATAAAGGAAAGAAGGGAGGAGAGAGGAGGGAGCTCGGGGGAAAGAAGATGGCTCGAAAATGGGACAATAAAATGGCCGAATGGGAGAAGAAAAGAAGAGGAAAGGGAAGGGGGCAGATGGCAGGGCATAGGGCGGCAGGGAGGCGGTAGGGTGGCAGGGAGAGGGTGGCGACGGGAAGGAGGGAGTTGCAGAAATGGATAGGGTGCAGGGGTAGCTCGGCTCGAAAGAGGGGAGAAGAGAACAGGGTAGAGGGAGGGAGTAGCAGAGGCAGGTGCGACGGCAGGTGGCGGCAGGCGCAGGTGGTCGGGCGGCAGCTGCAGAGGGTCGGGCTATTGTCGCCTGAGAAGAAGAAGAAAGAAGGAAGGGCTGTGGCGGCCGGTCGGGGGAAAGGAAAACAGGCAGTCGACCGGTCCAGGGAGGGGGAAGAAAGAAAAAAACGAGCGGGGGCCGGCCGGGTCAGTGTGCGAGAGAGAGAGAGAGGGCTGAGGGGGAGAGGGATGAGGCGGGCCGAAGGCCCAACGCACAGGGAGGCTGGCCTGGCGAGGCAGCCCGAGGGGAAAAGGAAGAAGAAAAAGAAAAGGGAAAGGAAGAAAGGGGGAAAAGAAAAATGGGAATGGAAAAAATAGGAAAGTTAGTTTAATTAAATTTATAAAATCATAAAATATAATATCCCTGGTAAATTATTTAATTTAACAATTTAATTTATTATAACCTAATATTTTAGTTTAAAAAGGGTAAATTTGGTAAAATATTAGTTTGGGAAAATTATTTAAATGGAACAATATGATAATTAGCAAAATATTTATTTTTAACTTATTAAATACTCTTATCCAAATATACATACTCTAAAATCCATAAAATAATTAAATAATAATTTTACAAGCTAATTTTTATTCCAAATAAAGTTATTTATTAAAATATGGGTTTTCGAAATTTTTGGGGGATTACAAAATCAGCCACCACGACTACCCCATAAATCCCCCTCATAGTCACCGACCATCGCCGCCCATTGCCATCATTTTCCCCTCTTTTTTTCTCACATGTTGCTACATTTTGTGAAGCACATGACTCACACATGGCCTCTAGCACACCTATGCACCACTTTTTATTCCTTACCACACTCCTATGAATACTAGCATAGTCCACATGTGTGTAATTGCATGGCTCACGGAACTCCTCCCAATGTTCATGTGTCCCTATTTATTATTATCTGTACATGCATTACATAAGCACAACTATGCCTCCTTGCATAGCCTACCTATGTAGGTTCCCAACTCATGGCCTCGGTGAGCACAGCCTATTGCACATCTATACAACCCCTTTTTTTTCCATGCACCCGTCTTTTACACACCTTTACCTCACCCAAAAACCACAATAATTTCACCATAGCACCACCATACCTTTTGCCACACCTCCACACAACTCAAGCTTCCCTTTAACTCTAGTTATTCCTTTACCTTAAATTTTCCCTCAATTATAATCTTTAAACCTAATCTTATATTATCTTATTTTTGTAAGTACTTTTTTACAATCTTAAAGGAGGCAATTTAGGATTTACATGTATAGAGCTCGGTGTCCTTGTTGGTAAGGGTACATGTCACAGCTAATACTTTATGTATATGTGTATGTTAATATAGTTTTATATTGGACATGTCATCTGATTGATGTTATTTTATGATATGATATCTTGAGAGTAATGAGATTGTGGAAGTATACTTTTTTGTATAATATCGGATATACAACTACGTATATATTTGAGAATATATGTCTTGAATGAATATTTGAGAATTATATGTATTAGTATTGAGATTTATAAGGCATTGAGAGAATATGAGCATTTTAACTACTTAAGTATATTATGGTCATTTAAGGATAAATATGCGGTCTTAATTATGTTATTCAATTATATGTCTTGCATATCTATATAAGTCCTGCATGATAATCTCAAATATATAATCAACTCTAATGATATATTAATAATTTAAAGTGAAAGATCAGATGAGTCGAGCCGAAGTGTTTATATGGTTCCATTCCATTAGATAATAATAGTGGCTCATGTGTGTTATCTATGAGAGTTGCTTTACACTATTCCATCTAATTAAGAATAGTGAGCCCATACTTACTGTGATTAAAAATGCAATTAAGAGAAAAAGTATTCATGGAAAAGACACTAATCAAAAGTGAAAGTCTACGTGAGTCAAGATCGAGGTGTTGAGTCTGTTCCACCAGATAACATTAGTGGATTAGATGTATTATCCATAAGAAGTGCTTTAGACTATTCCACTAGTTTAGGAATAGTAGCTCATGAGTATTTTTTTCTTTGAGAGGTGTTGAGTCCGTTCCACTGAATAATAATATTATCTCAGATGTATTGCTCCCAAGAGGTGTTTCAAATAATTCCACTGCTTTAAGAATAGTGGGGATCCTTGAACACAACATAAATAAAAATGATATATCTATATAACAATATTTGAAATCAATATTTACCAGGCACTATTTTATATTAATGCATGTATGCTTACTTTTTGATATGAACTCATGTATTATGTTTAATCCTACTTTGACTTTACCTTTACCTTACTTGGTATGTAGTGTACTAATCATTCATTTCATAGGTTCTGATCATTCCCATGAGTAGATGACCTATATGTCTTTATGCAGGTTGAGTATGACCTAGTAGACGAATTTGCAGCCTTTGATGCGTATTATATAGAGGACTGATTTTTTTGTTAGGGTTTTGGACATAGAGTCATGATATATAACTGTTAGTTCTAATTGGTCACCTCTTTAGACTCTTAGATCTATGGTATCCCTTTTTTATTTTGGATTATTATACATGGAGTAAACCACCAAAACTTTATCTAATGTTTATGAAAGTTCCATCAACTTCTATTTATCATATTTTGCTTTCTAATTGTTTTGCCTTGTGATTGATGTAAGGATGGTATGGTAAACTTAAATAATGTCAATTATAGCAGTAACACACAATAATTTTACAATATGCTTCTGCTGAAAAAAAAAATCAGTAGTAAATTCTAGGAGTGTTACAGTATCATAATGAATATGTACCATTAGATACATGCCCTAAATGTCAAATGCTATGATTAAAAAAGATTAAGGTTCCTAATAAGTTATTTAGGTACTTTCCAATCATATCAAGATTCCAGCATATGTTTTGTAATGGAAAAAATGCAAAGAATCTTCTATGGTGTGTGAAATAGAGAACTTTTGATGTAAAGCTTAGATATCTAGCTAATTTTGGAAGATGATTGATACCAAATTCCTTGAATTTGGTCAAGAAGCTAGAAATATATGTTTTGCACTTTGCTTCGATGAAATGAATCCTTTAAATGGGAAGAAAAAATATAGTTTATGGTAAGTTATATTGGTGATATATAATCTCCCACCATTATTTTGTATGAGGTAGAAATAGATGATATATCTTTGCTTATATGAGGTCTAAATTGACCCAGTAATGATATTAATGTTTTTCTAGCTTCCCTTGATGAAAATTTGAAGTATAAGAGGGTTTTTATGGAGTTGAGGTGTTTGATGCACATGTTTAAGAGTCATTTAAATTAAAATTCATGTTATTTTGTATAATAAATAATTTTCAGGCATATAGTATTCTTTGTAGTTAAAAGTAGAATGGATGGTATACATGCCTTATTATGAAGATAACACGAACTTTATCTAATTATCAAATATTAGGAAGACTTTCTATCTTAGACATCATAATTCCTTGCTTATAAGCTATCACTGTAATAAGCAAAGATATGATTTAAATTAAAAATTTGAAGAAGCAAGACATCTAAATCAGTTCATGAGACTCAACGTATTTGAAAATTTAATAGTATTAAGTGTGCCTTTTGGAAAAGTGAAAAAGAAAAAAGAAATTAGTCCTAGCAGATGGGTAGAAGAAATTTCAATATTCATTAACCTTCCATATTAAAAAAAAACTTACATATATGGCATTGCTTTGATGTGATAGACATTGAGAAGAATGTATCTAATAGTATAACCTATACACTTCTAAATGTGCTAAAGAATACCAAGGATTCTATCAATGGTATATTGGACCTCATTGAGATAGGTATATGAACAGAAGTACATCCTTAGAAAATGGGGAATAAAATATTTTAGGCCTCTCACACGTTATACTCTTTATAAAAAAAATGAGAAGCTTTATTTGTTTGATTGTCTAAATAGAGTGAAGGTTTTGAAAGGATACTCATCAACCATCAAACTCCTTGTTTAAGTAAAATATTTGAAGTTAGTGGGTATAAAATCACATGATCCTCATATTCAAATTCAAAACTTGTTTTTAGTGGCAATATGATCACTTTTGCCTAACCATATTTTTAGTGCCAACACTATTTTTTTCTTTTTTTTAAGGAAATATGTGTTAATGTCATTTACTGTTAGATACATTGTTGGAAGAGATTGTGATTATATTATGCCAACTCAAGATGTGCTTTTCTCTATATTTATTTTTCATTGTGATGCATTTAACTGTGCACTTGGTCAGGGAGGTTCAATTATGTTGGTTAATTTGTTTACATTGGAAGTATCCATTTAAGTGATTCATAAAGTTCTTAAAAATATATGTGAGGAACCCATACGAACTAAAAGGATGCATTGCTTAGGCCTATCTAGTGAAGGACATAATTTTATTTTGAGTTCTTACAATATGTTAATATTGTAACATCCAAAAATTTAGCAATCCATATGTTTAAACATTTAGCATTTTATTCAAACCTAACCCATAAATCTTATATCAAATAATTTTTTTTGGCCCTTGATGCACAAACCCTAATAAAATCTTAAATAAATTTATCATAATTATTTCATCCTTTTTCCTTTTATTTAAACCCATCCTAAATTGATAAATTATGCCTCTAGTTATTTCTCCTAATTAGATAACCTAAACATGAATAATTTAAATTTATTCTAATGCTAATCCTAAACCTACTTCTAATCTTACCCCTTCTATGTTTCTATTTCTCTCTTCATTTCCCCCTTTTTTTTCCTTCTCCTTTCTTTTCTCCTTACTGCCCAATGCTTCAAGCCTGGTCTCTCTTTTCCCCATCAAGCCAAATACGCTATTCCCCCTATGTTGCACATCATCCTCACCTCCCCCTTCTTAACAATGTATTCCAACCACTTGCACCCTCCTTACTTGAATCTGTAACACCCTCATTTTTTACTACTTAAAAAATTTGTTTGAAAATGTTGTGGAAGTAGAAGTACAAAACCAACTTATGAATATAGGGTGCTACTGCCATATCTAACACAAGATGGGCGCCTCACTACCTACCTTGAAATATATCTAAGGCTTAGTGTCCAATCAAGCTAAAAACATAAGGAAAACTAGAGTGTGCAAGATGTTTTTTGTTTAAAAAAATCCTCATTTTACAACCTAGGGCTACATAGGCCCAAATCCATACAAGGTACATACAAGGAAGATGAACTTGCTTAACAGAATCAATTTAAACTTATTAAAAGTACACCATGGTCACTCAAGGACCATGAGAAAATCTCTAATATACATACGCTCAATAACCTTAAGATTCTAAGAGAATGAAATACCACTTAATGGTCGTCATTAGTAATATATGTAACTAACCTCCAGCTTGTGTGATTGAGCAAGGGATATGGATGTGTAAATGGATATAGATATGGATGTGTAAATGGATACCCGTTAGGATTTAACCAAGCAAACTCGTATTTGGGTGATTTTGTGTTTGAGTTAATTTGATGAGTCAATATCGGATTAACTTGATGAATAAGATCTTTTTAGATTTTGATGGATTAGGTTGGGTTCAGGCCAAGAAAATCTTAGATCAAATCACTTTAGACTATGTTCAAATTGAACATTGACCACAAAAATTAATTTAAATCATTAACCTCATAAGCAAGCATTAAGTTTAACTTCATATAAGCATGCGATTAATAATGTTATTTGTTTATTATTATGGATTTAAATTGTTGTGTTTTTATGCAAAAATATCATTGGTGAATAAGTATGTTTTAAATAAAAGTAAACAATAAATAAAATTTAAATAATAATAATATATTATTAAATGTTTTAAATAAGTAATAAGACATATACTTTTTTATTATCATAACTGATTAATATCGAATTTGGTTTTGTAGATTAAGGTTGATACTGGGTCAAGTTGGTGGCAGGTAAGGTTGATGTCAAGGTACGGGTTAGAATTGGGTCGAGTCAGGTCACTTATATTCAGGTCAGTATTGGGTGAAATCAATTTCGAAGTAGGTTTGGGATGGGTTGATGAATTTAGCAAGTTATATTAGGTTAGGTTTTGTACGGGTTGAGTTGGGTTTTGTACAGGCAGGTTGGGTTAACTTTTGCTACCTCTAAATATACTTATAGATCATGAAATAATTGGATTATTCATTTGAAAAAAGGTAGCTTATAATTACCATGGTGATGAGGAAGTAGGAATTTGTCTACAACACCTAACCATGGAACAATCATGATCACAATAATAATAATAAGGAATGCGAGAACTCATAGACCATTCTAGACTACAACCATGTACTAATAGGTATCTCGGAGAGTATATGATTAGCATCAAATTCCAAGTAGATGAGCATAAGGCATACCACTTATTCATAGCTGAAACAAGGTGTAAGCTCTCAAGTATTCAAAATGTAAAGTGAATACCATATTAGGTAACCATCATCATGTAACCAGACCTAACCAGTTATTTCCTCTTTAACCCTTATTTCTGCCGGCATCATTCTTTCGTTAAAATGAAGTTTCTTTATCAAAACCTTATGCATTAAGTGAGTGTATAATTAATTTACCCCAAGTTCTTGAACATGGTAGGATTATTCCCCATGTTCTCTCAATACCATGGAAGCCATCTAAATAGTGGACATAAAGTCGTGGATCATATTACAGAAACTAAATAGACATAAATCTGGGCTCCTGCCAAAGTAACAATGGACCGAAGTCCTAGCTCATGTAGAGGAAACCAAATATATATAAGTCAGGGTTCCTATCTATCCTATGGAGATCAGACCTTTTATTATCAATACCCCCTAATACATCATCAGTGCCTAGAGTAGGAAAGACATCGGAATCAATGACGATCGTAGGATCAATTAGGATTCTATCCAAAGCTAAAAAGCACCTAATGGTAGACTAACCCTAGGTCGCTAATCGAGGATCGAATAATCCAAACCTTTCATGGTGCTCAATCCACTTTAAGTATTAGTGTTTTATTAGTTCAAGAAAGTCATTTTACATAAATGCCCACACAAAAATATCATACCAACATACATTCCTTTCTCATTCAATACACCCACACAAGGTTCTCATATCAGTTGATGTTTTGATTTAGAGTCTCATTAAGAGATCATTCCATTAAACCATCCAATATACCAAAGAGTGAAATTTTTGAATAATAAGTAGTAATCATAATGATCTAGGACAACCATCAAATTTCCATTTATTCAGTTATTCACAAACCAACTTTAGCTCATGCCATGATTAAAGTCATAGTTCATAATTCAACTATAAACTTACTAGTTTATCTAAGGAGGTTCCGATCAATTTCCTAATGCCAAAAGTGTAAGTCCAATTGTAGGTAAACTAGAGGCTAATCCTAGCTTACAACTATTTAGTCATTTATTTCATTATCCTAGTGAAAACTTCTAATCGTAGGTAAGGTTAGGTAAGGTTAGATTAAGCCATTCTATATGAATGTATCATTTTCTTTTATTTTGCTAAGCCATCACACCAATGTATTTATCATTTTAGGGCCATGGATAAGTCACTAGAGGTCTATCATAAATCATTTAATCCAATACTACCCAAAGGAGAGCCGATTTTTATCCATTTGATCATTTATTCATATTAGGTGCACAAAGAAGGCCAAAGGCTACCTTAAGGTTGAGCATTCAATGATTTATTTTTATTACTTATAATCCATTATTTAGCTTCATTAATCTAGAAAATTTCATAGCTATTAGTCTACTAGAACATTTTCCAAGCATAGGAAAATTCAGATATCACAGTTAGGAGGAAAAATATGCAAGAAAACAAAACTAGCCAAGACCAATCAATCAGTTTCAAAAATCAATCGATGAGTCTTGCTGACCAATCGACTGGACCAGCATTTCGGTCATGATATTTCCAAATTCCTAGTGGTAGCCAACAAGTCGATCGGTTTGCTTCACTAGTTATTTGTTTTGATAACCGGTCAATCGGTTTGGCCATATTGGTCGATTGGTCTAACCAAAGGCTAAGAATTTTGGATTTGCAGACAAACCAATCGATCAATTGACCTAATTAGTTGGCTATTCTAGGAACTAGTCCATCTATTTGATTGAACTAATCAATTGATTTGAATCCTATACCAAAATTCCCAAATTCATAGACCAACCAGTCGATTGATTTTGGAGACTAGTTGATTAGTTTGAGCAAAAGAAGTTTGCCGCAAAAAAAAAATGAGCAACACACGATCAATTTCCATGACTTTTTTAATGAAATCTAAACATAAAACTCTGGTTATTCAAGGTATTTTATAGACAATATTCATGAATTAACATGTTGTATAGCAACATTACTCCAGAATTTGTAGCAAGATATGTTGGCATATTTTGAACTTATTCTAGGAAAGCATATATTCATATTCTCTTCTTACTAAGCCATTACACAGTAAGTCCATTTCACACATCACATATATCATTATGTCCTAACACCCAAAACATCAAAAGGTTTCAAGTCTATAATTTTAAACATGAGGTCCAAGCATATGAAATTTTAAGCCAAATTTCATACTAACTCATTTGTTCATTCCCTATTAGCTTATGCAGGCAAAGAATTATATCATTTTTACTATTCAAGATACTAAAAACTTATAGAACTCATATTTCACATACCCATACCATTACTATCATACTAAGAGAAGACAATGATTTATTTTAAAAGCTGGGTAATACACCAAGAATACAACTCCTTGAAATCTCAAATCCCTTTTCCTACACTGAAATACCTTTCAATAAAACATAATCAAACTCAATGAAATTTTTTCTAAAATCTTACAAGGAAGATTAAATGAAAGTAGAGACCTAGAAATGGAATTTAGAGGGAAACCTACCTTTCACAATGGAAACAAAAAGTATTAAAGGTGAAATTTAACCCTCACTCTTTTCTCTGATCTAACTATATCTTGTTTAAAAGTAAAACCAGAAGGAGCTAGGAAGAGGATTAGAAGAGGAAGAGACAATAAGGATATAACTAAAGGGAAAAGAATAAAGGTAAGGAAAATGTGATGAAAATAAGGTAGCTTAGAGGTTAGGGGAGAATAGGGATAAAATGAGGTTTTTTATATAGATTAAGACTCCCAACCCTAGTTTGAATTAAAGATTCAGAGTCCTGGAATTTGAAGTTTCAAAGATACCATTTTCTACCTTGAGCTGGTTTGGTTCTAGGAAATGTGCCTGAGAAATTTCAAACATAAGAAAGGTATAATGAGATAAATGGAATACAATCAAAGCCCAACATATGTACAAAGGTTGCAAACACAAAACATTTGCTCAGGAATCTTGTAGAAGATAGAGACAATCGGAAGGAAGAGGATAAATGAGTTGAGGGCATTAAAGTGACACCTTTTGCATTCTTTTCTCGTGAATCCATTAAAAATAATCAAATAGGCTAAATAGGTTCAAATGTTTAGTAAAATTGGAAGCAAACTATCTAAAATGTAGTTATGTCATTGGAAAAAGTTTTGGGGCAAGATTTTCAAGAAAAATCAAGTTCAAAGAGTAGTTAGGAAGTCAAACAAGTCGACTGGTTTCCCAATAAAATAAAATATTTTTCTGAAATAAAACAAGCTTAGCCAGTAACTATACCACTCTTAAACATACTTATAAAATGAGATCAAACATACTAAGATCAATATTAAACACTTAGATTAGCACACATTAAGGACTATAAAAGGTGAATCATTACACCATCCCTCCTCCACCTAACCAGTATGTACATTGCATCATCCCTACCTACAACCCTAGCCATGCTACATTGTCCAGACTATCTCCCTCACCATCACCAACCTACCAAAATCTCCCCTACTCCCTTTTGTTAGTCTGATTTTCTCACCAAACAAGCTCATCCATGATCCTTCTTCCCATCTTCTACTTTCTTCTCCTTCTACCCTATACTCAAACTATTGCTCCTTTACATCCATTGGCTCTACACGCACATGCACACGCACACACACACACACTCACACATATGCATATCCTCTTCCTCTCTTTTTCCTTTATTTTTTTTTTCAAACCGAATTAACCAAATGCAACATTCTCCCAATCATTTTCTACTCTATCATCAAACCACCAATCATTTCTCTAGCATTTAACCTAACTCTTACCATCTTACACCTCATTGTCCCTGTTCTAGTTCTGCTTTACTTTCACCAATCACTACCACATCCTTCCTTTATTCATCTTTGATTTCTCGTACTCCATATCTTGACCTTACTTAATTTTTTTAACATTGCATAATCACCACCTATGCACAACCGTGCACTTTTTTCACAACTTAGGCATGTCTTATACACCACCTTATTCCCTTTCTACACCCATGCTCATCCTTGTACACCCCCTATTTCTCTTTGTATTAGCCACCACCTCCAACACCACTAGCCAAACTCCTTGCCCCAACTGTCACCACCACCTCCCAAACATCTTTCCCCCTCATATCACACCATTAACAACCCTCACCTCTCTTCTCCTTATTGTATATGGCTTTCCATTATGCATGACTCACACGACCAACCCCGATATACTGTGAGTGTTGATGTGTTTGGTTTTACCCAACTTTTGGTAGTAATATTATGGGTATTTTAGTAATTTTTTGTTAATAAATATTTTATTATAAAATATGACTTTATTGGTTAAATATTAACATGGTTAATATGGCATTATTTTTAGGTACAAAAGGTTGAGTAGTGAAGACTAATAAATTTTAGTAAGTTACCTATAATTTGTACTTTCACTAGAAATCAAGTAATTCTTATACTATCCTAAAATGATAGATAACGCATGATATCACATTATATTTTTTTATGCATAAATTTTATTAAGCATGTTCGTTACATTGTAATAATCCGCTTGCAAATGATAGCTTGAAACTTGGTATAATGGAGTATGATGACTTGTATAAAGTATTTTGTGAACGAAAGTATATTAAAATGAGTTTACTATTAGAAATAAATTATATATGTCATGTACATCTAATATGATAGTTACACCATGCTTAGGGGTATTTTTAACATTATTATTACTATGGTGTGTCCTGGGGATAATTTCGTCTTTTAAAATGTATTGTGATGTTCATTCTAAAAATAATTCTTAATATGTCTTAATTATGTTTAAGCATGGAGACATATGATTTGATGTTTTAGAAACACATGTTTTAGCTCAATTATTATTATTGTATAATCTAGGGGTATTTTGCTCATTTTAATCTTATCATGATATTTATGTTAATAAGCATTCATAATAGGTATTGTTTATTATTAAGTATGAAAATATATGATTTTAGATGAATTAGGTATGCAAGTTAAGGTTTTATGTGCAATATCATGTGTAAGCGTAAAATAATCATTTGGTGTCTATGTTCATATATTCATATAATAATTTTTTTTATTTTATCTTTTTCATGAAATGATAATAAATATAATGCAATTAGTGTAATAAATATATGATAATGTTGAAATTATGTTCTCATGCGTATTTTGATCATTTTTAGTCTAATGAGCCCAAAGGTGAATAATTAAACCTAGGATAGATTATCATGTTGACCTTAATATTGACTCTTATTATGATTATGTAGGATAATTGAAATTGATGTAACAACTTTTAATTGTGGAATTAAGATCAATGTATTTATCATATGATCACATGGCCACCTCAATAAAATACTAATATCTAAAATAAAATACCTCATGATCAAGAATAATGGCTCCTTAAGGGTAGCTATCCTAATGATTTAACACCCTCATTTTTCACTACCAAAAACTAAGTTTTAAAAGATTATAGAAGCTGAAAATAAACCTAAGAAAAATGGGATGTTACTATCGTACTTGAAATAGGATAGACTTTTGCCACCTACCCTCTATTAGATATAAGGCTAAAACTAACCAATACATTTAAAAACAACAGAGTGCATGAATGCAAATTACATAAACACTTTAAGAGATTTTTACACCGAAGGACATTAAGGGTCCCCAATGAAATCATCACAAAATACATGTAGATAAAAGTACAGGGCTACATCAAAACAGAGTTAGAGTATGACAACAAAAACAAAGCCATGGACCCCACAAGATCTCTGGATATCCACTCTTTCAAGCCTCGAACCCAAACTAAGGTAGACACTTTACTCGCCATCTCCAGAAACTTATTTATGGTCCTCTCCTTATGGGAATGAGTAAGTGATTGAGAAAATGGGAATAGCAGTACGCTACGTACTAAGTAAGCCAAGTTGCTCCATCAATGGAAACATAAGTATACAAATTCTATCATACATAGATATAATGTTTAGTATGTGTCATGCTAAAACCATATATGTAAATGTAAGAGAACATCAGGACATGGTATCATGTATAACTAACATAACTCAAAATATATCAAGCTTGATTCAACATCATACTCACATAGGTACTCAGATATGTAATAGTAGATTAAATTCAAGTTCACACCCGGGTTTATTTCTGATTCCTCAATACTTTAGATTATACCATTTCCTTATCCGCATGTTACGATAGGTTAATATTCAAACAATATTTCAATTATTAACTTGTTAGGCACTCAAGCTATCACCCATGTGTACAAACCAGTTTTTATCCTTTTTGGCCATTCAAACCATTTTCCATCTTATCTTATTATTCATATTCACTTATTCATTATCTAGGTCTTTATCATCCATATCTTATTATCATTGATTGATGGACTGTGCACCACTCCATAATCTCATATACTATGGAAACCTATCAAAATAAGGGGCATAAAGTCCAAGCTGAAGCTAATCACCAAAGTGAACATAAGTCCAAGCCTAAGCCAATCACTAGAATGAACATAAGTCCATGCCAAAGCCAACCAATACGGTTAAAAGTCCAAGCTAAAGCCAACCACCTAGGTAACTAGAAAGTTTTAGTAATGATACCCCTTAGTACATCATTAGGATTCCGCCTAAAGGCACCAAAACTGCCCATAGGTAGACTAACCCAAGTAACTAATCAAAGATTGAGTAACCTAAACTCATACACAACTAAATTATTTTTTGTTTTATGTGATTAGTATGTTATTCATTGTAATTAGTGATCACAAAAGGCCCATAAGAAAGTAAGCAAAGAATTTTCCACATATATTTCATATTAATCCTTTTCTTTCCATTTTCCCAACCATGTGGGGTTTCCATTTACCCTTGACCAATATTATTCATATACATAATATTATTTTATTTAATCATAAGCTATGTTTCATTACACTTTCTTTAATGCCATCACTTATCATTAGTGGACTACCCATTAATCCTTTAAAATACTCATAGAGTATCTTATAACTATGATCCATTTAAACTTTTTATTAAGCCATTGATCCATGATAAATTCTATATTTTATCTCATTAGTAATCATATAGTCCCAAATATAGCCTCAAATCATAACCAAAGTAAAACCAAACAATTCGCATAAACCAATTGATCAATCATGCCAACCAGTCAATCAATTTAGGTCAACCAATCAACCCATTTGACTTAAGCAAACTATGATTTTCCTCAATCTTTTTGAGTGCTTTGGGTAAACCAGTTGACTGTTTATAGACCAGTCAATCAGTTTTGTCTAACCAGTCAATAGATTTAAGTAGATGGCTAGACCTTGCTCTCTAAAGGCTTACCAATCAATAGGTTAGGTTAACCAGTCGACTATTCTAGGAACCAGTCAATTAGTTTAACCTAACCAGTCGATCAGTTTGCCCTATAACATCATCAAACTATTATTTTCATGTAGTTTCGTACTTAAAATTATCCTTCACCATATTAGAACATGTAACACCATAGAGTAAAACATTTCCAAAAACATTAACATGCATATCTCAACATTAAATCATCATATCTTAGTTTTCTCAATTTTTATGCTTTTTACTCAATGTATACAATCTATCCATCCAAATCACTCATGTAGGCTATTCATTCAAACATATAGAATCAAATTAAAGGAAACTCTGAACATATAGGAATACTCATTAATCATTTTAGAAGCAAGAATCACTTACTTGATGTGGGAAGAATTATTGTTAAATAAAAAAATCCAACCGTGAAATTCTCACCTTTTAAAACCTTAAAATAATATATCTTAAACATAGAAATTCATACAAACTCTTATGAATTTTTAAACATAAAATATGAAAAGAAGAAGAAGAAGGAACATACCAACTTATGAAAAAATAGGAAGTTGCTCAGTTGAACTACTCAATATTTTTTCCAAATTTAGCACTTCCTTACTTAAAAATTAAGATAAGAGAGAGCTAGATACAGGATCAAAAGAGTTCAAGGAAATTTGACCACACGGCTCAAATTGTAGAAGAGAGGGAGGGAAAATGTAAGGAGTTACTAATTTCAGTGGTTGAAAGAAAGGTGAATAAAAGGAATGACAAGGGGTTTTTATAGCCAACCACTTTAGAGGGATAATAGAGGGTTAAATAATAACTCAAAAACCCTAGGAATTACCATTTGAATCCAAGCTACATAAGTAGATTTTTTTTTAGATATGATAAACCATTTTCTAAAGCTCAAATGGTGTTTCTACAGAATGCAAGTCAATTAGGCCAAAATTAGAATAGAAAAGAGTTTTAATGGAAGGTTGGTATGGAAGAAATCTTCTAGCTACTAAAAATCATGTCTGTGATCAAAGCATTAATCTCAAAAGTATGCAGAGGAGAGAGGTAAAAAAAGACAAGGTTGAAGTTATATCTCCCCCATAATTGTCCCAATCACCCTCCAGATCAATCTAAGGTAATATTTTAGACTAAATGCATCATGAAAACTGTTAAGAATTTCCTGGTGACAATTTGTTATAGGTTGGTAAGGCTCCATTTCGGTATAAGAAAATTTCTAGAAAATAGAGTTCAAAAACTATGCCTAGCTTAATAAATCAGTCAATTAGTTTAGGCATACTAGTTGACTGTTCCATAAAATGATTGATCAATTACCCCAACTAGTTAATTGGTTTAGTCAAGGAAACTCATTTTTCTAAAATGACAAACCAATTAATTGTTTCTCTGAAAAAAGCTCATTAAACTTCAGTTTCAACCATGTTCCAAAGCAAACTTTATCTCAAACACAATCATAAGATAAAATCAAAATCAAAGGTCCAAAAATTAGCACAATTCTCATTCAACCATTTACAAAAATATGTGGTATTACAGCACTACCCCCTTAAAGAGGTTGAGTCCCTAAAGCCTATAACAATCCCATCACATCATTACACATAAGGTAAAACACACCTGTCATTCACATCCAAGATAAAGGGTTACTACCCCCTTAAACAATTTATTTACACTAAGGTATTAAGCTACAAAAATAACTCTAGGTACTTGGCTCAAATTCCCTTCTCAGCCCCCCCAAATAGCCTCTTCTATATTATGTCATCACCAAAGAACTTTCACTAACAGAATGATCTTCGTACGCATCTCTCTCATCTTTGCATCAAAAATGCTTACCGATCGTTCTTCATAAGTCAAAGATTCATTGATCTCTAATGAATCATACCTAATAACTAGCAAAGGATCCGCTACATACTTCCTTAGTTGCAATATATGAAAGACGTTGTGCCCATGCGACAAATCCATTAGTAAACCTAAGCTATAAGAGAATTCACCAACATAGTCCAGAATCTCATATGGTCTAATGTACTTTAGACTAAGATTACCCTTCTAACTGAACATTATGACTCCTTTGTCGGAGAGAACCTCAAAATGACTCTGTCAGCCACCTCATAGGCATCATCCATCTTCTCAGATATGCGTAGCTCATCTATCAATCCTTCATTGATCTTATCCACTCCTAATGAAAAAGATCTACTTAATTTTCTCCTCAATCCTCTTAGGTCCCAATACTATCATCTCACTAATGTCCTTCCAACGCGAGGGACTATGAAAATTTCTCACGTAGAAGACTTCAAAAGGTTCCATCTTCATACTAGTGTGGTAATTATTGTTGTATAAGAACTCGATCAAGTCTAGATGATCCACCCAACTTCCCCTAAAGTCTAACACATATGTCCGAAACTTGTATTCCAAAGTTTGAATGATCCTCTATATCTGACCATCTGTAGCTAGGTGAAAAGTTGTACTCATATTCAGTTGAATATCAAAGGTGGCTTACACCTTCTGCCAAAAATATGATAAGAACCTAGAGTCTTGGTATGAAAAAATATCCTTAGGAACTTCGTACAGTTTATTATGTGCTTTCTATAAGTGTTGGCTAGTTACTCCATGTTCCATGTCACCTTTATTGATATGAACATAGCTAACACAGCCAAATGGTCCACAACTAATTAGTTCCCCTAACTAGTTGATTGGTTTAGCCAATAAAACTCACTTTGCTGAAACGATAAACTAATCGATCGGTTTGTTAGAAAAACTCATTAACCTTAAATTTTCAACCTTATTTTAAACTAAAATATTTATCAAACAAAATCATAACATTAAATAAAAATCAAATGTCCAAAAATTGGCACAATTCTCATTCAACCATTTATAAAAATATGGGGTATTACAAAAGCAATGGTTTAGCCCACTATTGATAATAAATTTTTGTTATGTATCTTAATGCCCCTATAGAGCCCCATATCTTACTCTATTTAGCTTTCTAACTTTTAAATATTATTCATACTTATGGATTAGGTATCCTTGTTAGTAGGGTACTATGCTACCTTCGTATGCCAATTCGCCTAGAGAACCTTTATCTCTTTGGGTTGATAGTCAGTAGGACACTATGTTACCTTAGTGCATCGATATGACTAGAGTACCTTAGTATTTCTAGGTTGACATTATTTTCCCTTGAGTAAATAAAAAAATAAAAATAATTATTATTAGGCTAAATTATTATTGGATTAGTTTTGTAGTAGCCTTCATGCATATCTGTTGTTCAGTAGTAGTCTTTATGCCTACCTATACTTAGGTAGTAGCTTTTATACCTACTTGTGGTTCAGTATTTTCCTATGTTCCTACTTATTGTTTGATAGTATCTATTGTGCCTATTAGTGGTCTGATAATATCTTTCATGACTACTATTATTTGGTAGTTTCCTTTAAGCTTATGTGTGCTGTTATGGTTTTTATTGGTATTGTGCCCTTGAGTCCTACCCGTGGTGTGATGAATATTATTAGTTATGATTTGAGATATGAGATACATCATGGAATTCATATTTATTGTGTTAGGGTTGGTTCTAATCATTACTTCATAGAGCATCTCTTGAATGTTTGGTTGGTAAGTTTAGTGCACTCTAAATGAATAGAACTATACACAGGATGTGGCTTTGTGATATTTAACTATCTAATAGAAGTATCATATGTTTATCATCACATGAATATATCATTATGTTATACTATGTGTTGCTGCAATACCTTTTATGTGTTCAATGCTAGATTCTCATATTAGTCTTGTATAAAGGGTTACATAGTAACATTGCCTACTAGGTTCCGTTTAATGGGCCCCTATTACATCAATGGGTAGTGGTATTTATAGTTTAGGTTGTGAGATTATTTGAAGGCTAGTATTTTGGAATGGAAGTTAGGGATATCTGGTATCCTGCTTGGTATCTTTTGGTTTGGTTTTTCTTATACTCTTATGCTCTTATGTATATTCCTTTCACAAAACTTGTTAACTACTTATAGTTAATTTTATTTAGAATGGTATTAATCTGTTATTTGATTTTCTCTATTCTGGTTCTTACAATTATGTTATCCTTTTAATCAAAGTAACATCTCTAACCTTATCACTGGTATGAGAATAGTATAGGAAACCAGACTTGTACCAATTTTGGCAGTAACACTCTACATTTTTACTATTTTAGCTTCCTCAATTAACACTTTATATGGATTTTTTTAAAACCTAAAAATGGTTGTGTTAGAAAATGTTATCTAAGCTTTTTGTTGTTGAGAATCGTGTTTTGATCAAAGATTTAGTTCTCATGATCCTAAATGCTTTTCATTTGAAAACATATTTTCTTTCTCTTAGTATTTTTAAACCAAATTATCCTTGAGAGTACTCAAATATGGGTAGAGTAAGTAGCCTTTGATTGTACTTATGTGTTAATGTACTAGTAAGTTAGTAATTTTCATAACGAGTTTTCTATTTTTCAACTAGTTTGACATGGCCCTAAATGGGAAAGTAGGAAACTTAGAAAGTGCATTAAAGTCATTAATGGAGTTCAGTTAGCGTCCTCCACCATCTTAGCCCCAACCACCACCACCTCCACATCACCTATAGGAGATTATACAAGAGGATTAATACTAGAGAGTTTTAGGTTATCATCTGCCAACCTACGCTAAATAAGAAGACTCCATTATCATAGAAGGATTGATTTGGGACTTTCAAAAGATGTCCCAAGCAGTTGATTTCTTAGAAGTGAAAAAGTAGTGCATAGCCAAAAACTTCCTCTAGGGATCAGAAGACAGCACCTACTAAGTAGATTTTTGTGCTAAAAAAGGATAGCTTATGTCCTTAGAGGAATTTAAGACAACACGTTGTGTGTTTTTCTACACCAAGAGCCTCAAGAAGGACGAGCTTAAGGAATTCATGTAGTTTACTTAGAGAAACTTGATAGTGTGAGATTACCAAGCATGGTTTACAAAATTGTCAATGTTTTCTTTAAGTGTAGCTATTAGCGAGGCTATAATTATCTTCCCATTTGAGAAATGGCTTCACTTTAGAATCAATAAGATGATGGGTGCAGTTGTTTTCACAAATTGACTATATTACATAAGTTGTGTCACCACCACTTTAGTCTAAAAGCATACTTTGATCTTGTGCAAGAGGAATTTTGAGGTGCCAAATTCTAGAATGAGGGGTTAGCATCATGGTAATAGAGCATCAAGTGTTTATCACTAGAGTGGTGGCTACCACCAAGGTAGCAAGAATGGTTTTTATAGGAAAGATACATAGATACCAACCCTACACTAGCATTATCATTATTGAAGTTATTTACCATCAAAGTAAGGATTATATGTGGGTGTCGATTTGGCCCTACAGTTGTGGTCAACTCAAGCACAAGAGCTTTAAGTGCTACAACACACCTCGTTATTAAGTTCAGAGGTCTCAGGTGCATCCTTCAACATCAATCCACCACCATCAATCAGTTACGCATAATTAGATGATTAGGTTCTAGGCCCTTTTGATAAGCAACTGGCTCTTCCTTGGTCATTTCTATGTGTGGTGTTTTTCTGTGGATCTTTCCTATTAGTAAGGTTTCCCATTTTTAAAGGGGTAGTTATTCCCCCAGGTATATTGTGGATCCTTGTGAGCATTTTGAGTAGTGCGGCAATGACTTAGAGATGAATTCCATTTTTAAAGGGGTAGTAATATAACACCATGAAAAAATTTTAATCCTTATTTTCAAATGTTTAGCCTTTTATTCAAAATCTAACTACTAAATCTTAACTTAATTATTTTTATTGTCCCTTAACCTAAATATCTGGATAAATTAAGTAAATTTATCCTAATTATTTCACCTTTTTTTTATTTAACCCCACACTACACACATAAATTATGCCCTACTTTATTTTTTTATTCAGAAATCATGAACACGGATAAATTAATTTTACTATAATCCTAAACCTAAACCTAACTCTAATCCTACAACTAAACTCATTTTCTTTATCCTTTACTTTTCTTACTTTTCTTACTTTTCACTTTTCCCTTTTCCCCCTTTTCTTTTTCCTTCTCTTTTCCTTTTCACCTTCCTACCTAGTGGACCAGACTTGCTCTCTCATTTACCCATTAGGCCAAATAGCCCCTTTCACTTATAGTGCAAGTCACCCTAACCTCCTCCATCCTTGTTATGCACGCTAACGACCTACATCCACCCTCTTTTCCTTACGCTAGCATCCTATGGCATCCCTACCTATAACCCCATCCATTCCACACTATCAATACCATCTCCCTCACCATCACTAACCAACCATAACACACCCCCACTCCCTTTGGTAAATCTGATTTTATCACTAAATAGCCTCCTCAATGCTCCTTCCTTATTCCACTTCTTCTTATTCCTTCTCCATCTAATCTATACACAAATAATGTCTACTCAACTATGCCACTTCATTTTTGTTCAAACCTGACCACCCAAACTTAGCCTTCTCTTCATTATCTTTGCCTCTACCATCACATAACCAATCGCCACCCATGCACCCAACTGTCTTTCTTTCCTTATTCCTCCTCAACTTCCCTAGTCTAGTTCTATTTGACCTTTGCAATCATTGCCACAACATTCTTTTCTTCTCATTTCCTTTCTCATTCCCCCTCCCTTAACCTTGCTCTATTTGCGGACATTTTATAGCTTTGTTCTACCCACATATAACTATGCTCTTCTCGCATATGTATGCCCATGACCATCCATTACATGCCCCTAGGCATGCCTTACGACATAGCCCATTTCCTTCTCATTCCCATGACTATCTTTGCATGGTCCCTCCTTCCAACTATCTCCCTCATCACAACCACTAGCCTCCTCCTAGCCTCATCGCCACGACCTACCTATGTAGAGTGAATTTTGCTGTGTTTTGCTTCATCCGACTTTTAGTAATAATAGTAGGATATTTTGGTAATTTTTTGTTAATAAATATTTTAATATAAATTATTATTTTATTGGTTATATATTAATATGATTAATGTGGTATTATTTTTAGGCACCAAAGGTGTATTAGTTGATCATAATAAATTTTAGTAGGTTATCTATAATTTGTGCTTTTGCTAAAATTCAAGTAATTCATATACTCAAATAAAATTTTAGATATCACATGATAGTAAATTTTTTGATGTATAAATTGTATTAATCATGTTCGTCACTTATGGACTAGGTTTCCTTATTGGTAAGCTACTATACTACCTTTATGTGCAAGTGCAACCAAGGTACCTTAGTGTCCTTGGGTTGATAGTTGGTAGGATAATGTATTAGCTTGATGAGGTAACATGAATGAAGTACTAATGTGTAATCAAAGTAGAGGGAAGGGTTGGATCAGTCGTTGTTGTTTAGTGATGTCAATCACAAGATTATGTAGCAGAAACAATGGTTTAATGTTGATTAAACACAAAAGAATTTAGGTTGGATTGTTGGTTGGTTCGAATGGTTGAAGCTGGTTTCAATCGTTCGAATGAATGAGATCAATATAGGAAGGAATTTTTCCCCGGGCTTTCCTTCATCAAAGAGACTCAAAAGAGAGGATAAAATGTAGGCCTTGCTGTGTTAAAATTGTGCTAAAACATTTATGTATATTCCATCGTCATTTCATGCGTGTACAAGGGTATTTATAGGAGGATGGAGCCGGCATAATCAAGCTTAACCAGCCGAGATTCCTTCCTTAATTCAAGCCCATTATCCTACTTTAATTAAGCCCAAATATTACCTAATCTTAATCACAATATCATTGTCTAAATGATATTAATGATTTACATTACAAAGCCATACAATTAATTATGATACATACATGAAATTACATCTAACTTACATAAAATACACTTATGGTTAGGGTTTACAACAAGTTAATATAACTAATGATAATCATCACCATATCTTCTTGTTGTAAAGTATCATCCCATGTATGTCATAGTATTGCATGGTTTGAATACTTTTACACGTTAAGGTGTATTAACATCTTCTTCTTGCAAATATGTAACATACCTACAAGAACAACTTGAATTGTTTTCAACACCAAGCATAGACAAATTATCAAAAATATTTAATATGATATGCTCCAATATTAAGAAATCTAATTCTTTCTTACCTTGAGAATCAAGATGAATATGATAATCATTAGATGCTCCTGCATCATGGTGGAACTTCAAGAACTTTTCATGTTCATGATTTGTCTCTTTATTATTTTGATGAAAATTTGAGGGAAAATTCTTCTCAACTTGGGGAGAATGATGCAGGAGCATCTAATGATTATGTTCCACAACCATATCTATTCCTTTGTGGAAAATATGTGAAACACTTTGGATGATGGTTGTGAACAAATTTGTCATATACATGCACATATAGATGGTTGTTATAGTTTAAACCCACCATCTATAGTTCACTATATAATGAACGTAATATTTTGGATAGTGATTGTCATTGAAAATCATGGTCTATGTGGGAGGACTATAGATGGAGGGTTTAAGGAAACAAATTTCATATATGCTCTCATCTGACATGCCATTTTATTTTTCTCAGTATAGACACATGTATTTTGAACTATCGTTTATAATATATATGGTTGTAGCCCACATGGTTGTTATCTTCCACCATCTTTCTTTCTTTTTCATCGCTGTCTATAGCTCATTTTGTAGTGATGTAAACACAAAATAAGAAGTGTGAGGACAGTTTGTCCAATGTACATTACAATAAGCACATAAGCTCATGTCACATTTAAAGGATAATAAAAGCCCCCAGCTTGGATTATTTACCCCAAGTAACCAACAACTCTTCTTAAAACTACATCCCAATGTTTTTAATTTGATTGTTTCATAATTTAAGCAAGAATATGGATACAATAAGAAACTTTTGACTTAAAGACAATAAAATATATAAGGCATCCCATAAGGTATCTATAATGGCTAGGATCAATAAGAAGAAAAAAACATCAATAAACACAAGGCGATTATTATACTTCACACATAACTTAGTGTCTATTAGACCTTTCCCAACTATAATATATAAGTCATATATTCTCTAACAAATAAAAATACCTTCAAGATGTCTAACTACCTCAATACTTACAAAAAACTTAAACATCTACAAAGACATTAAGATAGTTATTTTACTTTCATGATTTATGTACTCAATAAAAATATTACTTAAGATATGGAAGTAATTTAATAAAATTATTAAAAAAAAGTTGTAACACTTTGACCATGACACGAATCACACATAGTTACTTTAGAGTACTCTTGAGATTACTAATTAACCTCTCAAATAAACTTTTTCTCTTTCTAGCATCCTCTTCACTCAGATGCTTCTTTATAAACATTCAAGAAGATCATCAAATCTTGAACTATTCTAAACTAATTATACTTAACTATAGAGTTCTTCAAAGAATATGCGCATTATTATTATAAATAATTCTATTAATTCTTCTAATCTTTAGTTATATGCCACCGAGGGTGGATTTTTACATACTTCTCCACTCAAAGATCTCAAAATCTTCATTAGATCTTGACAAGCGACTATCTTTGGTTTTGTTGTCATTGTTATCTATGATATAAATGTATTTTTGACATAATTATATACAAATTGCAATTATGATCCTCTACTTCAACTAATGTTATTAGTATCATTAAAATTTTACCATTACATACATTTTTACATAATGTCATCTTTAAGAAAAGTTCCATTTTTATAAAAAGTCAATTACTATTAATGAGAGTTGATTGAAATGAGAGCATATGAGCCTCCTCGTATCCTAATAATGGCAGAATTACACAAATTGCTGTTGAATTAATAAAAAAATTTATAATATTTCTGTTTCAAGTGGAATAAAGAAAATAATTTAAATAATCATTTGATGGGGCCATATTGACGCTAGTTCAATATATTAATGCTAAGTTCTCCTATCGTAGGATAATCTCTTTTATTATTACGTGCGGTCACCTTATGTTTAATGCGCAATCTTTTTACCCGCTTTGTGTTGGTGGCTTGGTGGCCTCCGCATGCAAAGAAAAAACGAAATAAAAAATTAAATAAGCTTTCGTATCTTTAAAATGCAGGGTTCAGATCAAAACAGCAGCAGCTGAGCCTATTGATTAAATATTAGCTGGTGTTAGATTTCTCAAATTTAACTATAGTTTTTTATTTATTTAAATTGTACCTTTTTTAGTGATTGTCGTTAATAATTTACACTTACAACTAATACTAATAATAAAGGACTCCCAAATTATTTGTTAATTTATATATGTATGCACATACTTTATTTCATTAAAATAATTTAAAGCTCAATCATATTGTCCTAGGTTATAAATTGAGTAGACCCAACTTTGATTAATATAGTTCCAACAAATATGTTACAAATTGTAGTATATTTATTTATTTGATAAAAAAAATACACATCTATCCCAATATAATTAGACATACTTTTAATTAAAAATACACATCTTCTATAATAAAGTATATACATTCTTTTAGTATATGGTAAAAAAACAGTGACGTTTTTATAACTTTTATAAACATTATTTTAAATGAGGGTAGAGGAATGTATATATTCGTTAACAAAATATATATCTTTCAAAAATTAAATACACACTTTTTAATATATAATGCATATCATCTAATGCATACCTTCTAGTATATGGATAGTTTGACACACATTTTTTAGGATTTAAATGCTCATCTTATAATACATAAATACATATGTTAAAGAATATAAATACACATCATCAAGTATAATAGTACCTATATTTTTGGATACAAATGCACCATTTCTAAATTTCAAATATAAATTTGTTAATACTATAATGTACATCTTTTCGAATAATGATGCATAACTTTAATAATAAGAATAAACATTTTTATAAATGTAAATTCTTGTCAATAATACAGTATAAAAATTTATATTTTTTAAAATAATGATACACATTTTTCATCAACAAAATATATATTCTACGACGCTAAAAAGGACAGGATCTAATTCAGCCCACAATTCTAGACATTAGATCATGACTTTTATTAGTTGATGGTCCTCCATAATCATGAATGTCTATTAATAGCATCATTTTCAAAATAATCAGTTGAATATACAGCCACTTGGTTATGTGTTCGCACCATTAACTCTTCCCCACCCATCCACAGCATTCGACTTTGGTGTTGTCCTTATATTCCGAACTCTATTTGATTAAGTGTCCAAGTTTATCTTTTATCTATATTATCTAAAATAATAATGTATCTAAAGTAATGATATAACTAAAGTAATTCTAATATTTAGTTGACGCATATTATTTATGTATGAAAATTTGCTGAAGTAATAATGTTGTTTTAAAACTTATCTTATGTGCGTTGATGTACACCGACAATTTTAAATATTTTTTATTTTAATAAAATATATTTTTATAAAAGATTGTTTCTAAAGATTTAATTTTACTAAGATATATTAATTAATAATACTTTTAAATAAGCATAAGAATTAAAAATTAATAATAATCATAATCAAAATGATTATTAATTATTAATGATTAATTGATTAATTTTATTAATAAAAGTAATATATTATTTAAACTCATTCATCTTAATTAATTAATATTAAAATTAATAATCTATAATATAAATAATTAGTAATAATTATTAAGAATAATAATTAATATTAATAATAATCATAATTGATGATAATATTTCATAAGGCATATTAATAAGTATGAATTATTAATAGTTAATTTAAATAATATCAATAATTATTAATTATGAATAGTTAAAGTTAATATTTTATTATTTATATTTATTAAAAAATATATTTTTTAATTATTTAATCAACAATAAATACTAAAAATTAATGTTTACTAAATAATAATTATTAAGCTTATTTATTAATAATTAATAATTATCTTTATTAATTGTTAATATTTATTACTTATATAATGAATATTAATGATTAATATTCATTATTAATAATTATTATTTATTGATATTAGTTAGATAATGATTATTAATTATAAATAATTAATATTCATTATATAATTAATCATTGACATTATTAATTATTAATAATGAAAAAATATTAATAAGTAATAATTCTCCATGATAATATTAATAAGTATAGGAATGTGGTGGATTGAAATGTTATCATCACTTGAGACCTAGATAACCTAAGGTGCCATGGAGAGCTACACTATAGCCCTCAATCTACATACCAAAACACTAATTCATTTTGTGGTTGGTAGCCCATGATAGTTTGGCTACTAAAGTTAAATTGAAAAAGGTAGGTGTCACAGTTGATACAAAGTGTATCTTATGAGAAGATATTGATGATGACCTAAATCACATTCTTATTACCCATCTTGCTGTTGGCAGCCCATGATAGCTTGTTCTTGGTTTATGCAACTAAAATGGGCATCACAAATACAAAGGAGGCCTAAAGAGAAGAAACATGCTTGAAAGCCTTACTAGCAGTTTACATCTATTGTATTTGGAGAAAGAGGAATAATTAGATATTTAGGAATGTAAAATGACCCCCTTTCATGATATTGAAAGCTAGTGTTCATGAAGTATCATATAGAATAGAAAATATGCATGCTAGCACGAGTTTTCTTAACTTAGTCATGACGATTAACTAACTACTTATATAGATGTGTGAGCCTTGACATTAGATTGTAACTTCAAGCCATTTGATAGTAATAATACATCTACATTACTTACCAAAAATACTACCCAAATAATATAAAAAAAATGAATGCTTACCAAGGCAACATGTGGATTTTTCTATTTTTTGTGAAGTAGGATACATTCCTTAGTTTTCAATTCTAGACACATGCTTACAAGTTCTCGTAGTTTTATGTTCAAATTAAGAGTTAGAGGTGGCAATGATTAGTAGTAGTACAATTTATATCTATACCTAGCTAGGTGATAGCTATACCAAACTAGTGGTTAAGAAATATGGAATGAAATTAAGAATGGTTCATGCTAACAAATATTCATAACAAATATGGAAAATAAAAATATTAATCTAAATTAACCTCATATCCACTATTAAAAAAAATCATTTAGAATATCATATATATTAGACTCATCTTATTGATAATACAAATAGTTAGATGAATTTCATTCAAGTAATCTAACATTTGATTCTATATTTTTCTATTATCATGTGATTTTCGTAAGGTCACTTGGTTACCTTCATGTTCAAATCTATTTTCACTTGGATATCTAAATAGTGAAAATAAAAAAAAACTCCAACAATCCATGTTTAGGTAATGAAGTGAAAGTAAATTCTAATATAATGGTATCTAAATAGAATTATAAAAAATACAAAGTACTCAAAAATATTATATGGGTCAAATATCAAAGTATTTAAATAAAACTTATTCTAAATACTTCTATAACAAAGAGATATACAATTATTTTCATTTAGTATGACTTTATTTGGCATAGAGAATAGAAGTTACTAGACTAAGCAAGTAGCACACATAGTAGGATTTATGTATATAAGTGCTTGGTAATGTGTAGTAGTTAAGTATAGGAATACTTAAAACATATAAATGTTTAAATGAATAAATAAATGAAATATTATAAAATTCCATGTTTCAAACTTCATATGTAATTTGTAATATTCTATCTTGTTTGATGTGGTTATACCAAAATTTTACTTTACATGTAAAGTTTTTACGGCTTATTCAGAACACTTCATAGATGACATAATTGGATATAGTTTTGATCTCCCATAATTTATTTCCAACCACAATTTTTGGAAAATCATACCAAATTTATTAATATTATTTTCTAAATAAACAAGTTAAAAAGTGAACCATAATAGTCACGAACTAAAAATTATAATTCAATAGAACATACCTGAAGTATAATGTAAAACTAAATTTTTATGACCCACTGTAGCCCCCTTTTTTACTACTAAAAAAGTTTGTTTCATTAAAAGATTTGTGGAGATAAAATATGAAAATATTTTAGAAAAATGGCATATTACTGCCCTATCTAATATCAAATAGATGTTTCACTATATGTCTCATGCTAGGTATAATACTATGTAATTAAAACCAATAAAACACAAGGTAAAAACTCAATCAAACAAGATAAAGATAGAGACCTTTAGAGC
Organism: Tamarix austromongolica; assembly: GCA_039764185.1. NCBI lineage: Eukaryota > Viridiplantae > Streptophyta > Magnoliopsida > Caryophyllales > Tamaricaceae > Tamarix > Tamarix austromongolica. The sequence continues at coordinate 20,215,859 of CM077813.1, read as the reverse complement.
TTACAAGTTAAAGCTATATCAAGCCCCAAAAACAAAAGTGAAGATACATGGAAAGAAAAGTCTCAAAACTCATGTACAAATATAAAGGAGAATATCTTGCTCACAAAAGAACCATAAAAAAGGGAGAAGACTAAAATTTCTACTCTCAAATACCCCGAGCAGAACAACAAAAACACTTATCTACTAATCATCCTCAATAACATTCACAATGTCCCCTACTTGCTCGAATGAGCATGCAACTAAGAAAGGGTCACATTAATATGATATGTATTGAATAAAACAAGTTACACTATCATGGAAGTCCATGGTGCGAATAAAGGCATGGTTATGAATCACCTACCAAACTCATATACTACATACATAACAAGAAATATTCATGCATACATGGAGATACTAAAACTAACATGATTAATCATGAACATGGAATTACGGATAGACATATATGCCACAAGAATTAAGAATCATGGATAACAGATATGTGTGCATTGAATCAAGGAAATCAACACGAATATAATTAATAATATGAGGTATGATAAACAACACATAGGGGATGCAAAACCACATAACACATCATTCGCTTTTATTCTAATTATTATTTCAATGAGATGATGACCACACAATCTATGAATATTTAAGAATATAGAGTAAAAATTTATGTTTCGCATAATGGAGCTTAGCCATGATAGCATACCAATAATATTAGTTAGCATACTAACAACGGGAAAGTAAACATAAGCATTTATTACTCTTGGTCATAAGATAAGGTAGCAACCATTGCACTGAATCATTCGGTATTCTATTCTTTATGCGTTGGCATCTCTTGAGTACGTTGATTGTAAAAGTAAAGTAGAAGAGATACTAAAACCAACATACAAAGCGAACCATAATAAAAAGCTACCCCCCAATTAGCTTGTTTTCCCTTAAGTGAAGAATGTCTTACTAGGGGAGAATACTTAGCAGACAAGGCCACTTATAAACTAATCAAATATCACATAAGGGTCTTACATTATCCATTATTAGCAATTTAGAGTATTTAAGTTGAATCATCATCAAGTAATTAACAATTCCAAACTATCCATTTATTTCTTATTTTATTCATAAGTAAAAGTCTAAGTTAAAGCTTAAGATTAGGGTTGAAGCTATGGCAAAACTTCAAAGAATAGCATCAAAATACTACAAATGTCTGTAAGGACTGGTTGACTAGTTCATAGTACTAGCTGACTAGTTAACAATAACAATGAACTAGTTTGGGTTTCACAAAATAAGGCATAACACATAAGGTAAAACAACTAGTTGAGTGGTATTGGACTAAACAATCGAGTAGTATAACTAGTGGATTGGTCTTGTTTCGGCTAGTTGATTAATAGTATTTAGGATTAACATTACAGAGTGAGGTTAATAACCAATCAACTATTAGGGGCATACTAATAGATCGGAATACCTATAGATTGGTATTTACCATATCTAGTTGATTGATTTACTATGAACACAACCAATAATTTTTTTTAGGCCAATACATGCATTTATGGCCTAAACCAATCAACAACCATGGAGCATACAAGGTTCCTATCACATAGAAATTATAATTCAACATACTTAATGCTTAAATCATGCTTTAGAACTTCATTAAATCATCAAAATTTAAGCATAGCATCTCAAAATTTACCATAGATTAGAAAAATTCTTCGAGTCATGCTTAACCACTTAGGGAAAAAAACTTCATGCTTCATTCTAAACATGCTCCCTTATTTAAATCTCAACATATTTAAGGTATATTTCAATTATACAAAAATCATCAAGAGATTAGATCATAAGACATGCTTAAAAATATTATTCTTCATGTTTTCCTACTCATGCTCATATCCATAAAATCCAACAAGTCACATGCTTACACACAAAGATATTTTAGAAACTAGAGGCTAATAAACAACCTACATGCTCATTCACTTTCACAATAAGGAAAGAATGAGTTACCTTGGATCAAGTTAGCTAAATTACAAAGAAAGGAAATGAGCCTTTATTTATGCACTCTAAAACCTTCAATCTCTAAAATACCTTTGAAATAAGCCATTTAAACTCAGAAAAAACTTTTAAGAATCCCAAGAGTTAAATTAGAAATTACAAAAATGAAAAGGGCACTCAACCGCTTACCAAAATCTAAGAAAATCAAGAGGAGAATCCCCCAAACCTTTAAGTATTTCCTTAACCTATTCTTTCATTGTTTTATCAAATAAAATAGAATTAGGTAGAGTATTAGAAGAGGAGGAAAGAAGCAAGATAAGTGGAAGAAAGAAGGATAAGAAGGGAGCTTAGTGGTTAAGAGAATCGAGTGATAAGAAGGGTGTAAGCTAAAACACTTAGGAATATTTTTGGTTGAAAATTAAGGGAGGTGGACTACACAACATGGAACCTTGTTGCCTAGTTTTAATTAAAAAAAAAGAACCATAAGCCAAAATGATAGGAGCAAAAGAATGGAAATAGATAAGAAGAGGAGGACAAAAGCTTTAGTAGTAGAGATCTATTAGAACAAATATCATTCGTTGTAAAGTGCACAAAAGAGTGAGAGAAAGTGGAAGAGGAAGAAAATAAGGAAAATGAAGTTATTCAAAGCACTTTTTTAAATTCAGAGTTACAAATCATTTAAACCAAACAAAATTAGAACTAAAATACTCTTTTGAGCTCATATAAATGATTAATAAGCTATTAAAAACAAAATCACAATGTTTCATAAACACAAAAGCAATAATCAAATCAAAATGTGGTTAAGATTACATAACGCATGTGAGCCAATCAACCAGTACACAACTAACCAGTTAATTAGGTTATCAAGACTTGTAAACAAAGTTCTTGATGATGGATTAGTGAATTGTTATGCACCTCACCAACTGAATGATTTATAGGAATGATAAACTAAATTTCTCATAATAAGCTAGTTAATTAGGATTTATCTCACTAGTCTATTAGCTAAGGCAGGTAATCAAATTTCTAACAATTAGCTAGTTAACTAGTGTTTATCTTACTAGTTCATTATGTAACACTCCCAATTTTTACTACCAAAATATTTCATTCAAAACATGTTAAACACTTTGGAAAATGGGGTGTTATCACCATACCTAACATAGGTTAGATGTCTGCCGCCTACCCCATATTAGATACAAGGCTAAACAAATAAAAATACTAAAACAGCAGAGTGCACAAACAATGATTTAACTAAAACAATTCCAAACTATTTATAACAAATGATCCTAATGGGTTTCAATAAAATAATTACAAAATACATATTTATAAGTATAAAATTACAAAACATAGGTTGGGGATGAGTCCTAAAACAATAACATGGTCCTCCACGGACCCCATCAAGACCTTCCAAAAGTTCTCGCTCACAACCACGACCCAATAGAGGTGGCGCCTGTATTGAGCATCCTTGAAAACCTACACAAGGTCCTTTGCTCGTGGGAATAAGTAGGTGACTGAGTAAATGAGTATATCAGTATGCTATATACTGAGTAAGCCAAGTTGGTCCTTCAATGTATACATAAAATCTAGTTTATCATACACAATATAGATAGAAGTAAACATCACAGTGGGACCATATCTATGCATAAAGATAAAAGTACATGAAGTCATACTGTCATGAATAGTTCCAACAAGTAGAATACCTCATGCATAGACTTACCACCTTTCCACATAAGCATATACCCACTCAATGGTAAGGAGAACCAAACAACCTATAGGGTTGATCCCAATTAACTAAATCCTCAAGTTACACAATTAATTCATTCATGTAGCAATAAGTGAGTCAACCCACCAATATTTCATTTCATAATCAAGTAGTCAAGTTAACCATTAGCCAAGTGTAATAACTAGCTTTTATTATTTTCTACCAATTATACCATTGCTTCCATTCTTACCAAATATTAACCATTCTCTTAATCACCATTTATATTTGATCAATTGCTTACTTAATAAGCACATTTTATTATCATCAAGCAATGGACTATACACCACCCCATGGTCTCACATACCATGTAAGCCTATCCAAAAAGGGACATAAAGTCTAGGCCAAACCCAATCACCAAGTGGACATAAGTCCAGGCCAAAGCCAATCACTATAATATAGATAAGTTTAGGCCAAAGCCAACTAATACAGACATAAGTCTGAGTAGAAGCCAACCACTTAGGTAACCAGACCCTTTAGTATCGATACCCCCTAGTATATCAGTAGTGTCTAGAGTAGGTAAGGCACTAGAATTTCTCAAGATCTCAATCGAAGGCAAATCCTAAAGCACCAAAAAGGCTCGAAGGCCGACTAACCCCCAACACCTAATTGAGGATCAAGTAACCTAGACTCATACTCAACTCGAAATTCTTTTACTTTAAATTCTTAGTATTTTATTCATAAGGATGGGTGATTATACAAGGCCCATACGGGCAAACAAGGTAAATCCCCATACCAAGCCATATTGATGCTTCTTATTTCCATTTATCCCAACCATATGGGTTTACCATATATCCTTGGACATTGTGTTTAATATCCATCATTAGGTTTTTAATCTAATCTCTTACTAATTTCCATTACTCTTATTTGCATTCTATCACTAATTATAACTAAATTACACCTTTACCATTTTTATCACTAATAATTTATGCCATAAGTTATGTTCCATTTCAATCCATTAATTATGCCAATAATCCATTTTAAAATATATATTTTATCCTACTAATAATCATGATATAGCCCTAAATATAACCCCTAAACATAATCAAACCACAAAGTAACAAATCATGCAAACCAGTCGAACCAGTCAATTGGTCTAGCCTAATCAATTGATTAGTTTTGGTCAATAATTTGATCGATTTAACCCAACTAGACCATGCTTCTTTCAAACCAATCAATTGCCAAATCAATTGATTACTCATTGACCAGTCAATAGGTTTAACTCAACCAGAGCATGCTTCCTTTAAACCAGTTGATTGGTTTAGGCAAACCAGTTACTTGTTCATGGAAGAGTTGGTCGATTTTGCCAAACAAGTTAATGGATATAAGCAGAGAGCATGAACAAGGTCTCTATAGGAAAACCAAGTGATGGATTGGGTCAACCAGTTAGCTTTTCTAAGGACCAGTAGATCAGTATGACCTAATCAGTCGATTAGTTTACCCTAACATGACATAAATTCACTAATTCCATACAAGTTCTTGCATAACAATCATTTCTACTCACATTAGGACATGTATCAACACTAACCTACATATTTCTAACCAAGTTATCATGTAATTCTTACTAGAACATTATCATAGCCTATTTTATCCATTTTCATGCTCTTTCCTCAATTTATTTCATTTAAAGATATAAGTCATAGATACAACGACATTTCTTTATATGAGCATGTATAATTTACTAAAAGCATCACCTTTTATATGGGAACACATGATAACATTTTAAGAGCAAGAATTACTTACATGACGTAGGCTAAATCCCCTAAAAAAATAGATTTCCCAAATCTATGAAAACTTCAACTCTTAAAATCGTAAAAATTAAAATATTAACTCGGGACTTATACTAAAACTTCATAAAATTTTGAACAAGAAAATAAAATAGGAGAAGGACATACCACTGAGACAAAATAAGGAAAAAACTCAACCGGACCACTCAATCTTTTGCTAAAATCTAATTCTACCTTGCTTAACAATTAAAAGAAGAAAAAGCTAGAGGTAGGATCAAGAGAGTATGCAAGTAAATTGGAAAGTGCTGGATGTGTGGAAAAAAGAAGAGAATACAAAACTCAAGGAAATTTTAGTGGCTGAAAAAAGTGCAAAGCATGGAGGGTTGAAGCTATTTATAACCAACTAATTGAAGGAAAACACAAGGGGTTTGGAAGGCAACTCAAAACCCTACTTGTGATTGTTTAAATTCGATAAAAATGGATAGATTTTCCTATGATTTGCTAACATAGTATCCCAAGCTCAATTTGGGACTCTAGATAGCTCAAGTTAAGAAAACTAGAATTAAAATACATGGAAGAATAAATAGGAGGTCAGCATGGAAGGAATCTTCCAGCTGCTTAGAAGCATGCTTGAGGTCAAAGTAATCAATCTCAAAATCGGGCAGAGGTGTGAAGAGGAAGAAGATAATAGGATGAGATCATCTCTCTCTCTCTCTCTCGTATGTCTCAATAGACCTCCAAAATAAATCAATGTAATATTTTAGGTTAAACACATCATAAAAATGGTTAAAAAAATTTCAAGAGCAATTAGTAGGAGTTGATAAGGTTCTATTTTAGAGTAAGATATTTTTAAGAAAATCAAACTTTGAAAAAATACTATCCGCTTGATAAACTAGTTGATTGGTTTGGGTATACTAGTCTACTATTCATCTACTAGTCGATTAGTTTCATTAAGGAACTCATTTTGGCTAAAACGACAAACTAGTCGCTTGGTTTATAGAACTAGTTAATGGGTTTGCCTATAAAACTTAATAAACCTCATTTTTCAACATGATTTCAAATCAATTTTTATTCCAAATCAAATCATAAAATAAAATTAAATTAAAGGCCCAAAATTTTTTAAAATCTCTCATCCATCCATTACACAAAAGTGTGAGGTATTATAACCAAAATTGGAAAATAAATTTTTTATTCATTCTATTATCAACCTTTGTTTAAATCTAATAAATTGCAAAATTTAAATAAAATTTTAAATAACAAGTAGACATGATTAAATCATGATGCATCACATGAAGTAATGCACAATAAGGGACTTAAAAAGTAGGTATTACAACACTACCCTCTTAAAAGAGGCTTTGGCTCCAAAGCCAAAATGAAAAGAAGGCATCAAAGCCCTAACCATAAATATTCACAATGTACACATCATAGATAAAACAACAAGGGAAAAGGGTTACTACCTCCTTAAAATAAAAGTATAAACCAAGGTAACAACATAGTTAGAAGAAAAAAAATTAGTATACTTCATATGAATGTGATCATTAACCTCTAAGGGGCCTCCTTAGCTCCATGACATGACTAAGAACTTTAATCAAAAAAATGATATTTGTACGTATCTTCTAAGTCTTTATATCAACGATCCTCACTGATTGATCCTTACAAGAGAAAGAATCATCAAGCTCAATTGTCTATAGTTGGATGATGTAAGAAGGATCTATAATGTACTTCCTCAACAACAATATATAGAAGACATTGTGCACATATGACAACTCCATGGGAAAAGCTAGTTGATAAGCAACCTCTATGAATCACTTTAAGATCTTATGAGGACCAATATCTCTAGGACTAAGCTTGCACTTTTTGTTAAACCTATTCATTTCCTTCATGAAAAAGAACCTCAAAAGGACTCTATTAATCACCTTGCTACTATCAATTATCCTCGTTAAATATATGTTAGTCTTCCATAAACCATACGTAGATATTATATGATCCTAAATCAACTTAATCTATTCCTTTTTCTCCTCAATCATGTTTAGTCCCAACATAATTACCTTGCTAATATTCCTCTAGAAAATGAGCCTAGGGCCTTTTCTCCCATACAAGGAGTTAAATGATGTCATCCCTATGCTTATATGATGACAATTGTTATAAGAGAACTCGATCAAATCTAGATAATCCTCTGAACTATGTCAGAAATCTAACATATATGCTTCAAGCATATCCTCTAAGCTTTAAATTTTTCTCTTTATCTAATCATTGGTAGTCAGATAAAAGGTAACTCAGCCATGTCTCAAAGATGGCTTCCTATAAGAACTGGTTATTTAATCCAGGCTCCAAGTTGAATTCATCAAAATGAACATAGGTAACTTAGTTAGATTATTGATAAAGACCTAGATGAAATTTAGTCCATTATGTGTCCTACGAAGACTAGCTACAAAATCCATGGACATACTACCTCACTTGTACTCTGGGACCTTAAGAGACTACACCAACCTTATGGATATTTTATGCTCAATCTTGACCTTGGAATAATTCAAGCAATTGGCAACTTACTCAACAACCTCCCAATTCATAAAAGGGATACAATTACAATTGGTTTAGATCCTTATACATCTTCTCCACTCTAAGGTGAATGGAATAAGGTATATAATGACCTTCCCTAAAAATCTTTCTCTTTAGATCCTTAGAACCATATGACCCATGACATTGACCATGATATCTAATACTACTATCATGATGAATCAGTAACCTTACTCCTCTATCCTTAACAATACCATGCCAATTCCTCTTGAGCATAGCGTCTTTAGGGTGACAAGCTTGAGTCTCATGAATGATAGAAGGTTTGCTAATAAAGGAACTCACCATCTCCTCCAAGTTACAACCAAGATCAACAAAATTCCTATCACTTTGAGCTCTTGATATAGACGATAGAATAAAACAATGCTACTCAAGGAGTGTGACACCTTCTCACTAAGGGTGATGACCATCACATTAGCCTTACCCTTATAGTAGGTTAACTCTATGTTATAATATTTAACCAACTCCAACCATCTACACTGCCCCAAGTTAGACTCCTAACGGATGAAAATATATCTAAGGTTTTTATGGTTAGTGTAAAACTTGCACTAAATACCATAAAGATAATGCTTCAAAATCTTTAAAGAAATCACGGCTATTTTGAGCTCCAAATCATAAGTCAAATAATTTATCTTATGAAACTTCAAGTATCTAAGTGGAAGCCAGTAACCTCCTATGGTACATTTAAACACATCCCAAAACATTTATGGGCGTATCGCTGTACTCAAACTTTCTAGAGCCTTGAGGTTTCAACTTAAGTTGATTGATCCCCAACAATGCTTCCAAAGATTTTGTTAATCATCTTGTGCAAGAATATACAATCTTACATGTAGTATAATATTGATTATGTATCATTCCCACAAGGATAGATGACTTAGTTAAAATCTTAAAGAAAGGCCTACGAATAGTAAAAGACTTAAGATAACTAAAACCTATTGGCAGCAATGAATTAAAAGAAAATGAGCCAAGAGAAGTTTGAAAATGGGAAACAAGAAAGTATTTGAGTTATGTTTACAAAACCTTTTGTATTCTATCATGAGGATACATTGTCAACTTCAACTTATTTTTAATAAATCATCCCTATATGCTGGTTTTCCCTCTCGAGGTACACCAATATGTTTATTCATATTACCCACATTTAATTTATATCTAAACATTGTAGGCATGATGAATAATAAACTAAAAATACAAGGGAGGTGAAGGATCTCATCAAGGATATCATACATTGATGTTCTCCCTATTGGAACACTCTCATGCCCAATACTTGATGCCACTCAAAGTGATCAACCAAGTTATTTTTCTTAAATTCATCCAAGTTTTATTTCCTTACTAAAATTGGCCGAAAATTGATTGTGGTAAAAATAATAAAAATAATTTAAGCATAAGACAATTAAAAATAAAGCTAATTTGATAATTTGTCTAAACGTTACAACTAATTCATCTTTTATCCAACAAAAGATCTATCTAATCATTACAAAAAAAATGAAACAAGAAATATATTAGAGGAAATCAACTTATCAGTTTGTAGAGAATAGAAATACTTAGGCCACATTGCTATATTATAGCCCTACGATAGACTGGATCATTCTTCTTCAACTCCTCTATTTAAGAAATCAACCTTCCTCCTAAAACTATAATGATCAATGCTCTTTTTTTTTATGGGTGAATTCCTTGTCTTTTAATGGCCATGATCCTCTCGTAGTTGTTAGGTTGGTTACCTCTTCATAGGATGTGTAGAGGATTTTAAGAGCACACATGTTAACTATTAGTGACCTTATCCCTTTTAAACTAGTATCTAGGCTACATTAGATACAAGAATAATCAATCTATCCACCAATCCCAAGCCTTGATGATGTTTCATATCTATTGGAATTGTTTATGCATCGGTGATCTTTTCTTTAGTCCTTGAGGATAAGCCATGTGCTCTTGTGGCATAGGTTAAATGCTAATGTTGCAGCATTACCACTAAAATTTAAAGAAAATATTCTAACAAATGTATCTAGTTATGCTTAAAACATATCATTTAACCATTTTTTATTATTAAACATTGTATTAGAACAAAGTGCTCCTAATATACCCTAATTTTGTGATAAAAGGGGACTTTCTAAAGGATCTCTATTACAAGTTCAGCTTCTCAACTCACTATAGGGTTAACAAAAACAATACTAGCATATGATAATAGAAATTACACCAACAATCACAATAGGTCCAATACTTCTTATTAGAATTCTAATTAATGGTATTAATCAAACCAATTTACTTATATCAATTGAGAATGGTATACATATCAATTATTAGCCAAGGAAGCATAGGAGCATTATAATACAAATCAAATGAAGACATACAATGGTAACCACCACCACCTTAGTCACTCAATGCTTAATTATGTTTATTTTCTAAGAGCTCTCTAAAATCTTAATAACATAGATGTGGGGCCTTGTTAGTTCACTGAGGCAACTAATCAAAACAAAATATAATATAGAAATGTATCTTATAACTCCACCTTAGAGACCATCTTGAGATCAGGAGAATTTAATCTTGGCTCATTATCCATCTATTTTAACCCTAATTTTTCTTAACTTTAAATTATCATTTAAACCATGATTTTTAGAAGCTAAAGTAATAAATGAGGATGAAAGCATTATATCTAACATAGTAAAAGGCATTTACTTCAGCAAATTTATGTATAATAAAAGTTTGAAATAATTAAAATCAAATTTAAACAACATAGTATACACAAACATAAGCTCTACATACTTTACAAATTCATCTAGTTCTAGAAAAATACAAAGGGCATTTAAGTACAAGGAGAAAGACTTTAGAGTCCAAAATATATTTGGCATAAAAGCACCAAAAGAAGAACATTAGATAGATCTCACACTCATTCAAACCTAAGCCTCCTCAAATGGAACACTCAAAACACTCTATAAGGTCATAACTACTCATTGAATAAATAAGTGGCCATGATATGGAGATGTTAATATGAAACATACTAATTAAATCACAATTCATTAACAAAGGTTGCATGCCCATACAGAAATACAACATAAAAAAAATAGTATTATGCAAAGAAAACATGTAATCACATATGGATGCATTAATACAAATATGTATGATCTCATGGATAACACTCATGAAAAAATTAGTTTATGCACAACATAAGAGAATTTACACTCATTATAATATCTCTAATTCATCTCGAAACAACAATACAAGGTCATAATCACTAGATAAGAGGAAAGAATCATAAAAATTAATCTCAATCCTACTTTATTTATTAAGTTGTATACAGGTGATCAAACTAAGCCACTAACTAAAATTTGAGAGGGATTGCAATCTCCATCATAGAGAATACCATTTTCAACTAAGAACAAGTAACTCACTCACTTCTAAGAGAGTTAATTAAGGAAGCACATGACTACTCACCACAAACAAAGTAACTAGAGCTTGAAATCTTTAAGTATGTGTACCCTTAAAACTTTTGTGATTTAACCTATAAAGCAGAAATAGTCACTTAAACCCAAAGGTTTTTCCATTTAGGGGCCTAACCCAAGGTATGAGATGCCTACGCAACTTAAATTATCTTTCACTTCTAATACTTAGTATTTTAATTCAATCAAGGATCCCAAGATCCAAATAACATCCTAAATCAAGTAATCAAGACTTTAACCACCTAAGGTCACAACCTGAACTTTGCCATAAAAGCCTAAAGTTTAGGCAAAATGATATAATCTCACCCCAACTAATATCTATCTATGAATGGGTAAGGTTAGGCAAAAATCTATAACGTCACTACAATTAGTATCTAGTCATAAAAGACAAAGGTTAGGCAATAAGCCATAAACACACAACAACCAATTCAATCCAATTTTAATCCCGTATATTCAATTATTTAAAAATCTAACATAAAGTCACCTAAGGCCAAATTAAGCTATAATTAATAAATACTTAGGCATATTTGGGCATTCGAGTCTAAAATACCCTTAAATCCACTTTAAGGTTACTTGCCACATAAAAGTCAATACATATTCTCCATAAATTTCTATTAATCAAAGTTATCCCTAAGATCGAAGATTGATGCTTAATCATTAGCCTCTAATCATATATTAATAAGTGTTTAATTATAAGGATTGTCTTAAATAATAAAGATTATAACACTATTCCTTAATTAATCATATATAAGATTACTCCCTTATTAACCCTGCATATGTTAATAGTGGGTTGTTTATGACATAATTAAAATAAAGAACACCATTAACATCTTTAACAAAAATTATACACCTTTAACAGTCTTATTTGATAAAATATTATATATCAAAAGTCATCTTAACATCCTAACAAACCTAATGGAATATTAAAAAAAATATTAATATTTTTAAGTTCTAGAATTTTGACAAAGTTGACACTTTAGGCCAATTTAGCCATAACTTTTTACATACTTAACATTTGTAAGATTAATAAAATTTGTAGTAAAAAACACATCCTAAGATTTCATATGAAATATTAAAAATGCAAAAACTCCAACTACATACTTCCAAATATGCCTCGAAGTAGAGGAAAATCAAGAATATCATACTCTCTAAGGAGTAGTATGGATTTGAATCATTCCATTTTATGAAGAAAAATCCCTTGCAAAAAGAAAAAAAAAAGATTCAATTATCCTTTGAAACCCTACAAATATAAGAAAGAGTACATATGAGAAACCTTTTTTTCAAATAAAAAAAATTAATATAAAAAAGGAAGATCTAGAATTTCCCTTAAAAAATTGAAAATCAAAAGAAAAATCTTCAAACAAGATTGAAAGATTATGATAACTAGCACATACTCAACTAAACACCATGGATTTACTTGTTTTTGCATAAAATTGCACTTAGAGCTAATTCTAGTACTTTTAAAAAGGTTAACAAGCTTTGGTTATGGTAGAAAAATGGAGGATGAGGTGACTGAGTAGAAGATATAAAGGAGGGAATGTTTATTGGCGAATAGGTGTGAAAGAATAAGAGAAAAGAATATATGCATTACAAGGTTAACTAGTAAAATAAATGTGATAAATGTAATGATTACTTACCATCATAATATTTAGATATATTATTTATGATAACTAAGGGAGATAGGGAGGCTTCTCATTGGCCAATATGCCCCTAATAAATGGCCAAAAATCAATATTTTCAATAATGGGTTGTTTGGATTAAACCTCTTAAGGATAAAATAAGATTTAGGTGTCAAAAATATATATCAATATTAAATTATGCAGAAAATGGTATATTAAATATGAAAATAATAAAAATAATGCCAAATAATTTTTGAATCATTTTTAAATTCAAAACATAAAATTATAAAGATATCTTACATTTTTTAACGTTTAGGCAGTTAAAAAACTAATTTGAGGCTTGAAACTCAAATGAAAATTGACTAGAATATGGATAACATTTTTTCACAACATCTATATTTATCATTTTGAAAATAACCAATACACTCAAAAAATCCAAGTATCTCAAATAATAATGAATTATGTTGATCAAAATGAATATTGATAGCCAAAAGTGGCTCAAAAAGCCTCATGTAAATGGAATTGTAATAAAGGATAATAGTTTTAAAATGAAATCTTTCAAAAATAAGTGTAGTAGCCCATTTCTGTATATCCAAATTATAAATTGGTATGAAGTTATAACTACAAGAAGACAGTCTTAAAAACTAGAAGTGTTAAAAAATAACTCACTCCTTTTCCCTTTCTTTTATTTTTTACTCTTTGCCCTTTGTACATGGCCTTTTCCATTATTTGAAGCTAAAGTTAAGCATATGCTATTTTTTTAGTCTTCTAATCTAAGAAAATAATGTGAACTGTAAGCCGGCAATGACATCAATGTAATAAGGATTATTGATGCCTTTGTTCTTTCTTTTCTTTATATATATATATATATATATATATATATATATATATATATATATATATATATATATATTGTTAACTACCTATTTGATTAATAGTATGTATCTCTAAAAATATTAGTTTGTGGTATTCATGGTAATAAGGTGTGTTTGCACAAATAAGGAGAGGAGAAAGACATTCCAACACCTTGACAATACTCCATACACATAATACAAATTCCTTAACCTAACCCTCTAGGCTCTAACCCAACCCATAGAAACAAAGATCTTTTTTTTTTCTCTTGCACCATCTAAAAAAAATAGTAATCAAATTTTAGGATTCCATTTCTATCTACTCTATCACCCTTCAACATGCATTTTTTCACAATCCCTAAACTAAGTACTAATAAATACGTGGATCATTTATGTTAGTGCTACGAATAACCTAGTCCATGGTATACATCAATAGAGGCAGAAACATAGAACAAATCATGTCCAATACATCAGTTGAGGCTACATACAATCAAAGTAGCCCAAAAGGCCTTCTGCAGAGACATAGAATAAATCATATCCCACTAAAGTAGCCCAAAAGACCTTATATAGAAATATAGAAATGCCAACCCTCGAGCCACTAAAACCACATAACCCAACCCCCAATCAACCTTTGTTAGCAATACACAATTGAAAAAATACTACAGATACCAAGCAAATGAATTCAACTATCTAACCCAACACAAACGTGAAAATATGAATTGAAGAGAGAGGGCATAAAATTTTCCATAAGTAGATCAAAATTACAAAAACGGAAATGTTGAAAATGTAGATTCAAAAATACTCTAAATGAATCAAACTATCTAACCAAAACAAACTACTTAACTAGAACAAAAAAAAATGAAAGTGCAAATTCAATTAAAAGGGCAAATTAATGATTTACTGTAACAAACCCTCAGTTGAAGTTAGGGTTTTTTCATCAACCTTCTAGGAACGACGGTGAAAGGGAAATGTAGAGGTGGGAGGCAACACTAACTAGGTGGAGGCAAGCTTGCCGATTGGTAAGAATAGTGGTGGTGTGGTACAATGCTTGGTGTTAGGAGTGATGCAAATTCTGGTGATAGAAATTTGTACATAAGAAAGTAGATGTGAAATGGATGGAAATATGAATAATGAAACACTAGTGTTAAATAAGAGAGCAGGTGCAAAAAAACGAATTCCTTCAAAAATTTTAGCACCCTGATAAAGGGAAGGAGGGAAAAAATGAAAACATATGTGTATATATATATATATATATATATATATATATATATATATATATATATTTACAACAACAAACTAAATTTTTGTAAAAAATACTTTTCCACTCTTCTATGATTAATTTATTTCAACAGTAGAGTGTCTTTCCTAAAAGAAAAAATTATTTTTTGCAACAAACATGATTGTTGCAATTAATCTAATAATTCTTCTACAACAAAAAATGTCATTGTAATATGTCACTACATATATTGCAACATCAATTATCATTGTAAAAACTTTTTCTCCAATTTAATGGGAGATGAAGGGCTAGGGTGCCATTTTTTGTAATCTCTTTTAAAAACGATAATATATTATCATTACAATAAATTTCTTTTTGTAACAAAAAATTAATGTTATTGTAATAAATTATTTTTTGTTATGAAAAATTAATGTCATTACAAAAGCTTTTTGATCATAGATGAGTATTTGTTTTGTAGTGATGGGTTTAAGCAAAAAAAAAAAGAAGAAGCAATGTTACCACTAACCAACTGATCGATTGGTTTAGGCCAACTAGTTGACCATTTTAAGAAACAGGTAATTAATTTGACTTAATCAATTGATTGGTATGGTCCTAGACAACACATATAAGTTACTCTCTTATACTAATGTAGTTGTGTTTCAAATATCTAATTAAATGTTTTTTCATTGTTATTTTACATTAGCTACAAGTTAAAAGAAAAATAGAGGTTAAAGAGGAAAATATAAATCTTATATGGTTGACATAAAAATAAAAGGAAAATAAAAATCAAAGTTGATATTTTACATTTCCAATAAGATTGATCAAGCAATTCGAGAAAATTCTCAACATTTAGTAAATAATGTGGTTGTGTAATGAGAAAAAAGGCTCTATTAAATGTTTAAAATTGGCAAAAGGCATTCACCATGGCTAGTGATACCATGTTGATGGAGATACAAGAATATTGATAAATATTTCGAGTTTTATAAATCTTATTTATACAAGGCTAATTAGTTTGACAAATTTGGCATCCATAAAGGTGAAAATTATTTGAAATTACAAACTTATGTTGATGACACTATGCAAAATTTATATAGATTGTGGAAAAATAGCCTAAATTACTATTACAAGAGTGCCAAATCTTGCAAAAATGATGAATATTGCTTTCAAAATCCTCTTAACTTACCACCAGACCAATAGGAGTTTTGTGTAAAAAGCTTTGGTTTTGATGAATTTAAGGTGGTATATTTATATAAGGTACTTAATTAGGATTTAGGTTAATTAAATATATTAACATTAATCCTCTTAACATGTAGGAAATGAGTGAAAGAAATGAAAAAAAAACTGCAAATCTAAGAAGAGGTATACACACACAACCAGTAGCTTATCATTTGTAGAATCAGAAGATGCATTGGTAAGGGTCAACACAATAAGTTCATATTAGCTAGTATTATGAATTAGATATTGATAATAATATTTCTGATTGTTTTAGACAAAAGAAAATAATAATGTGAAGCCTAATGCTGATGTAATTTAGCTTTCCCAATACACATACAAAGTAAAGAGAAGGTGCTTGAGTGGGCCGATAACCAATCAAAAGAGATACATGTATGGTACTAAAAAAATCCAAAATACATATATGATTCATTTATCTAGCTAATGTATAAATTGTTGATTTCTTTCCATGATTTATTTGTAGTAAAAATTTAAGGATGTAATTACTAAAGCGGGCGACACCAAATTACTATAGGAGATGCTCTTAGAGGTTTTTCCTACTATATTTGGATATTTTTGTGGAAAGTGGACTATAATATGTCCCTTTAATAAAGGAAGATAACATATACACTAGCAATAAATAATCGAGAAATAAGGGAAAATTCAGCAATAAGATTGGAGAATCAAAGAGTTGGAGGAAAGCTAAGAAAACCAACAAAATAATTTAAAAACTATAAAGCGAAACAAAAACACCAAATGGAGGCTTTTCAACAACAAATGTTGGAGCAATTTACTACTATTTGAGGTTTTTATTCTCTTTAATGGAGGTAAAGTGCCCAATCTTTATCTTATTTCACAAAACAACTAAAAATTTTGTTATAAATGAGTCCATTTGCATACATAGAATAATAAAATAGATTGTTCAACTATATAGGTATTCCTATTAAGAAATTTAATCAAACTTCAATTAAAACCTAAAACTTAGAAAATTTTGGCAGCATATGAAATTGAAACCTAGTCTTTAATTCAAATCCAACACTTTGACAGGTTATAGCAACTTAAGATATTAAAATCTAAAGTTTAATCTATCTAGAAATTACAATAACTAACATATTAACTACCATTAATATTTATAAATAGACAACATGTGATATATTGTAGCAGGAACATAACAACATTAAGAGGAGCTTTGATTAAGTATTTCTAAGTTTGCAAAGGAAAATACAGTGTACTGTACAATAAGATAATCACTTGCTAAGATAAGGGATATAAAAATTAGTAGAACTAATAATATCAAATGCTACTAAATAATTTTATATTTTACCCAACCCACCCTATGTCATTGCTTGGACATTAATATCTAATTGTCTTGAAGTTTATAACTATGAGAAATACGCACCACATGGGTCTGATTGGCCCTAAGTTTTTCTACAATACCCACTTTCAATCATATATTCACTTATAGCTAATTTTTTAACCTATTTATTTTCAACAAGTTCATTAGTTCAAAGAGTGAGGTGTGGTCATTTTAATCAGGAAAGTTCTCTCTCTCTCTCTCTCTCTCTCTCTCTCTCTCTCTTGTTATCAAGTACATATCAAATAGTGTTCTCTTGTTTATATAGTTTTATCCAATGTGAAATTGTACATTAAACAATATTAGAGAAGAAATTGTTGAGAGTTATTCCATATTGAAACTAGTAATTTGTTGAGAGTATACACATCAATTTAGAAGAAATCAACTCTAATGTTGTCATGCACTTAACTCTTTTTCATATGGTTATTTATTGTATATTCTGATAAATTTGATTCTCTTTATGTTTAATATTTTTACCTTTTCATCATAAGAAAAAGAATAGGAAATTTTTGTTTATCTTTTCCTTTGGTTTCCTTTCACCTTCACTAGGGTAATTTATTTTTATAATAGTAGGAGTTGCTATAGTTGTAACTTGTTGGTATTGCTGGTTATATTTTTTAGATTACTTAAGTTGTTTGAGCCATTGAATACTTGGGTGAACATATTGTTGAAGCTACCTTATGTTAACTTATAATGTTTCTTGGAACATTAGTGGCAACTACTACTTTTTATTGTTAAAGTAGTTGCTACTACTGTTGTGTTTTGGATTGCCATTGCATGGAAATATTCTTCGAAGCCAGGAGCTATTTTTACTTATTTGAAGTAGAAGTAGTGACTGTACCTGGTGAATCGAACTTTAATGGTATTACCTAGTAATTTTTGGATTGGAAGGAGATGTTAGATGTATATTTATTGACATCATGTAATTAGAGTGTTGTTAGAAAGTAGCTGAAGTGTGTGCTACTTATTTTTTTATGTCCTATATATAATCTAATGTGGTTTTGTACCAAATTTTGTAAGCATTAGACATTTTTTGTTATCTTACCTGGTAATGCCTAGGACTTTTTGTAATTTATAACACTGATCTTATGCCAAATAGATATTAACAAATGGTTTGTGCTAATATTATATAAATTATGATAGTTTATATAAGTTATATAGGGAATTGTTAAATATATATAAATTATCGATTATATATGTGCCAAGTGATTGTAGCTAATTTCATAGGTTATTTTTTGTAGCAAGATATAATGTTGCAATTACATGGTTCAACAACAATAAATATTATTATTAAAATAGGTGTCCGGAGGTGGTTGAATGTTTTTATAACGTGAAGTGTGTCACGCAATAAATGTTTTTGCAATGAAAAAAGTCCATTTCTTGCAAAAACAAATGTTGTAATTATATTTCTTTTTTTCAACAACAAATGTTGTTGTTAAAATAGGTGTCTAGAGGTTGTTTTAATTTTTGTAACGTCAAGAATCATTGCAAAATACATGTTTTTGCAACGACAAAAGTTGATACTAAATTAACTTTATTTTCACAATGAGAAGTGGTGTTGCAATTACATGTTTTTTGTAACAAAAAATGTGGTTACTAAAAATATCATTGTTTTTTAATAGAAATATATTTAGTTGTAGAAAACACAACTATGTTGTGCAAACAATGGGGTATTGCAACGACATTTGTTTGACAACGACTAACATTGTTGCAGTATATTAATATTTTCCAACAACAAAAATCATTGCTTTACTTTTTTGCAATGCCATGAAGGATAACAACCATGCAACAAAAATTGTTGTTGCGATAAATACTTTTTGCACTAACTTAGCATCTATGGAAACGAAAATTGTGGTTTCCCTAAATGAGTTTTCTTGTAGTGTGCTTTTGATGTCATTTTTTTTTTGGACATTTTAATTTTACTTCAAGGAGGAAGAGAAAAGAATTAAAATTTTGTGTTCCTAACTATTATTTACCGTAACTCTATTGTTATTAATATTGCCTAAAAGTTAGCTAGTTAAAAAAATTTATTTAAATATAAATCAGAAAATTAGTGTCAAATGAGAGTTATTATTTATTTTTAATAATAGATAGGTTAATAATAATAATAAAAGAATCAATAAAAGCCCACAAGTAGAAATAGATTTTTTTTTGATAGGCCTATGTTTAAATGAATACAAAATAATAATAAAATATCAACTCATACCTACCTGAACCAAGTTTAACTAAGCTTTCGTTCACATCTAAATAGGTCAAGTGGACCTCTTGTTAATTGTCCATGTCCACTTTGAATACCTCAAATCATCGAGGATTAGGAATGTTAGATCATATTATATACACACAAACATCTAAATTAACTTTAAAATGAAAATTCCCATAATTGGATAGAGACTAACCTAATTTATCGCTCTACACTCTATATAAAGATTTTAAGCTTGGTTCGAAAAGAAAAAAAAATGTTATCGCTAATCATAGTGGTTAGCTTTTTAACTCTATATTTAAAAAGCCGGTTCACAAAAATTGATATAAATACTTAAAAGCCTGGTTAAAAAAAATATAAAAAAACTTTCCATTACGTAATATGACACACGTCTGGGACCTACGGCTCCAGTCAATGATCCGCGGCATTCGAAACATCCGTCACCACGGCGAACAGAAGAGGCAAGATCTCGCGCTAGAGTCCAAAGCATCATCTGACATAACCAGCTGCCGCCAACCATGCATGTTGTCCCTGTCCCAAAAGGGAAAATACCCTTGTCCTTAGGGCCCAACTCTCGAAAGAAGTAAATTATGGTAATTTAACGGCTAAAGACGCATTTGGTGGTGCTCTTTAAAAAATTAAAACTCCCCCAAAGCACCTGCCGTAAATATTAAACTGGGTCACCTGTCCCAACTAAGCCCGTGCGGGCACCACCCCAATCAAGTGCGGCGTGGTGCTCGTGCGTGTGCGTGGATCGATATGCAAATTTGGATTATACTATGCTCCTTGATTGAGCCCTGACGCAGCCAAACAAGCTGCTCCAAATACTACCTGTAAATGTAATGATATCAGCGGGGGGCAATGTGTTCGGTTCGCACGATCCCCGACGAGGGTTGGGAACTTTAAAGACCACGCCTCTGGCTTTTCTGTTTATTTATTTTTGTGTTTTTATTTCTTGTTGTGGATGCGGCTTCACACAATAGGAAGAAGACAAAACACACAAACACGCGTTTCACACATCAAAAGACAAAAAGAACACGACATACATGACTCATTAATAAAATCATGTTACATTATATATTTTACCAAATAATTATTTTAGTTAGTTCAGTTATTAAATATTATCATAATAATAATAGTAATAAGAAATATAATTAAAAAAGTATATTAATTTTATTATTATTATTATTATTATGAATATCATAATTATGGGTGTAATGATAGTTGTAATTTACAAACATATTGGTTAATCATAACAATTATTGTTCTTTATAATTATAATAGTTGTTACAAGAAAAATATAATAACCCCAAACTAAAAATCAAATAAAGAGCAACCCAAATTAAAATAAACATCTATCTAAAGAAAAAATAAACACCCATTAGAAAAAACAATACTCATGCAAACTGAAATATATACCATTGGAAGAAGAGGGAAAAAAAATACAACCGCCCAAATTAAAGTAAACACCAGCTCAGAAAGGAAGAAAACAAAAAAAAAAAAAACCGGGAATACTCAAACTAATATATAACACCCAAACGAAAACTTAAATAAACATCCACCCAATGGGTAAAATTTAAAGGAAAAAAAAAACCCATTAACCCGTACTAAAATAAAGAGGAGGAGGAGGAAAAAAAAAAAAAAACCCAAACTAAGCTAAAGTATAATCGATGCACACGGATTCTAGTCAAATTAGAACCCACAATCTCTATTATAGCAGAGACATGCGCCAAAACATAAACTCATCTTTATTGACCAAGTTGCGCAGCTGCGTTATACACATGTATCATCCGAGTGCACATTGCAGGATTTGTTTTGTATATGTACGTTCTCTCTACAAGACTTGAACTGTTTTCTTTTTGTTTGCTTACATCAGGGTTGTACACCCGGGGTGAAATCCGGAAATAGGAAGGAGGGAAGGGAGTCTGGGTTCAACAGGTGCGGACGGAGCCCTGGTCGTGAGGGAAGAAGCCGAGGCCTCGCCCGCAACCGTCGAAGAAGAAATGCCAATCCAAAAACCAAAAAAAAAAGCAGAAGAAGAAATGATGACGACAACGTACGGCAATTAGCTGCAAGCGAGAAGAAAAACCGACAAGGAAACTCAATCACAAAATTGTTGGGCGTAGCTGCGCGCCAGCAAAGATCAACCGCCGCCCAAGGGTTCTAAACAAACTTGAACTCCATACTTGGGTTTGATAGTGAGAACTATAACCGGGGCATGCCGATAATTATCCGAAATCGTGAACCTAAAATTCGAGACCAACATGGCCAGTATGATCTTAGCCTCCATCAACGCAAACGACTGTCCGATACAGTTTCGAGGGCCGGCTCCGAAGGGAATAAAACGGCCGGGAATGTACGGTTTTGTCGAAGCGAAACGGTCCGGGTTGAATTCGTTGGCGTCTTCGCCCCACAGTTCTTTGTCGTGGTGGATCGCCAGCACCGGAATCCATATCGATAGCCCCTGGGGAATCAGAAGGTCGCCTAGTTGGATGTCGTCGAATGCCATTCTCGGAAGAATTGTCGCCGGAGGATACAGTCGTAGAGATTCGTTGATCACCATGCTTAGCTGCACACGCAAGACATAACACGTGGCACGTCGCGTTAGCTCGCCGACAGAATATTCAATCAAAACACTACCATCTCAGAATAAATAAATATATTTTATACCGACAGGTAGAATGATAAGTGGTTATTTATCATCGACCATAGTTTTTATAATTCACTTACCAGATAAACTGTGATATAGTTAAAGCTATATATAAATAGATTCGTATAATTATAAATTATATTACAAACTTTATAATTCATAGACTTCATGGATTAACTATACACCCTATTATTCTTCTATAATTTTATACTTTGTAATTCACGTACCATATAAACTCCATAATAATAAAAGATAAACTCTAAGATATAATTCAATAGGCTCTTGTAAGATAAAAAAAAAATAGCTTTCTATTTTTTATTACCTTTAAAAATATACAAATACCATATAAATACTATAAAAATAAATACACAATTTTATATAGGTGCTCCTTATGTGTACTTCATGTAGGATGATATTATCTTATTCTTTTTGAGGAACGGGCGGATCCTGGATAATTTTTTGAAGTATCTGTCTGTAGCTTTAACCGACGCTTTATTATATCCTATATTTCGTCTCTACTATATAATCAAGAAAAAAAAAACAAATACACAACTCACTTCAAATAGTTGAGCCGCCGCCTCCACCATAATCAAAATGTCCGTTTATTCAATCTACCGCCAATTTTTATTCATACTTGGCCTCCCATCCATATTTCAAAAGATGCGGCCTGCGGGCGCTCTTTCCTTTCTCCGACGAGTAAGGAAATAAAGGTCCATCGCATGTAGAAGAAGAGAATGATATCACTGATATGACCTTGCTAGTTAGTCAATGGCGAAATGAGCAAATCGTTGGATTGTAAAAGCTAGCCGCTAGCTACTTTAGCCCGGTGCTGTCCCTTCCAAACGACTTTCAGTGATCGTATGTACGAACATAAAAGACGTTTTCTTTCGCCGTCGAGCGCGTTCTCACCGCTCCGACCTTATATAACAATGCGTGTTATTTAATTAGTTCATTCATTATTTCTCCTATTTTTATTAATTTTAATTTTCTATTTTACTCTTAACTATTTTAAATTTGTAATACCCAATTCTATTGATCATTCCTATCGTTGATTGATTATTTACAGTTATTTAACTGTTAGTATATTTTAATATATGCTCGATATCAGTTAATGAGTTTAGATAATCAATCATAATTAAATATATGTTTATAAATTATTTTAAAGATTTTTTTTTACTTAGATTATTTAAGATATTTGAGGAAAATACTTATGATTTATTTTATAAAAAAAAAACTACCGTTGACTTTCCAATATTTAGAAAGAAAGGAGCAATTAATTAGTTCTGTTGGATTATTAGCGAAAACAAAAAGGAAAAACTAAAACTACTATTGCTTTCTCCGCATTTTTTTTTCCCATTGCTTGAGCCGGCGCACGGTCTCCTTTCTGTCAGATTGAGACGTCCTAAATTCTTGAGGTACGTAACGTTACCGCTTAGTTGGTTTAGTGTGGGTAGGATCTTCAAATACCGGTGTCCACGAGGCGTTCCAATTATATCAATGACGAAAATTGAAATGACTGCTAATCCACAATGAAAATCTTATCATTAAATATCTTTTTTTTTTCCTACGCTCTTTTTACCATTTTTTTTTATTTTTTTATTTATTTTTTGTGTGTGGTGGCTGTTGTTGTTCGAGTTTTGCCATTCTAGTTCCTACTCAAAAGGGATGACGAAAAGGTTGATTAATCATTCCCGTATATATCTTGTCGTAACTAATCATTATTATAGTTATTATAATTATTATTATTTTAAAAAAATAACATTTCTTTATTGTGAGGTATGTTATATATATTAGTAATATTCAACTGTTAAGGTAGGGCCGGTCCTGACATTAGGGGGCCTAGGTCGAAAAAAATATTATGGTCTCATATTTTATATGTATATAAATTTTTTGTTTAGATAGAAAATTAAACTTCTGACCTTCTTTAATAAAATTTTCTTTTTCTTATTATCTAACTAAGTTTAGATTCTTGTTTTTATATTAGATGTCCTTATATATATATAAATTTAGAGTCCATATTAGTCGGAGGTCTTAGATCTAAGCCTAATATTACTATACTCAGGGCGGCCCTGTGTTAAGGGCGAGTAATTGAAAGAGAGAAGAGAAGAAGAAGAAGAAATAAAGAAATTAAATGAGAAAAAAAAAAAACCTCTTAAACTTACCAAAGACAGTTTGGGAAGATGATCGACGGAAGGAGTAGAGCCATTACAGACTCGGTTGACTTCGTCCCTGACTTTATCCTGCCATGCGGGACTATTGGCAAGGAGCATGACGGTCCAGGTGAGCAGAAGAGCCGTCGTCTCATGCCCGGCGAAGAAGAAAGTCTTGCACTCATCCATTATCAGCTGTAAATTCAAGCTGAATCCCTCTTCTTTTCCTCCTCCTCCGCCCTTGTTCTTTTTCTTATCCTCGTTTGATGCCATCCCATTCATTAGGACTCCTAGCAGATCGCTGCCGTACGTGTCGCTCCTACCGATCTCCACGCACCCTTTCCTGCTCTCTATTATCTCCATTAATAGTTTCTCCACCTCCGCCTTCAGTAGCTTTATGTCTTTGTTGTATTTGCTAGGAAAGTACCTGAATTTTTTTTTTCATTCATTCATTCATTCAATCGGTTCAGAATTAAATTACTTATATAGCAATTCATAATTATTGGGGAAATTATTATTTTTTTGGAGGGAGAATTCGTTACGATCGACTTCAAATGCCGTTAAAACTGACGATAGGCGGGAACTGGAGGCTGACAAATTATTAACGTGGTCATATTCCTTGGCCTATTATTTATACACCAATAACTCCCTGAACTTGTTTAATTTAATAAGTTTAAAATTCAGACTCAATTTATTTAATTAAATAAATAAGTTGAGTCAAACTTTTAAAGGAGTAAGTTCATAAGTTAAAAATAAAAAATAAATCAAGCTTTATTTTTTAAAATTTGAATTTTTCTTATTTAATAAACGATTCTAAAAGTAAAGTCGGAACTCGACTTATTTATTTATTTAAATGAATGGAGGAGAATATTGAACCGGCTTAATTTATTTCCGACCCTAATTGCAACTCAGTATAATCTTTTCCTTTTTTAGTTTTAGTTTTCTGATTTACTATTTAAAAAAAAAATGTGTAAGGATGAGCGCATGATCACCTCAACACAGAAATGGAACCATATTAAAGACAAGGAAAAGGGAAGTTCGAATTAAAAATCTGTAGTGTCCAGAACTCCGGGCCTAATTTACTATATGCCTCGATTGAATGGATAACTTTATAAACCGCAGAGTTTTTTTTCTTCTTGAAAATCCACGACTATAACTTCATTATTTCGATGATAAATTATCATTATTTTTTATAAATAAAAAAACAAGGAAAAAATTTATTTGGATATTTATAAGCATATTATTCAACTCAAGTATTTACTATAATTCTTTTTTATTTTTAATTGTAATACAATTTATTCACACTGAAATTTTTATAGAGATATTAAAACTTTGATAGGATTATTTAAATTCTGTTTGAAGACGTTCAAATAAAATATTAAAGTGAAATACGTGAGTTTATAAATTATCTTCTGGAGCCCTCCTCCCTGGAAAGCCTTTTATTTTTGTCACACTCATGCGTATTTGATTATGTTATCCGACACACTTTCATGGAATGAAAATATCGCTAATTTTTATAAAAAAAAACGGTACACTAAATAATCAATCATTAAGATATGATAGATAAGACTAATGGCACACGTAGAATACTAGTGCGTCGATCACTACCCTCTTTGCCTTTTTCAGAGTTAATTCACTGGTTAGAAAGGACAGAGGCAAGATAAACACGGACGGACGGCGGGTGGACGGGCGGACGGGCACAGGTAAATAAGTAGAACATAAATTGTCCAGTCAATAGCTTTGGAGCTTGGACCGGGGGGCCGGGGGGGGGGTAAATGATTCAATGAATGACCAGCTTTCGACGAATCTTTCCAAAAAAAAAAGAAGCGAAATGGCGGAAAGGAAGGAGAAAACAGAGGAAGACTTGGGGAAATTTTTCGCTCGCATGAGGTGAATCCTCTTGCGCTATGTTAAGATAAGTGGGTTTCTTGGCCTATTCTGCGTATTTTTCATACGAGTAAAGTTGGGGGCTGACGGGATGGAGAGAGAGAAGACGATGTAGAAGAAGGGGGAGTGACGTAACGTACCTGCTCCCGGGCAAACAGAGATGCCTGCTCGCTTGAGCACAGCGATGTTGGAGCGTTGTTAAGAGTTGGAAAATAGTGTTTCCCTTCTCGTAATTCCTACCGAATTCAATCCTTGATATTATATCCGCGGTCAGACGAGCCATGTATCCACTTATCTCGACCTCGTGATCCTTATTTTTTATACCTCCTCCTCCTCCTGAATCCATTGCATTTTGCAGCGATCGAATCATTTTCTTAGTGCATTCCACCGTCTGCCATGCATAGCTCTGCTTCAACCCCCGACGTATGTGCAGCAAACAGGAAGGAAGGCCACAAGTAATCAATCATCAACGGACGTAATTTTAATTTCTTGGTCACGTAATTCCGATGTATATGTACATACTAGGACTAGTTACCTTGAGCTTCTCTCCGTTGAAAGACGGAGCAAGAAGGTGGCGCTGATGGTGCCAGTCGTCGCCGTTCGCCATCAGTAGGCCGCAACCGATGAAGTTCTTCGAACCCTGTTGCTGCAGCCATGATTTTCCCGTCAGGCTGCTGTACTTCGTCAGCAGCTCCTTGATCATATGAGTATCTGTCAGGCACATTCGTGGCTCGAATCCGTTCCAATATACGTACCTCTTTCCTACGGTTACAGGTACCACTATTATTCATTGCATATATCATATTAATAATATCAATTAACTGTTATAATTAATACGATCAAGGAAACGACAAATTTATAACTCCGCATGGCATGGCATGGCGTGAATAAATGCATGGAAGGCGAAGCAACTTATTGATTACCGTATGTTTTGGACCAGAGTTCATAATGTGGGAGGAGACGGGCAACTATGTCGTGATGGATTGCGTTGATGGGTCTAGAGGTTGATGATGAGATTAAAGAGGCCATTTCTAAGAGGTTTCCGACTAACGGCCGGGGTTTAGGACCACGCACACCTTGCTTCTCCATTACTTTCCTTATGCGTCTTGGATTTAAGTAGTAGAATGAGATGGTTTCGTGGACTGCTCCAACCAACCTAACTGCAACAGCCGTGATCAAAAATATTATGCCTACTTTGAAAAATATCATCACTAACACCATCATCATGCGCCACAGAGGGAGGGTGGTGTTATATATGTGTGTGTGTGTGTGTGTGTGTGTGTGTCAATATATGATCGTATAGGCTCTGCGTATCTAGCTACTTTGTGTTATAGGGATCGGAGAGAGGTCGCGGGACAGAGACACGGGAGAGAGAGAGAGAGACAGAGTGAGGGTGGATCTAGGAGAGAAAGTGGAGTGCTAGAAACCTGTGATTTTAAGTAACTTGTCTGCACCCCTCTCATTCCTTATATATACGCCAGAAATTCTCACCTTGTCCACCGAAGATTTTGGTTTTGATTTAGACATGACCATTATTAGGAGCACTTAAACATTAGACTTAGATTTTATTATAATTTTAAAATAAAAAAAAATATGGTACGATTTTACGATATTATTTAAAATTAGCAGACTAAAATTCTATGTTCCGATTATAATTTTTTTTATCTATTTATCTTAAAGATATATTTTTCTTCTTATTTTTTACTATATTTCTTCCATACTTAACACTAAATATCAACCTAATGATTTTGTACTTAAGCATCAAGCAATGCAAGGAAATACAAGGAATAAGTTAATACAATTTTACGATTTGATTCTCACAACCCCTACTAATTTTAAGCAAAATATTGATTATTCGATAAAAAAAATTCAGCTCATTTTAATCATGTTCCAGTCAATTATTCGATCCCCACTCTAAAAATTCTCAATCATTAACAAAATTCTCATGAAAAAGATGCCACATATTTTTAATCATTGCCTATATGATCTAAAACACTTATCAAATATATGTGCATGACATTTAAAACTCATATTATTATTCATGAATGAAATATTTCTTTGACCAAAAAAGTTGGTTTTATTCCAACATAGCTAGAGCAATATTTAGGGTTAAACTTTTAACTTTGAATCTTCCCTTTCTCTAAGATATCCAAATCAAATCCTCTCACCAAGATTTTATTATGTGACTAGGTCCATGTTTGTCTAAGATATGTTGCCAAACCTCCCCATAATGGATAAACAATAAATAAATAAAAAGGCCAATTGCCACTTATCCTTGAGAACACATGATGCAAGTAGTGTCAACTTAAATGCCAATATCTTGTTGGTATATATTTTTTTTTTGGTCACTAAGAGTTCATCAGCCATCAACCATAATATGAATTGTGGCCAAGATATAACAATAGGGTGCCAAATAGCTACATACCATGCTACTCTGTTATATTTTTCTCAAAAGGTCATAAAATTTGGCAATGTTGTAATATCCTCTACTATATACTATTGCATGTTAATGAGAACACTGAAGAATAGTAGCAAATTTGGGTCTGAAATTCAAGATTATCTTCAATGCCAAGAGAACTCTCAGTTTGTTGTACTATCTATATGTAATATTTGATTAGAAATAATATTCATGGATCTGTTTTATCCATGGTGTATCTATATTCAAGGCTCATTGCCAAAGAAGTTTCCCTTAGTATTACTACTTTGTTAATTTTTTTGATATTACCAAAGAGCGATTTTAATTCAAAGATAACAAGTCAAGAGTGCTTTACACCAAATAGTGGTACCACCTAACCTATCAAACAACAAATTATTACCAACTATAGGGGAGGATTATGGAAGATATGAATACCCAGTGGTAAACTATGACCCATATGAGGTAGCATATCTACGATAGTGTTCAAATATTTAAATTCATGCACCACATGACATGTTGCAAAATCTCTCATAAATTGATAATAGGATTGAAGTAGGTGGGAAGTAGGATGACTCTCCAAAATTTTACCATTCAACAGCTAAACAATGGTCAATGAATAGAAACACAAGCAAATACAAGTGAAGTTCCAATTGTTGGCCTAAAGCAGCTTTTAGTATGCCACACTTTCGATTATACACATGTGTACTGAAATACCCCAAAACCCTAATTTTAAGAATTATAGCTAATTAAGGATTTATTATGAAAATTAATTAAATAAATTATTTTATTAAAATAAGAGGGAGTAAATAGGGCAAAATCAATAGGAAAATAATAAGTAATTTAATTAGAAAAAATTTGAGTGTTTTGCTAATTAAAATGGAATTTAGGGAAAATATTTCAAAATTCCTAAATTAACCTAAAAAGAAAATTTAATTATTATTTTATTAAAATATTATTATTTTAAACTATCCCAACTACCTAAAATATTTTAAATATCCCAAACTCACCTATTTTTCTTTTCTTTCCTTTTTCCTCTCTTCTCTTTCCTTTTCTTTCCTTCCTCTCACTTCTCTTTTTCTTTCTTCCCCTCCCCTTCCCTGACCTGGGCTAGCCCATCCTGCAGCCCAATCCCTCTCCCCTCTCCCTTCCTCCTACGCGGCCCAGGCCTGTGCTGCACTCCCTTTCCCCCTAGCCGGCCCGGTTCCCTCCCCCTTTCTTTCTTTTCTATTTCTTCCTGGACCACCTGTCCATCCCTTCCTTCTTCTTCTCTAGTCCCCGCGACCTACAACTCCCCTTCCCCTGACCTGTGGCCTAATTTCAGTCTGCCGCCCTTGACCAGCCAACCTTTCCCTCTCTTTCCATCGACTTTCTGTCCCATCGACCTTACTGACCTTTCCCTCCCCTCATGCGAGCCTACCCCGCCTATTTTCTTCTCTACCCGTCAACCATAGCCCTGCCATGGCAGACTTACGCTGGCCTACCACCGCCAGCCAGTGCGCTCTATCCACTTTCCCCTAATTTCCCTCTTCCCTCTATTGTTTTCCCCTCCATTTGATCTATAAATACCCCATAAGTAGCCCCACATTCGATTTTTCTTTCGCAACCTAGAAATCCCATCCCTTGCGCCACCGCCTGATCAGACGACCGTCCCGTCGCCACCGCCCGAGCCACCCACAAAATTGGCCCCTACATCACCCTCTACCCAACTACACTTCCCTCCTCCCTCGATTTACCCTGCACGAGCCACCCCGCTCGTGCAAAGTACCCTTCCTAATCAGCCTCATCTCCACCCGCCTTCGCCCTTCACACCACCGTTTACCACCACTCCCACTGCAATCACCACCCCCATACACTTCCTAAAATCCCCTGTCGACCTTTCCTTACCCTCCTTTTTCGCTTCCTCCCTCTCCTCCTCCCTTCCTCCCTTTCCACCACCCTCGGCCACCACAGCGCCGCCGCCTTTGGCTGCGCCACCACCCCCATTCCAACCCTCGTAACTTGGGCCACCTCAACCACCCCAACTTTTACCCTCATTCCCCTCTCCTATTCCCAATACTCAACTATTTCCCTTTTCTCTCTCTTTTTCTGCCGCCGTTGGTGCCACCTGTCACCACCAACCCTAGGTTGTATTCTAACCCCTCTCAACCCTTAAACCCTAATTATGTAAGCCTTATCCATTTTAATTGTATTTATATTGTTATTATTATATATTATTATTATTAAAGGGTCAAAACCCTATTTTTTTTATTATTTTAATTTTCATTATTATTATTATTATTATTATTATTATTATTATTATTATTATTATTATTATTATCATCATCATCATCATCATCATCAATGCTAGCCTTGGCATATTATCATTTTGTTGCTTAAAAATGTGGAAACCTTATTATTAATATTTAATATTTGAATATTACTCTTACTAATATTATTCTTAACACTTCTATTATTATTATTGTCACTACAATTTTTATCATTATTATTATTATTATTATTATTGATACTAGATTTGGCATAATATCATTTTGTTGCTATAAAAGAAGGATACTCAAACCTTAATATTATTATTATTATTTGAATATTGCTAATATTATTCCTAATGCCCTTATTATTATTATTATTATTATTATTATTATTATTATTATTATTATTATTATTATTATTATTATTATTATTATTATTATTATTATTATTATTATTATTATTTCTATAGTATTATTATTATTATTGTTGTTGTTGTTGTTGTTGTTGTTAATATTATTATTATTATTATTATTACTACTATTATTAGGGTAAAAGTATTCGAACCCTTATATTATCATTATTTCAAATATTACTATTATTAATATTATCCTTAGCATATTAGTATTTTTGTTAGTATTACTATTATTATACTATTATTTTATTCCTAACCCTATTATTAGCCTTAACCTTAAAAATACTAGGGTTTCTATTACTAGGAGTATTAGTATTACTATTATTATTAATATTGCTATTTTTGCTATAACTAGTGTTAGTACTATTATTATAAGAAATAAAGCTATTAGATTTAATAATATAAATATGGCTATAAAAGTTAACAAAAACCTATTTTGATTAATAAAAATCTAGTAGGCTAACTTGAGGATAAAAACCCTATTGTTCACTTGTAAAGTTTCTTTTAATAATAGTAACCCTAATCTTAGAACAAAATAGGAACTAATAGTATTTTTGGTAGGAGAAAAACTAATCCTAAGTTTTTCCCTCTTATAGGCACTACTACAAAAACGAAAAATAATAAAGAGACATTAATAACGGTGGTTCAGAAACCGTTGTCAAACGCGTGAAAAGTGGGATCGTTTTGATAACGGTTATAGTTCAAAACCGTTATTAAAACCCCAACGCTAAAATTTACACATAAGTTTTAATAATGGTTCAAGAAAAACCATTATTAAAAGATTTTTTAATAACGGTTCTTACAAGAACCGTTGTCAAAAGTCATGAAGGTTTAACTATTATTAAAACGTCTTTTAATAACTGTTCTTGTAGGAACCGTTATTAAAACCCCAAATCCGCATTTTATTTCTTTCAGTTCTGTTTCATGCCAAAAATTTCAGACTCTGCACCTTCCCTCTCTTACTCTCCTTCTCTTGCAAACTCTCGCACCACAACACCTTGCACCACCACTCTGGCTCCTCTCAAGTCAGGAAAACTACCACTTGTTCTCTTTTACACCACCAAATCTCCTTTTCCTTACAGCACCACACCTCTGCCATTCTCGGCTTTGCATGTGCTGTCATTCTTTCGAACCTAGCCAGCACTTGTACCGTCTTCCTCTACCGTGTTTGTAGGTGGTTACCGCTCTCCTCTTGCTCACCGCTGCTCCTTTTACGTATGTTTTTGTTCTTCCACTTGTAGTTTTTTCTCTTATTATATATATATATATAAATGCATGTTGATACAAGGTTGTGTTTTTTGTTATTGAAAAATTACAATTTGTTGTTCAAAAAGGTGTTGTTGAATGTGTTGGTGAAAAATGTTGCTATTCGTTGTTGAATTTGTATCGGTACTGTTATATATTAACAAATGCATGTGTTGGCCTAGACCTTTACATATTTATATATATATATAACATGCATGAGTGTAGAATTATATATGAAGCTACAGAAATAAAATACTTCAAAT
This sequence comes from Tamarix austromongolica, assembly GCA_039764185.1. NCBI lineage: Eukaryota > Viridiplantae > Streptophyta > Magnoliopsida > Caryophyllales > Tamaricaceae > Tamarix > Tamarix austromongolica. Next base: position 20,182,687 of record CM077813.1, on the reverse strand, counting down.
TATTAATAATGTCACTCATAAAAACAATATATATATATATATATATATATATATATATATATATACATACATACATACATACATACATTTTCATTAATAAGTATAGGAAACTATAAGATATAGGAAATGTCATATAATAAAATGAAAATATATTTTACATATGCACATCATTAAATAAAAATTTCAATTAGAGATGCATATGTTAATGATTTTTATTTGATGAGGATTAAATAGATATAGAAAATAAATAATATATAAAAGTGAATAATAATATATAAAAGTGAATAATTAAATAGAGAGAAATAATTGTGTATAATAATAATAATAATAATAATAATAATAATAATATAGGATTTATTCGGGTTTAATTACAGTTAGCTAGGTTTAGGATTAGGATTTTATGAGGTTTAGGGTTGGGTTTTATTATAATTTATTAGGGTTAATTAGGGTTAGGGTTAGGGTGTATCGTTTATTATACTAAATATAAAAGTGAAAAATTAAATAAAGAGGAATAATTGTGTATAATAATAATAATAATAATAATATAGGATTTATTAGGGTTTAATTATAGTTAGCTAGGTTTAGAATCATTATCTTATGAGGTTTAGGGTTAGTTTTTATTATAATTTATTAGGGTTAGGGTTAGGATCTACAAGTCATATAAAGGAGCATAACCCAAACTTAGGATTTCATCAATGACCCCAAAATCGACAATCTTACACGATCACCCCAAAATAATAATGATAACAACTTATTAATTTTTATTAAACTAAAACTATATAACATTAGATCAAATAAGACCATATAAGTAAAAAATAAATCGAATAGAACAACCCCAAAGTGTTGTTGAAAGATTTATTAGGCATTAAAATAATTGTGCCTATGTGGGCATTAAGAGAATTATGATAGTAGAAATATATGATGGTGATGTATGTGATTAAAGTACCTTTCTTCTATTTAAAACTACCGTACTATATTAGGAATTAGTTAGGTTATACAAAAAGATAAGTTAATTGGTACCAAATATTTGTGGGGGTTGTGGCCTAAATTGATCCATTGAAAGCATAAAAGGGGAAAAAAAGTCCTAGATTACTTGTGCTCTATAATCACAAAAATACTTAGTTGGATGAGATCATGAGGTAATAAGAGTTCATTCTTATATTATACTTATTAACAATACTTAATAATGTTGAAATAAAAATAAGAATTAAAAGTACTTTTCTTCTATTTACAACTACTATAATATATTAGGAATTACTTATGTTATAAAAAAAGATAAGTTAATCAGCACCAAATATTTGTGGGGGTTGTGGCCTAAATTGATCAATTGAAAGCATAAAAGGGAAAAAATAGCCTTAGATTACTTATGCTCTATAATCACACAAATACTTAGTTGGAGGAGATCAAGAGGTAATAAGAGTTCATTCTTATATCTTTCTTCTTAACAATACTCAATAATATTGAAATAAAAATAATAGTTAAAATAAATATGTGCATAGCTAGTTTGAAAAAAAATATCTTATAAATTTTTTTCCCAAGACCCACCATCTCAAATATTGATCAATCTACAAGACACCCTGCAATAAACCAAGTTCGAGGCAAAAATAATTATCAATTGAGTTTTTCTTAAAAAAGATTATTATTCTTAACCCCTAAAAAGTACTAATGTGGAAGATCACATAATAAGGTCGTTGAACATAGAATTTGAGTAACATGGTACGTAGCCTACGAAAGAAAATCATTGTGTAAAAAGTCTTAAATGAATATCGAGTTTGCTTGACATGGGAACCCAACAAAGAAAATCTAAGGTTAAAGAAATACTAAATGAATTCCAACCCAATCACGTCCTTGGGTAATTAAAAACCGAAGTGCATATATGTAGTATTCAAAAAAAAAAGTATCATTCTGGTGACAGGGATTGTATTACGAACGAGGAAAAAAATGTGAAAGAAAAATAAAAATGATTGAAGTAACACTTACAAGTAGGCCTGTATATACAAGCCCCATAATTCAATTGAAAATTACAAAATCAGAAGTTTTTGAAAGAAAGGAGAACGTACCAGGCGAGAAAGGAGACATCGGAACCAACGACGATAGTGAACGTACCAGGCCTGTATCCACTTATCTCTGGCTCATGATCCTTATTTTTTATACCTCCTCCTCCCGAATCCATTGCATTTTGCAGCGATCGAATCATTTTCTTAGTGCATTCCACCGTCTGCCATGCATAGCTCTGGTTCAACCCCCGACGTATGTGCAGCAAACAGGAAGGAAGGCCACAAGTAATCAATCATCAACGGACGTATTTTTAATTTCTTGGTCACGTAATTCCAATATATATATATATATATACATGCTAGTTACCTTGAGCTTGTCTCCGTTGAAAGACGGGGCAAGAAGGTGGCGCTGATGGTGCCAGTCGTCGCCGTTCGCCATCATTAGGCAGCAACCGATGAAGTTCTTCGAACCCTGTTGTTGCAGCCATGATTTTCCCGTCAGGCTGCTGTACTTCGTCAACAGCTCCTTGATCATATGAGTATCTGTCAGGCACATTCGTGGCTCGAATCCGTTCCAATATACGTAACTCTTTCCTACGGATACAGACGAAGCAAGTATCGTAATTTAACGGGGTCCTATTAAACTTATATATATCTATATATATATATAAGCTATTAATATTACAAATAATTATAATTTTTAACATAGATAATGTAAATATTTATCATATATTTTAAATTAATACTAATTTAAAAAATATTTAAATGTTTATGCATATCATCTCCAATAAATATAATTAATTAAACTATATATTTGGTATCATGCATAATAATAATAATATATATTACTATTTCCAATAAAATTTATTAATTTATTTTTAAAATAGCAATGATAATCACATTATTAATGAAGACAAATTAAATAATAGTCTCATTATACTAATTAATGTATGTATATAAATTACAAGAAAAAAAAAACAGATTAAAGTATAAGACATATCCTTAATATCTGATAGTAAAAGGAAGAAAGAAATGAAAATTTGTATGGTATACTAATAAAAATGTAAAGAAGAATTTTGTAATATATGTTCGTCAAAACCACGTACCAATAATCTAGTAACACATTAAACAAAAAATAAAGAGGAAAGAGGAAAGAAAATTGTATAATATAATAATTAATTGAAATTAGAATACAAACTTACAAATCTATATAGATCAATAAAGAAAAAAATTAAAATGGACACAAGTCAAACACGAATCAAAACAGTCAGACGAAAAATATTCCAACAAAATACACAAAATTAAATATTTATAATATATCTATATATATTATAAAGCATAAGTTATTAATTTTTATATCTATATATATTATAAACTATAAATTATTAAATTTACATAGGATCAAGTGACCCCACGTGACAGGTACCACTACTATTCATTGCATATATCATATTAATAATATCAATTAACTGTTATAATTAATACGATCAAGGAAACGACAAGTTATAGCTCCGCATGGCGTGGCGTGGCGTAAATAAATGCATGGAAGGCGAAGCAACTTATTGCTTACCGTATGTTTTGGACCAGAGCTCATAATGTGGGAGGACACGGGCAACTATGTCGTGACGGATTACGTTGATGGGTCTAGAGGTTGATGATGAGATTAAAGAGGCCATTTCTAAGAGGTTTCCGACTAACGGCCGGGGTTTAGGACCACGCACACCTTGCTTCTCCATTACTTTCCTTATGCGTCTTGGATTTAAGTAGTAGAATGAGATGGTTTCGTGGACTGCTCCAACCAACCTAACTGCAACGGCCGTGATCAAAAATATTATGCCTACTTTGAAAAATGTCATCGCTAACACCATCATCATGCGCCACAGAGGGAGGGTGGTGTTATATATATATGTGTGTGTGTGTGTGTGTGAATATATGATCGTATAGGCTCTGCGTATGTAGCTACTTTGTGTTCTAGGGATCGGAGAGAGGTCGCGAGAGAGAGACACGGGAGGGAGGGAGAGAGAGAGAGACAGAGTGAGGGTGGATCTAGGAGAGAAAGTGGAGTGCTAGAAACCTGTGATTTTAAGTAACTTGTCTGCACCCCCTCTCATTCCTTATATATACGCCAGAAATTCTCACCCTCTCCACCGATGATTTTGGTTTTGATTTAGACATGACCATTATTACGAGGGTGGATCTAGGAGAGAAAGTGGAGTGCTAGAAACCTGTGATTTTAAGTAATGGTGAGTTGTCTGCATCGCGCGCCAATCATTCCTTACGTATATACACACGCATGCCAGAAATTCTAACCCGCTGAAGATTTTGGTTTTAATTTAGACATGACCATTATTAGGCGTAGCTGTAATGTGAAAAGTCTTTGCTGCGTAGGAAACATTTTAACGTAAATTCTTACCGACACTTTTTCATCGCATCTGCTTATTTCCTCCTTTTTTCCACGTACAAGATTTTTTTTCCCCCTAACCAACAGCTTCTTTAAGTTAAGTAATTAATATCTTTAGTTAATAAATTTCTTTCTATTATAAAATATGCTGAGGAGTTATTTTATAAATTGGTGAGTTTAATTAAAAAATTTTGTTTAAATTTTGTGTATTTAGTTATAAATGCGTGAATTTTAATTTTAAATTTTTTAGCAGTATTATAATTTATATTATAGGTCTAGTATATAAACTTTTTTATAGATAAAATAAATTAATTTAATTATAAATGTGTAAGTTTAAATTTTATTTTTATTATATAATTACATTTTAGATCTTGAAAATGTATTAATTAACATCATTATACTAACATATTTTTTCTCAGCTAAAGGAGTAACACATTTTGGTGCATGTCCTTATAAGTCTCCACTTCACTTAAGACTTTTTTAGTCTGAGGGTCAGCCTGTAATATTTAATAAAAATACATTAGTATATTCATAATACTATTATTAAAATTTATAATTATAATTTTCATATACCTTGTTATGACGATACAACGTTATTGAAGTAGAACCATGAACGCTGGGATTTGATTGCTTAGCCCTATTAGCTTTATTCACTTCAGCCTTAGCCTACATAAATATCACTTTATTTAATATACAATATATATATAATCAAAATATTTAATTTATAATTACATATTACCTTAACTTGAGGATCATTCCCGTACTCTATCAATCTTTTCCAATTGGTCTCATTGATTGTAGGGGGCCTTTTGGTTGGATTTTTGTTGTGAAACTACTTCAACTTACACTTCATATTCTTGTATGTATCAGCCAACAACCTTTCCAAACCAGCACTGACATAAGGCCAAATTGGATCTTGCTTCCACTCGTCAAAATCAAACCAATACTGTACAAATTAATACAAGAAAATAACAAATTAATTAAAGATAATTTGTAGTATTTAAAATTAAAAGCTTATAATTATTACCTCAGGCGAAGGGAGTATTTTATCCCTATCTTGTTTTGGAGCAGCAAGCCATAATGGATGATCAAAAGGAACTAACTTTTCAATTTCATTTAAGATAAATCTTGTGAACGTGACCGCTGAATCACCGACAGGCTAATATGTGCCATCAGTTTGAGCAAAATCGAGCTTAAATTTTCTTCGACCATTTTTCTCAAATTCTCGCGGCATATTCAGACTTGTAGACTTCTGACGCTTAGCTCGAGGCCTTGAATCCGGTACTACACAAATTTTACAAGGTATTATTATTAGTATGACAAAAAATAATCCATTTATTTATTTAATATACAATATTAAATGTTATTACCTGACTCACAAGATGCTGGCAATCTGCTAGGCTGGCGAGGAGGATCAGATCCTCCTCCATCTCCGCCATGATATCTCGTTATCGTGTCAGCCATGACTAAAGATAATGGTAATTGATAGTATTTTATACGTTAATATTTAATAATTTAATTATATTAAAAAGTAGAACAATAATGTCATTACAAACTAATCTGAGCTATAAATACTATCACTATCACTAATGACATGTTCTTCACCAGCACTATCTGAAAGTTCTTCATCATTGACTACATCATCAACTATGAAGTCACTTATGTCATCTGCATGTCGTTAGCTTCACTTCTATCGAGCTCAACATCATCAACCTCATCACTATTGACACCAATATGCCTAAATGTTAAGTTATCCAAATCTTCGAGCTCAACATTTAAGTTCACAGCACTCGAGTCAACCCCGTCCACTACATTCTTCTCTGAGAGAGCTTCATCATCCAAATCCCAGATATGACGATGGTTGTCTTCCAAAACAACTTTCCAATTAGACCCGTTCAACAGATCATCAATATACCATACTTGCTTTACTTGAGATCCCAATATATACTGGTTATTCTTATACCACTCATACCTCGTGCACACACTTCTGATGTTGTTGTCTCGTATAATTCTTTTCTTACTTAGATCAATGTCGAACCATTTGCACTTGAACACGACAATAGAATAACCAAACAAGTAAGTCAACTCTATGATCTCTTGAAGTTGTCCATAAAAACATTCATTATTAAAGCCGAGGACAGACACACCACTATTTTGTGTATTCCTACTGAAGTCCCTATCCTCTCTTAAAAATTTAACACCATTAATCACACAGCCGGGACATGTCATCACCACATCATATGGGCAATTAGCTAAGGAGAACAATTCATTAGTGCATTCAAGTGATACCATCTGACGTAATTGGTACATCTATTAGTAAGATAAAATTTTATCAATTATGTCATGTTAGACAACACTAATGGCGTTTATTAAAATATCACTTTACCCATAATGAAAATAATATAACATTATTTTTAATTAAGTTAAGTGACACTTAAAACAAAATTCATGAATAATCCTCCCCAAACACAGTTCATTTAGTATGTAATAAATACATATAGGGTGAAATAAATTAAACTACATTAAACCAATGCTAAACTAAATCCAAAATTATTATATGCTTTTGAGTCTCATTTAAAAGGCTAAATTACTATAAAATAATGAAAGTCACCCCCAAATCTTAAGATACCTCATCCAACAACAATACTCGCTTAATAGATGTTAATAGATTTGTGGTTCTATATGGATTTAGTTGTTGGCAGCACCAAATTATATAATTTCGTCACTTCGCCAACAACCACCTGATCTCACTTCTAATTGACACTCAACAACTCAAGAATAAACAAACCTAAGTATCCAAACATAACCAAAACAAGCACAAACAAGTTCAACAACCAAAACAGATATAGTGGTGGTGGTGAACTTCACTGACCGAGGCGGTGCAGAGACAGTTTGGTCAGCGACGGCACCAAACCTCGGTAGTGCAGAGGCGGCGATTCAAACAGCGGCGGTGCAGAGGCAGCGGAGCATCAATTTTCTACGAAATCTGAGGTGGTGCAGAGGCGGCGATTTTGCTATTTTTCTGCAAAATTTGAGAAAAAAATTGAACTTAAACAAAATTCTAATACTATTGTAGATTTAATTGCACAAAACAACAAGAAAATCAAAGGAACTGAAGAAGAAAACGCATACGCAGTGGAGAACGACGACGTAGGCGAACGGTTGAACGCATGGCTGGCTAGGGCTCGGAAGAGAAGCATTGTTATAGAGGTGTGAAAATTAGCGGCGACACAAGTCACCACTGTAGAGGCAAAATGTCGCGGCTGTAGACATAAAAACGACGCCATTCCATTTAGTCAGATTTCAAGCCATTTCATTGGAAAAAATTTAATAATGGACCTACAGCTATGACATATCACGGCTGTAGAACCTTAATTTTTTTTAAAGGAAAATATTTTGGACGGAGATTTCCCTCTCGATGAAATATTTTCAGCTACAATGTATACAACAACGACAAGTCGCCGCTGTAGCTTCTAAAATTTTATTATTATTTTTTGGCGAAAATTTTAGAGGGAAATATTTGCGCTCACGGAAATATTTTCAGCTTCGACAACAACGGCCGCGACATGTCGTCGCTGTATGTTTCTTATTATTTTATTTCTTATGATAAATTAGTTTTTTTGGGGGGAAATTTTCGCGCTATATTTATAGCGACGACTACGTCGTCATTGTATATCTAGAGCGGCAACAATTTCCTATCCTAAAAATTCTGTCACCAAATTATATTTAACTTCGACATGTCGTTGCTGTAGACCCTTTTTGTTGTAGTGTATTGAGGATAAAAAAATTCTTATCAGAGAGATGCCATATAATTTTAATCATTGCCTATATGATCTAAAACACTTATCAAATGTATGCACATGACATTTAAAACTCATATTACTATTCATGAATGAAATATTTCTTTGACCGAAAAAGTTAGTTGTATTCCAACATAGCTAGAGCAATCTATAGGGTTAAACTGTTAACTTTGGATCTTCCCTTTCTATAAGATACCCAAATCAAATCCTTTTACCAATATTTTATTATGTGACTAGGTCCATGTTTGTCCAAGATATGTTGACAAACCTCCCTATAACAGATAAACAATAAAAAAAAGGTCAATTACCACTTATCCTTGAGAACACACGATACAAGGAGTGTCATGCTAAATGCTAACTACCCTGGAAATGGGTTTTAATAACGCTTATTTTATAGTTTTAATAACGGTTTTCAACCGTTTTTGAACCGCACGTTATTAAATCTTTAATAATAGTCCATAACCGTCATAAAAAAATATACAAAAACCGGCGAATATGTGCGTAAACTTCATATTTAGTAACGCTTTTGAAGTAAAAACCGTTGTTAAAAAAAGGTTTTAATAACAGTTTTTCAGTAAACCATTGTTAAAAATAAGGTTTCAATATCAATTTATAAGTAAAAAACGTTGTGGAAAACTAGGTATTAATAACGATTATTACAAAAACCGTTGTTAAAACATAATCGAATTAAGGTTTTAGTCATCGATTATGCATTTATTAAACCCTAATACGTATTAAATGAGCATAAATTTGGGATTAAACGGACAGTTTTAATAACGGTTATTAATAAGAATCGTTATTAAAACATAAGTTTTATTAACAATTTTTATTAAGAACCGTTATTAAATGTCTATCATCCAATTAGGGTTTCAAGGACTAATTATGCATTTATTAAACCCTAATACGTATTAATTGAGCATAAATTTGAGATTAAAACTATAGGTTTTTTTTATTGATTTTTCTATTTTGTTCCTACCCACATACACAGTTGTATGTTTAAATAATTACCAAATCTGCAATGTAAAACAACATCAATTCATACCAAATCTGCAATCACACCATAATTTCAATCAATCTAGAATTGGTATGCATGTCTCAATACACCGTCATACTTAGGAATCAAAATTAGTAGGCATACCACAACTTGGTAGCTCTACACCCCAAAGTAAAAAGTTCAGAGATCTAGGCTAGAAGACCGAAAGATGTAGATGAAATACAAACCTGTAAAAGCATGTAGAATATATAGATCACTACCTAATACCGAATGAATGAGTGCATGTACTTGGCCCATTAGTCTCTAACTTCATCAATTCCATCAACATTGTATTGTTGGCCTCGTGCATAGTCATCGGTGAAAAACTACAACGCCCACGTTTCAATTAATATACAGTTAGCCATTAGGTCAAAAATATATATGTCATGATTCATTAATAGAAAAGTATGGAAAAACAAACATACATGGCTTGGATCTATGTTGACCGATCTATTCTGGACTATAAGATCCATTGCTCTACATACATAGTATCCACAATCATCGCCGTTTTTCTGTTGTGGACACTGTCAAATGAATTTAGTTAGCTCTCTAACTATTAGATATTAATTTGAATTAAAACAAAATATAAAATAGTTGTCTTCCTACTTACCATGACGGGATCATATTGATGATTCTTTGGTTCTGGGACACCATTCCCACCTCTCCTTTTATATGCCGTTCATAGTGCCCTAATAATTAATTAAATAGAGTTGGATACATAATATTGTAAGTATATATACCTCAAATAATGAAAGTAGAATATATGTATAAATAAGCTAATGAAGTAAGAAGTGAAAAGTATACTAACATGTCGATAAATTCCTTCCCACCACGATGAGCGACCTCAAAAGGCACATCATAGGTTCGAAGGGAATCAAACACATAGACTTTATTAAGATCAGGTCGGACGGTATACAAAACCCAATGTTCATTTGCGAGGTGAGGAATGAGATAGAGCTTGTTGTGTCCCTCAATCAAAATGCAATCCACTAAATAGTTTATGTGCCTACCCTCTGTTATTGTACTACCATCAGCTATGTAGTATGGGCACATAAACACAAAAGAGGACAATATTCCCTCCATCGCAGCGCGACTAGCTACCAACCTATGGACGACAATAACAATGCATATTTGTTAATAACTAATAACTCATATAAGATGTCATAAAAATTCCAATTGTATAAGAGAACTAAAATATGAAATATGAAATAATGCTTACATGACATAAATGGCGACACTCATGGTTGACATCCATTCCTGATTATAAATGTCGCTTATGTCAACCGTTGATACCATGTAAGTAGCATTGTCCCTCCCAACATACTCAAGACGACAATCAATGAAAATATAATTATCCCCGAGGTAGTTTTGGGCATAGAAATACAATAAAGCTAATGCTGGTGGAGGTTGGCTTATTTCCAAAGAAGGAATCTTTTATGGCTCAACTGATGATTCTTCGGTAATAACCTACGATGCCCAAGGAACACAGTCTTTTGGCCATGTGTTAGCTGAACATTTATAGTATTTTCCTCACATATCGGACACGCATAATGTCCTTTCACACTATAACCTGACAAGTTGCCATATGCTGGAAAATCATTTATATTACAGAATAACATTGCTCTCAAAGTGAAATTTTCTTCACTATATGCATCAAATACTTCAACGTCCATGTCCCATAAGAACTTCAAATCACCAATCAAAGGTGCCAAATAAACATCAATATCATTCCCAGGTTGGTTTGGCCCGGAAATGAGTAAAGACAACATCATATACTTGCATTTCATATAGAGCCACAGAGGTAGATTGTATATAACCAAAATCACTGGCCATAAACTGTAGGTTCCTTGATTGTGTGGATTCATTCCATCCACAGAAAGCACAAGGTACACATTTCTTGCTTCTTTACCGAATTCAGGAAATAAGCCATCAATCGTCATCCATTATGGAGAGTCAGATGGATGTCTAAGAAGCCCGTCATCTCTCCTGTCATCAGCATGCCATCTTAGGTTCTTGGCATCTTCAACATCATTAAACATCTGCCTTAATCTTGGTATTATAAGAAAATACCATAACACCTTAGCGAGCACCTTGTTCTTCTTGTATCGTAGTGCTTTGCATTGAGGATTAGGACACCTATCCAAAGATGCATTGTCATTGCGATATAAAATACAATCATTAGGGCATGCATATATCTTCTCATAACTCATGCCCATAGAGGATAGAATCTTCTTCGCTTCATAGGTACGATCGGGTAGAACGTTGTCATTAGGAAGCATATCTTTCACAAGTGACAAAAATTCTATAAAACTTTTATCACTCCATCCGTTACATGCTTTTAAGTTGTACAACCTTAAAGTAACGGATAATCACGTAAACGTCTTACAATCACCGTACAAAGGTTTCTCTAAGTCATTCAATAACTTCTCAAACATTTTTAGACAATCCCGAACAATTTCCTCAACCTTTTGAGTTATCTTCTCTAACGAATGTCCCTCATAGTTATCAAATGATAATCCACTACTATCCCTCCTAACATCATCATTATCATATTTAGACTCTATTTCCCCATGCCATATCCAACAAGTGTAACTTGTATCAATTCCATACACAAACAAATGATCTTTCAAATCATTAGTGTTGACACACTGAATATAAGCACACTTCAAACAAGGACAGACTATTCTACTAGAGTCCCAAGCATGTTCAATTGCAAACTTGATGAAAAACTCCACTCCTTCGTTATATTCTCTAGATAGACGATTTGCAGACAACCATTTTCAATCCATAGTTATTGAATCTAGATATATCCCACGTGAAAGTAATTATTAAAAATCAATTGAATTATAAGTTTAATAATTCACAAATCGCTCATGCTTAAAAAGAATTAATCTCAAATGTATCATGCTATTCTGTATATATATATATACACGAATCATGCTAACACATTTCCAAAAAGATATTAATGCTGATCATTGAAACTGCTCATACTTACAAAGATTTCATACATATATATATATATATATATATATATATATATATACATACATACATACATACATAGCAAAACATTGTACAATAGTTCAAATTACAAAAGATATACATACTACAAGATTTAAGCAATAACAGCATTATATACATCAAAATGTTGCTACAACCCAAATACCTAAAAAACAAAAACTCATATCCCCCGATAGCCTTGTCAAGCCTGACTAAAAACTATAACTCTGAAAGTCCACTCATCAAGATATATCATCTGATCCCTGACATCATTACAAGAGAGTCTACTCACAGATACTCTAGGGTAACCGGGGTGGATACTCCGAGGCAAGCTATGACGATACCTCCACTCATCATCGATGACCATCAATTCTCTCGATATCCTATCATACTCTCTAGCAAACACCTCACCCTCAATAAATCTCAGGCGTGGTGCATCAGTGTGATAGACAAACCACTACAAAAAAGTAGATGTAGTTGACGCCCATGGCTTTATCTAAGGTAGGGTCAATAGAAGGTGATACGATCTAAAATGGAAGGGGTGATATGATGAGCCACTCGCGTACAAATGACATAGCTCGTCATATAACCATATCACATGAGTCCGTACATTTGTATGTGGCGCCATATGAAAATACGGTGGAGGGTATGTCATCTCACTACTTACAAATGGGAACCACTAAATCTTATCATCAAGGTTGTTCTCAAAAAGATCTAAATTACAGAATATGTAAACTAATCTTCAACTAACTAGACAAATCATAAATATATTCTACCAGATCTTAACCAACTATGTAAAGTTAACAACATCAAACTATTTAAAATAAGGACATAATCTTTAGTTATATATTTAACAAACTGGCTAAACATCAAACTATCATCAAATCGTTCAAACTACGCATAGTAAAATCAAGTAGATACTAATAAGATAATATATATATATATATATATATATATATATATATATATATATATATATATATATATATATATATATATATATGTATATATACATATATAGTACAACCTAATAAATCCTATATTATTATTATTATTATTATTATACACAATTATTCATCTCTATTTAATTTTCCACTTTTATATTTAGTATAATAAACGATAAACCCTAACCCTAACCCTAACATTAACCCTCCCCCTAACCCTAACCCTAACACTAACCCTAACCATAATTAACCCTAGTAAATTATAATAAAAACTAACACTAAGCATCATAAGATAATGATCCTAAACCTAACTAACCCTCCCCTTAACCCTAACCCTAACACTAACCCTAACCCTAACCCTAACCATAACCCTAACCCTAACCCTAACCCTCCCCCTAACCCTAACCACAATTATTTTAGATTATAAATACACATCTTATATATAAATATATTATAAATATACATATAATAGAACACATATAAACACACATTTTACGAAATATAAATACATGTCTTACAAAATATATATATTAAAAATAGCATATAAATACACATCTGCATAATAATGTGAGTGTTAAAAAGAACATACACCTTTTATAATTAGAACACACATATCTTATGATAATAATATATATTTTAGGCTTGTGGATTCTCTTAAAATAATAATACATATTTTTATAAAATAGATTATAAACACATTTATATATATATATATATATATATATATATATATATATATATATATATATATTTGTAAAGGTATCGGCCAAAATCTGCATTTTTTAATATATAGCAGTAATGCAACAAATTCAAAAAAAGACAGCAAAATTTTGACCAACACATTCAACAACACATTTTCGAACAACAAACCGAAATTTTGCAATAACAAACAAACGCAACCCTGTAGCAACATGCATGCATTTATATATATATATATCAGTAGAGACAAAGCTATGAGGTAAGAACAAACACATACGTAAAGGGAGTGGAGGCATGCAAGAAACTGGTGGCAAGCAAGTTGAGAGCGGTAACGACCTCCAAACACGGCGAACAATGAAGGTACAAGTGCTGGCTAGGTTCGCAAGAATGACACCACGCACATGGAAAGACAACAATGGCAGAGGGGTGGTGGAGAGATGGCGGTGAGAGGATTTCCCTTAATTTAGAGGACCCAGAGTGGTGGTGCAAGGGTTTACAAGAGAAGGAGAGTACGAGAGGAAAACCTCTGAGTCTGAAATTTTTGGCACAAAACAGAACTGAACAAAATAAAAGGGGGGGTTTTAATAATGGTTCTTATAACAACCGTTATCAAAAGAAGTTTTAATAATGGTTCCTGTAAGAACTGTTATTAAAATTTATTTTAATAATGGTTGTTATAAAAACCGTTATTAAAGCTTTGAAACTTTTGACAACAGTTCTTATAACAACCGTTATTAAAAGATGTTTTAATAACGGTTCTTACAGGAACCCTTATTAAAATATCTGTGCAAACTTTAACGTTGCACTTTTAATAATGGTTGTTAACTATAACCATTATTAAAACTATCCCGCAGATTAATTTTAACGCATTTGACGACGGCTTTCAAACCACCGTTATTAATGTCCCGTTATTATTTCCTATTTTTGTAGTAGTGTATAATATATTGTTGATATTTGTTTTTTTTTGGTCACTAAGAGTTCATGAGCCATCAACCATAATATGATTTGGGGTCAAGATATAACAATAGGATGCCAAATAGCTCCATACCATACTACTATGTTATATTTTTCTCAAAAGGTCATATAATTTGGCAATGTTGTAATTTCCTTTACTATATACTATTGCATATTATTGAGAACTCTGAAGAATAGTAGAAAAGTTGAGTCTGAAATTCAAGATTATCTTCGATGGCAAGAGAACTCTCGGTTTGTTGTACTATCCATATGTAATATTCTAATTAGAAATAATATTCATGAATCCATTTTATCCATGATGTATCTATTTTCAAGGCTCATTGCCAAAGAAGCTTCCCTTGGTATTACTACTCTATTTATTTATTTATTTATTTTTATATTACCAAAGAGGGATTATAATTCAAAGATAACAAGTTAAGAGTGCTTTACACCAAATAGTGGTACCACCTAACTTGTCAAACAAGAAGTTATTACCAACTATAGGGGAGGGTTATGGAAGATATGAATACCCAATGGTGAACTATGACCTATTTGAGGTAGCATATCTACGATAGTGTTCAAATATTTAAATTCATGCACCATATGATATGTTGCAAAATCTTGCATGAGTTGATAATAGGATTGAGTAGGAGGGAAATAGGATGGCTCTCCAAAATTTTTCCATTCAACAATCGAACAATGTTTAATGAATAGAAACACAAGCAAATGCAAGTGAAGTTCCAATCGTTGGCCTGAAGTAGCTTTTAGTAAGACACACTTTTGATTATACATATGTGTGATCCAAAATGATGCCCTCAGGCTTACGTGCCACATACTTTTTATTGATTGGGCATTCAATAATATTAGGCAGTGCGCCAGTAATTCTTCATATAAATAGGCTACTAAATTATACTTTTCTTCCTTCACTAATTTGCCTTCATCCTCATTTGTCTTGCTCTCTCTGTTATTGTTTTGATTTTTGATCATTTTAAATTCTCAAATCATCATTCTTTTTTTTTTCTTGTCTTCTCATTTATGATGTTATTAATTTTTCCATTCAAAGGAAATAATCACTTGTTAGATAAATTTGAATGACATGCCATTTAAGGTTTCTAGAGGAAATAGATTACATAATGTTGATAACACCATAAATTATGATTTAATTGACATTGAAAATTTGGAATCCATGGCAGAGGGAAGTAATTTATAACACCAAAAAATTTGCTACTAATTTTTTTTTATTTTCTTAGAAGTGTAATATCAATATAGTGGGGTGTTATTGTTGTATTCGACATAAATCTAGCTTATCATACCATCCTTATATAGAATATATTGCAAAATATTTAGAAATTAGAATAAGATAAATAGAGAACAAAAGAAATTTCCATAAAATTAGGTAAGTGTTGGAGATTAAAATCAAAGTGTAGAATAACAAAATATAGAAAAAAAGGAATCCAATAGAATTAAGAGTCTAAAAGATATAAGGATAAAATTTGGCCACTGGACAACATTAAATCTGTGTCCAAACTCCAATATTATAAAACTACTCCTCCATATACAATACAAAA
Source organism: Tamarix austromongolica (assembly GCA_039764185.1). Taxonomy (NCBI): domain Eukaryota; kingdom Viridiplantae; phylum Streptophyta; class Magnoliopsida; order Caryophyllales; family Tamaricaceae; genus Tamarix; species Tamarix austromongolica. The sequence continues at coordinate 20,166,291 of CM077813.1, read as the reverse complement.
TAAAAAAGAGATATCATCGAGGTAGTCCTTAGTAACTCACACATCATAACCAATGTTGTCTGCTCACGGGAATAAGTAATACACATAAAAAGAATAGTCAATACTAGTGTATTGAGTAAGGTAATAATATAGTCATCGTAAGAAGGAAAAACAACACACATTAGATCACATGGAAATATTTAAACATGCACATAAATTATATCATGAGATGATTCAAGAGAGGAACCAAAAATAGAATTTCATATTAGGTATACTTATAATCCATTTTCTTCATTACATTGAGTTCAAAGACCCTGCTATTCTTTTACGGTGGAATAGACAAGTGCAACTCTTAGAGAAAAATACTCCTAGCTACTATTCTCATTTGGTGGAATAGAAAAGTACAATTCCTAGAGCATAATTCTCATATGAATGAATGGAAAGGTACATCTGCTAGGGAATAATGCTATCAGTCACTATTCTTATCTGATAGAAGAGAAAGGTACAACTTATGAGAAATAGTGCTCTTGGCCACTATTTTCATCTGGTGGAAGGTAAATGCACAATTCAGTCTTGAATCACGTGATCTTTCACTTTAAATATTAATTTATTATTATATTATTGGTTATCTCCTAAATGACATGCAAGCTTAGTGTAAATATGTAAGGCACATAAATCATTACCAAAAGATGTTTGGGTCATTTCCTAAGGGGAATAACCATAATACCCTTATAAAATCCCAATTTCATTAGATAAGCATACCTTCTCTCATAAGACTCATCTTCCCACCAAATTTAATAGAACTTCCTACTATATCATTATTGATAACATATCCAACAATTAAAGTTTAACTCTACAATTCTACCTTAAGTACGCGCCTAGAACGCGCCGCTAGGGTTCCACGCCTGTTTCCATGGCTCACAACAAGAAACGTTCATCTTCTTCTTGCTTGTCGCCATCCTCGAAGAAGGATGGGCAGTTGTTTCGGTTTCAGACGGATTGGATGGAAAGGATAAGGATATAGGGTCTCTTGAGAAGTGTATGGAGGTTGCGAAGGAGGCATGTATCACCAGTGGTGTGCGCTCGTCCCCTCTTTTGCCGTCCAAGGAGTGTCTCTTGAAGAATGATCTAAACCCTAGTGCGAATCATGTCTCCGGTTCTGGGGACCCTGGTATCAGCGTGGGGGCGATGGAAGAGGAGGGTTTATCTTGGAGGGATCGTGTTGCCATGAATAGGAACCCCGACCAATGCATGACTCTTAATTACCTTCCGCCATGCATTGAGGAGGGTAAGGTGATCGTTAACTTAGAGAAGGAGGAAGTAGAGTGTGAATCTACAGAATGGAAGCACACTTTGATTGGATATGTCAATGGGTATTCTCCTTCCTTCTCGCAGATGCTTGGTTTTATTAAATCACAATTGGTAAGTATCAACCTACCTCGTTTGATAAGTTGTGATGAGAATGTTTTTGTTTTCAAGTTTGAGTCCGCCAAGGATTGTGACTATATCATAAAGAAATACTGGACTTTCTTTGGCCGTCCTTTAATCCTTAAGAGGTGGCAGCGTCGTATGAAGCTTTCAAAGGAAGAATTACAGTTTGTGTCGTTATGTGTTAAATTACCTCACCTTCCTTTGGATTATTGGTCCCCGAAGTCGTTGAGTATGATTGTCAGTTCTGTAGGCACCCCCATCCGTTCAGATGCTATTACTCTCAGGAAGGATAGGGTTGCATTTCCTCATGTGTTGGTGGAGGTGGACACCAAGAAGCCTTTGTATGAGTTGGTGGTTATTAGAGATCCTAATGGTTCCATCTTTTCTCAGCCAATGGTTTTTGAGTGGAAGCCTTCTTACTGTCATGTTTGTGCGGTGCCTTCTTATGATTCCAAAGCTTGTTCAAAGCTTAATCCCAAATCCTAGGGTGGGGCTTCTCTGCCAAATCAGAAGTGGAAGGTTGTGTGGGATAGAAGACAGGTCGGTGGACAACTTCAATCTGGGACTTCTAATCAGGTCTAGTTTCAGACCATGAGTGTTGTGTGCCGTAGTGATCCTTAGACTCCAAAATGGATGGCTCCTCCCAGGTCCCCATATGCTTTGAGGTCTGCGTCTACGAATTATAAAAGTTCTCTAGGGAATTGGTTTTAGCTTCTTCAGGAGGGCGATGTTTTGGAGATCCAGGGGAATGAAGTGTGCATGGGTGATGTTTCACTGCTTAATCTGGGCCCCTCATACTAGCCTGCTGGAATGTGCATGGAATAAATGATCCATTTAAGCAAAAGGAAGTGCGAGAATGGATCAAGAAGAGTGGTTGTTCTTTTTTTGGGTTAGTAGAGACCCGGGTTAAGGTGGATAAATCGAAGGCGTTGTCTTCTCGGATTGTTAGGAATTGGTGTTGCTTGAATAATTATCACTCCTGGTAATGGGAGAATTTGGGTCCTTTGAGATCCAAATGTGTTGACGGTGTCTCTGTTGGGATCTACTGACCAATGTATTTTGTGTAATGTAGTTGCTACTAGTGGGAGCATGTCTTTTGTGGTTGGTTTCGTTTATGCTTTTAATACGGGGCTTACTAGGAAATCCCTTTGGATTTGGCTATGTAATCAACCAAGACCACATATTCCATGGGTGTTGATGGGAGATTTTAATGTGGTCTTAAACCGGAGGAAAATTTTGGGGGTGACCCTTGTTATATGCATGATTCTTTAGATTTTCTGAAGTGTGTGAATGAGCTGGGGCTTGTGGATATCAAGGGGTATGGTAATTTTCTTACATGGGGGACGATGCTATGGCATGCAAGCTTAATCATGTGTTAATCAACACTTCCTGACTGTCTTCTTTCAATCATTCTTATGATGTGTTTCATGCTCCAGGTATTTCTGATCATTACCCTATCATTGTTCACTTATGGTCTTATTGCTCTATTAGGAAACCTTTTAGTTTTAATAATTTCTGGGCTGAGGATGAGGATTTTCTTGGTATTGTTTCTCGTCATTGGTGGTGTGTACCTTCGGGTAATCTTCTCCTTGATATTCATCGGAAGTTGCAGAACTAAAAGCCGGCTTTTAAAGAACTCAACAAGGCTAAGTATGGTTCTATTAGTTCAAAGGTGACAACGGCACGTAATGCGTTGCATGAAGCTCAAAATGCTTTGCTCAAAGACCCAGGAAGCGATACTGTGAGGCAGGTTTTACGGGGTCGTGAAGTTGAGTTTGATAGGTTGGCTCACTTTGAAGAGATGTTCTTGAAGCAGAAAGCAAAAGTCAAGTGGATCAAGGCGGGGGAATCTAATCACAAATATTTTTTTGCTCATATAAAGGGTAACCAAGACAGGAATGTTGTCACTAGAATTGAGCTTGACGATGGCTCTATTCTCACCGAACCTTTATAGATCAAATTAGCATTTGAGGATTTTTATAAGAATCTTCTTGGCTCCCTAGGGTCTGCTACGGGTGCTATTGAGTAGGAGGTGGTGGATTTAGGGGGTTCTCTCTTAGACTCGCCTCGTCGTCAACTTCTGTCTCCGGTCTCTCATGGTGAATTAAAGATGCAATTTTTTCTATTGGGGATAATAAGGCTCCCAGGGTGGATGGTTTTTCATTTGTGTTTTTTAAGAAAGTTTGGGGTGTGATAGGTGAAGAGATCATAGCAGCTGTTGCTTATTCTTTTTCTTCTGGGGTTGTTCCCCAATAGATTAATGTTACTGCTCTCACACTTATTCCTAAAAAATTGAATGTGTCCAGAGTTAGTGAGTATCATTCGATATCGTGTTGTGTGGTGCTTTACAAGATAATCTCTAAAATCGTCACAGCCAGGCTCCAACCCATTATGCCTTTGCTCATTGATCAAGCATAGTTGGGTTTTGTCAAAGGCAGATGTATAGGTGACAACATTCTACTTGCTTCAGAGCTGGTTAGGAAATATTCTCAAAAACATGTCTCCCCGAGATGTATGATGAAGCTAGATATTCGGAAGGCCTATGATTCTGTTAATTGGTTATTCTTGCAAAAGGTGCTTCATGCTTATGGTTTTCCCCTTCATGTGGTAAAGCTTATTCTTGCTTGTGTTACTTCGGCCTCTTATTCTTCATCTTTAAATGGGGAGCTTTCTTATCCCTTTCGTGGTTGGCGGAGTCTAAGGTAAGGTGATCCACTATCTTCATTTTTATTTGTGCTTGTGGTTGATTATTTATCTAGAATGTTTAAGCGTTTATGGAGTGATGAAGACTTTCGAGGTCATCCTAAGTGCAAAAGGCTTCATATCATCAACCTCGCGTTCGCTAATGATTTGCTCCTTTTTTGTCGAGGGGAGTTTAAATCTGTTGTAAAGCTTATGGAGGTGATGGATGATTTTTTGGCTAGGTCTAGTCTTGTCATTCATCCTAAAAAATGTTGTATTTATTTTGGGGGTGTGGATGAGAGGACAAAGTCCTAGATTCTCCTGTCGCTTCACTTTTTTTAGGGACGTTTTTTATTTCCTTATCTTGGGGTTCCTCTTTCCTCTACTCGTTTAATTAAGGCTCAGATGCAGAATTTGATTCATAAGGTTGTGCAGAGGCTTTCTGCTTGGCATTCCCATCTTCTCTCCTATGTAGGTAGGGCCCAGCTTCTTCAATCTGTGATCTTTAGCATGCAGATGTATTGGTGTCAGGTTTTCATCCTACCTTTGAAGTTGATTCAGCAATTGGAGAGTATGTGTAGGAATTTTTTATGGACTGAAAATGTTGATACCTCTAGGAAAACCTTATTGATCTCTCAATATGGAATAGAGCAGCTTTGGGAAAGGTCCTTTGGAATATCAGTAACAAGAAATACTCTTTTTGGGTGAAATGGGTCCATGCCATCTATCTTAGGTCGGGTACAGTGTGGAGTTTCTCAGCTGTACACTTATGTTCCTGGCCTCTTCAACAGGTTCTTAATCTTCTCTTTACCTTTGCCCCTTATTTTCTTCATGGGTCTAATTAGTTGCTGGTTAGTGAGGAAACCTATAGCATTAGCAAGGCTTATGATTTGTTGCATTGTCGGAGGGAGAGGGTTTGGTGGTACCCTTTAGTTTGGTGTTCTCTTGCTGCTCCTAAACATAAGTTTATCATGTGGCTAGCTATTCATGAGATATTGCTTACCAAGGTGAGATTGCAGAAGATGGGTCTTTTAGATGATCCAAAATGTGTGCTTTATACTGAAAATAAAGATGAATCTATACAACATCTGTTCATGGAATGTGCTTTTAGTTCAGAGATATGGAGTAAGATAAGAATGGCGTTTAATCATCGGGATGTTGTTCGATCTTGGGATGAAGAGATTAAACTTTTGGCACGCTCTACGAGATAGCCCAAGGAGAAGAAGGCTATGTTACGTACTTCCTTTGTCACCTTGATTGCTTTAATTTGGTATGAACGTAATTCAAGAATTTTTCGTAATTTAGCTCACCCTAGTAGTAGTTTGCTAAGAGACATTACTTTTATTATAGCTAGTAGATGTTTGCACTTGGATCGTAAAAACAACTATGATCGATGGCAGCATTGTATTGACAATTTAGTCATGTAATGAGTTGGTTGTATTTTTAGCCTTTTGGCTGATTTATTTATAAATGTGTTTTTTACTTATAGAAAAAAAGGTTTAACTCTAGTATCTCACAAAATTAATAATAAGACGGCATTTAGGATTACTATTCCTAATTTAAACCATTTCTCATATTATTTAACGTATATTGCTCATAATTACCTTGAATATTGTTCATGTAACATACTTAGCACCAATATCATTTAGAAATGACAACATTCCATATTTAGCTTACATGGACCAAAATACCCGTATCTTACTTAAATGTCCCAAAGTTTCTTTTAGGTAATTTATGACCTACTCAACCTACACTTGACGATGTTACTCATGAAAATAAATTATAATACCCTTACTAATTACCATATCGTTAATATTTCTCAAAATATAATAAAATGTCCCAAATACCCTTAAAATAGTTAAAACACCCAAACTTATTCAAAAACCTTACGAGTCCCAACATTATTGATTTTTTTATTTTCAAAATATAGCATCATGATAATGCTTAACCATATTTACATGTCATTCATCATAACCTAATTAAGATAGTAGATCATGCCAACATTCTAGGGTAACAAAGTAAAGCTTAACCAAGTAATAACACATAAACACATGCTTCCACTTAATGCTCATATTTCCATAAGACAATACACCAATATTATAATATGACATATCAACATGAGTTGTAAACTAGAACGATATTTAGCATGAGATTACACACAACCCACACATAGCATCAAATCCCTATAATAAGATATGTATCCTTACCTAAACATCATCGGTCTCTAAGTAATTATCACTCTAAGTATTCTGCTCCAAGAATACCATAAAATCACCAAAAAGAAAGAAAAAACCCAAATTAGAGCATGAAAAAATAACCAATAAGAAGGTAAGGCAAAGTAGGTGCTGTGAAAGATCATCACCAGATAATCTTTTACAAATCTAGGAAATTTTTTATAGGACTCACGTCGGTGAAAAGTCTTCAAAAAGCTCGAATATGGAATAACTTGATAGTAATGTCAGTAATCCTTTGGAAGGTGGCAAGATCTAATCCTAATATCTTAAGCCTTCTAAAGAGAAATCTTTTATTTTTTCAATAGAATACTCTCTACTACTCTCCAATACACTCACTTGAAGAAGAAGAAGAGAAGAAGAAGAAGACACCTCTCATAGCTCTCTCCCAAATTCATAAATGAATTCTTTTCGTATATCATATAATGTGTCTACATTCCTTGAGTACAAAGCTTATATAGGCATGAAACCATGCAGGCCTTTTCATCAAGAAGCCCATTAGTAGCCTCGTTAATGAAATAACCCTCTTAAGGCATGTCTCATCTCATATAATAAAGGTTATAATGACAATTTACAATTATTAACAAAGTATATAACAAAATTAATAAATCTACACAACTTAATAATGCAATACATAGATATAATTATATGTGATTAAACTTTTCAGTCTTATAGCATTTATTGTTCCTTGAACTTTGTAATCTTGTAATCTATTGCCATTACCTTGTACCTCAAAGAAATTCAACCATCATGAATTTCTTACAAACATGTACAATATCTGGAAGAATGACTTGACAAAACATTAGAAGCAAAAGAATATTCAAGCACAATTGGTTCTATCTCCAAGTACACCAATTCTTTTTGATCTCTATCATTAAAAGAAGAAGATTGAGAGTTTTCTAGAGATGCTTTTACATTATTTTCCCCTTATAAAGAAGAATTTACCCTCAAATTAGCATCACTATAATATGGAGATAAGTCACCAATTTTGAAAGTCCTAGAAACTCCTATATAATGTTTAGGAAATTCAAGTTTATACTCATTATTTCCAATTTTTTATTAAGATTTTGAATGGACCATCTAATCTTGGCACTAGTTTATTCTTTCTTAAGTTTGGAAATATCTTTTTTGTCAAATACAACCATACCAAATCTCCTAATTTAAACACTTGTTGAATTCTATTTTTATTCGCTTGAGCTTGGTATTTAGCATTCATTTTTTCAATGTTGTATTTAATTTGTTGATGAAGTTTCCTAAAGGATTTGATTATTTCCTTAACATCATAATTCTTTATATCTACTCTCTTAAATGACAACATATCAATGGATAGATATGGATTAACCCTATATACAATCTTAAAACGACTCACTTTAGTTTTACTAGAATGGCTTCTACTGTATGCAAATTTAGCAAGCGGAAGCTTTCTATCCCAATATTTGGTACTCTTATTTACCAACCCTAATAGTGAAGTACCTAGAGTTCTATTAGTCACTTCGGTTTGACCACCCGTTTGTGGATGATAAGAAGTATTAAATAGTAACTTAGTACCTAACATATGCCAAAGTGTCTTCCAAAAGTAGCTTAAGAATTTTACATCTCTATCTAATATTATACCTTTGGGAACCCCATGTAGCCTCACTATTTCTTGAAAATATAAGGCTTCTACATGAGTTGCATTATCAGTTTTATTATAAGGTATAAAATGTGTCATTTTTGAAAATTAATCTACTACCATAATATTAGAATCTTTACCCCTTTGCACCCTGGGTAATCTTAATATGAAATCCATTCTAACACTTTTTCAAGGTTGATGAGGTACTTGTAAAGAAGTATACAAATCCTTATAGAAGAAACTTTTACTTTTCTAGCAAGTTAAGCCTTTGCCTATAATTGTTTGTACCGGTTTTATCATCTGTGGGGAGTAGAAGTTTTCTTGTAGTATTTCCATTGTCTTACTCCAAATGACCAGCTATATCTCCCTCAAGTACTTCTTTAACAAGTAAATCACATACACTTGAACGAGGTATACAAAAATTATTTAGTTTAAAGAGTTAGTCATCTCCTAGTAAGTAATTACAAAAACTACCATTCTTTTTGCACATATTATATATGTCAACAAAATCTTCATCATTATCATAAAAGTCCTTCAACATCTCAAATACCAATAATTTAACATCCAACATGACTAATATCATGGATCTACGAGACAAAGCATCTCTCTTAGGAACAAGTAATGTAATTACACAACATGAACTCATGCTTTCCCTCATATACCCTTTTCTTACGAGCTCTCATATTCTCATTTCTAACTCCTTATAATCATTTGGATTACATTGATATGCAGGCCTATTAGGTAAGAAGACACTAGGAAGTAAATCTATAGCATATTCTATCCCTCTCTTAGGTGACAATCCATGTGGTAACTCATTAGGAAAAAGCATCATGATACTCATCAAGAAGTTAATCTAATTGAGGATTGTTACTATTTCTCTCCCCTTGTAGAGATTATTTCATGACCACATAATAACAAATTTCCTCTTCTTGAATACATTTGACCATAGCCTTTTCAAGCAAGAATAAACTCTTTATATCCTCAACTATGCTCTCATTATTGCTTTTGAAGGTTTAATTTTATGCTTCTTCTTAATCTTTCTCAACTAGATATTCATTAGTAATACCATTATGAATAGAATTTCTATCATACTTCCATGGTTTACCTAATAAGATTTGATATGCATCCATAGGCAAAATATCGCATAACACCTCATCATAGAAGTTACCAATTTTGAATAATAATAGGGTTTATTTTATTACCTTAACTCCCTTATCCTTATTCAACAATTGAAGAGAATAATACATTATCTTTCTTCAATATACCTAGCACAAAGCCTTAGCTGATAGGGATCTAGTAGCTTGATGCAAATCATATATGCTGATGTGGACAGTCTCTAGCATTCTCTGTCCCTTTGCTGAAGGTGAACATTTAAGCACCAATAGGTTTTGTGATAGCTTATACATTTCTTCGTTGTCAATAAATAACTTTGCAACCCATCTTCTTAGCTTAAAGGCTTTATTTTTATCCATCAATGTGATCCCTTTTTCCATGCAATATACAAGCTCCTTTATCCATTCATTTGACATCGAGGCAATTCTTATATCTATTAACCATTATGTCATGTATTCTATTTTACTTGTTCTATCCAATAGTGAGGTATTGGCCGAGGATAATCTTGCTAGTGAATTAGCCACTTGATTAGCCACCTGTAGTATTTGAAGGATTTTGATAAAAGAAAATTATTTCATTGCTTTAATAAAATTCCCTAAATACTTCTCCATACTATGCTTTCTAACCTTATACCACTCAATATATTGTTCAACAACAGATTTTGATTCACTATAAAGCTTAACCTTTTTTTATCCTCATATCATGTGCTATTTTGAGCCCAACTTTGGTATACTCATATTATTCTTCATTAGCTGTGGCAATAAAGCCAAATCTTAGTGTATATTTGTTAATTATGTTGTTTGGATGGATCAACACTACACTAGCCTCAGAGACTAAATTATTAGTTGCTCTGTTGACATATATCATCCATTCTCCTTGCTCCTTGACTTTAACAATGGATGATGCTTAGTCTCAAATAAATATTCAACTATAAAATCTGTTGAAAAAATTTCCATTTAGTTTTAGATCTAAGCTTATACTGGATATCATATACTAAAATCAGCAACCTACACTATTATTCTCTCTAAAATCTCTGCTTTATGCAAAATGTTTCCAAGAGGAATGTTTGTTAAAACTATAATAGAATGGGTATCAAAATAAGGTTTTAACTTATTGGTAGCAATGAGTAGAGAATATGTGATTTTATCCCAATTGGAGTATTATCCTTTCGTGTCAGTAAGCACCATACTAGTGTTATAGATGGATATCTCACCATCTTCCCTAACTAGAACATAGGATATTATAAATGTCAATGCAATGGGATATAAGAAAAATTCTTCCCCATCTAACAAAATGGGATACGCGAGCCTTTAAATCATTGAATACCTTTTGACAATCCTTTCTCCATTTAAAACTATTCTTTTTTTTATAAAATCTTACAAAAGGGTAAGCTCTTATTAGCTCCTTTAGATAGGAATCTATGTAGAGGATTTAATTTTTCTGTCAGCTAGTGGATATCTTTTTTTCTTTCCGAACAAAGGCTGCATATTTAAGACGCTCACACATTTCTCAAGATTTACATCAATAACCCTCTATGATACCTTGAAACCCACGAATTTTCTAGTGCTAACTCCAAACACACATTTAGCATGGTTTAATATCATTTAGTATCTCCTTAGGGTCTCAAATATAGAATTAAGCTCTCGTATGTAGGTTTCTCTTCTATGCCTTTTCAAAATCATGCTGTCTATATAAGCCTCTATTTGATTTCTAATTTATCACAAAAAAATTGCATTTACTACCTCTAAAAGGTCACCTCAATATTCTATAGTCCTAATGGCAATACTTTATAATAATACAAACAAAATTTTATTATAAAAGTGGCTTTCTATTGGTCTATGTGTAATACCCTATCTCAAAATCCTTCAAAATATGTTTAAAATTATGTTTATATAAAACAAATTATTTTGGTTTTTGAATGGGCTTGAAATTATAATAAAAATTTTAATTTTAGGCATATCAATAGATTACTTTACCTAACCGATTAACTAGCACGATAAAAAATGGACAGTTTTGTTCTCAACAAACCAGTGAACTGGTTTACGCATATTTATCGACTGGTTATCTTATAATTTTAGATCTATTCTGATTTTGATTTAAATTCCTTTCTAATGATTATGAAAATTTCTAATTAGAATTCATTTGTGCTAATGAGAAAGTTTGGTGCTTTAGGATTATTTTTATATTATTTAGATCATTCTACGATTTTATTTAATTAATTTTTTCCCAAAATGCACTTTTAAGATATACCTCACCTTCTCTTTTCTCCGTCACATATGCCTCTCTCTTCAAGAAATCGGGGTGCATGGTTGACTTAGTGCACCATCCCTTGACTCACCACTTCCATGGTCCTTCCTAGCTCTACTCAACTCCCCATCACTCAATCAAATAAGCTGCCACCTCTTGGTTGCCCATACACAACCTTACGAATCTCATCTACCTCTCTCATGTGAATGATGATCAAGCCTCTCCTATATACCCTTCATTCCTAATCTACTTTTATTCCTCACATGTTGTTCTTACTCTTGTCTCCCTTTTCTTGGTAGAAAAAATTCCCAAGTTTTGAGCATCCCTTCATTCTTTCCCTTTCTCTTTTATGCTGAGAAAAATAGAGACTTACTCTAATTTTCTCCCTTCTTTGGTCGAGTATTGTCTCCTTTTTTTCTTCTAATCTTGGCTTAGTTCTTCTTTATTTTCTTTAAGCAAGGGGGAATTAAATGTTTGAGAAAGGTAGAAGATTTTAATTCTTTTCCCTTGGCATCCTATTTTTGACAAAAGGTTATGTTTTATGCTCTTGTTCTTCTTATGATTTTTGTTTATTTTAATGAAGTTTTAACAGGTGATTTTCATGGCTTTTTCTTTAATTCTCTTAGAAATCGAGGCTTTGCTCGATAACCATCAAGTAGGAGTTGTTGTGCTAGATGAATTGCTTCAAGATATGGCATTCTTAGCTTTAACATAATGGGGTTTTGTTATTTATTGAGGTTCCATGTGTTTAGTGTGTTAATGTGAGCATGGTCTAATTTATATTCTATAATTTGAAAATTATGATAGAATTTCATCATGAAGTTAACATTGTTAGGTTTCTCTAATTTTACGCATAAGTTGCCCATTTAAGTATGATTCATTTAAATATTTACATTACCATGTATCTATGTGATTCTAAGTGTGGAACATGTATTTTTATGTGTTTTATGACATAGAAGCATGCTAGGATAATATGGTAAATTTAGATAAATTTTATGTGTGTATCAAAAGTCTATGTAATGTTTTACCCAGACCAATCAATCAGTTTAACAAACCATCGACTGGTTGTGGGATCAGTTGATTAGCTTAATAAATTAATTGAGTAGATTCAATGAACAGTCGATTGGTTTGTAAAACCCATCGACTGGTGACACTACAACCCAAAATGCATTGGCCTCTACTTAGACCCATCAATTGGTTGGACCAAACTCATTGACTAGTTCCTATCAATAGTCTATTGGTGAGATCAACTAGTCGACTAGCCCTCTAGTATTGTTTTGGCTCAGGTCTAATACGACTGGACTGGTCAATTGATCTTAGGGATCAAGTGACTAGTCCGGCTGTATGCTGCCTTGTTTGGTTATTAATCACGGGTATTCTCTTAGGCATTTTGTATTAATACCTCCATGTAATTAAAACATTTAAGTTGTGATTTCAACTATGATTGCCCTAAATTTAATAAGAATCATAATGATAATATTTGGGATGTGAATTGGTTAAGTTTGGTGTCATCTCTAAACTCCTAATAAGTGGTTTTTATGCCTTATGATGTGTTTGGTGTTTTCACTTGGAAAAATCTAATTTTTTTAATGATGGAATTTAATTGTTTTTAGTGTTATCACTTGCAAAATACCCGATTGGTGGGTTTCATGCCATGTGAAGTATTTGGTCTTATCACTTGGAAGCACCTATTTGGTATTTTGTAGATTTTATCTATGATTTATGATATCACTTGAAAATGTGTAATAATGGAATAAGATTTCTTTCAAGCATTCTTCTTTCACTCTGAGGGTAGCTGATAGAGAATTTATGTGCAGTTTGCTGTATGGTTACATTTTTCACTTAGTACATATTTCCTTCTCTATTGGTTTGTGGTTGGTAAGGGATCTGTGCATATCTTTGAGATATAGGATTATACTATAGTAGGCCAACATGGTATCGATGTCCATTATAGGTGGGTGAGGTATCTTAATACAAGTCCCTTGGTACTTCATATTGTCCATTACTTAGGTAGGTGTGGTATCCCAATTTTTTATCCCTATCAGCCATGGTATTCAAGGTGTGGCTGGTGAGGTATCCCTGTAAAAGCCCCCTTGGTGTACTTCAACAATGTGTGTTGGGTGTGGTATCCTGACTTATGTTAGCCCTCACAGTAGTTGCACTCGATCTGTGGTGGGTGTGGTATCCCTAAAGAAAAGCCCCTTCTATGTATCCTAACCACATGTGGTAGGTTGGTATCCTATTATGATTATCTGTGCTGCTATGACTTTTGGTCATGGTGGAGAACTAGGTGTAGTCAAACTAACTATCTTATTAATTAGAAACTGTGTGATCACTATAGAGATAATTCTAATATGGTTTATATTATATAGATTGCAACACATTTATTGAATTTTTATCCATCCGTGATTTCCATGTAACCATGTCTTGTTATATTACTACCATGAGACTATTTTTATCATCAAGTGGCTATATGACTTTAATTTTTTGCATGAGCCATACCATATTTTAGGAAGTATGTTTTACTTGTACTTCACCGTACTTATACTACACTTGTTTGGTCACTGTGATGATTTGACTTCTTATCTAGGGAGTAGAGAATGATTTGCAAGAGTATAACTCTTAATTAGAGTGTGATGATGGCAATGATTTGGGCCATTAGCAAGCCTTTTCTTAGGGGCGGAGGTTTATATTTATACTTAAGAGTTAGGCTAATCAGTCAGAGGTGTTTTGCCCATTGCGTTGGATGTTTTTGTTCTTCCAGTTATTTATAATCTTAGCCCAATTTCCTATATATAGATTTGTAAACTATCATACTCTATCTTTCCATAATATTGTTCTTGCCTTTATTATCTTATATTGTCTCATTAATATTATGAGCATGCATCTTTCGCTTGTTGTTCTGTTTTACCTTACATCAAGCATGGGCTAGGTGATGATCACAAATCTCTCATGGTTGATGTGGTGGTAACATTTCTCAAATTTTTTTTTCAAAATTTTCCACATTATCATAAAAATAAAATTCTTTGGTCCAAAAATTGGGGGTGCTACACTATATTGTCATGTTTGATTTGATGGAACCCAAGAAAAGCATATATAAAACTAAACCTTTCCTATCTAGCCATCAAATCAATTAGGATTTCAATTTGTCATTAAAGTCAATGCACATTCTCCACTTACCATTAGACTTCTTCGCCATGACTAGATTGACCATATAGTTGGCATATTTCACTTCCCCAATGAAGCTTGAAGGAAGTAAATTCTCTACTTCCTCTCTAATTACCTTGTGTGTTTTCTAATGTAGCAGCTCTCTTTTTTTTTTTACTTCACTAGCTTAAATTTTAGCTTTATATCTAGATGATTCTTGATGATTATAGGGGGACTCCCTCTAAATCCCATACTTTCCAAATAAAGTTATCCTTATTAATTGTGAGAAAAGCCCATAGTTCTTCCTTATCAGCTACACTAAATTCTTTTCCTATCATTACTTTATGATATGCATCTTTTAGTCTCACTTGTTCAACCTCTAAATCCCATTATATACCTTCTCTTGGTATATTTATATATTCCAACACTAAACTTTCATATGGCTTCTTGGTGTCTAATCTCTCAGGGGCACCCTTTACTTTGATAGCATAGCACTATCTATTCACTCCCCAATTGCTCTGAACCTCCCACAACTTCCATTGATTGGGAAGCTTATTATCAATCTATCCATAAAGATATTTGTTTGGACCTTATTAAAGGATGGCCGACCTAATATGATGTTATATGTCCATAGGCAAACGGCTATAATGAAGTCTTCATGTGCACTTTTCACCACTATGGATGGCTAATTGTCATACTAACATCTACCATCCCTATGGATTTTATGATATTGCTCATGAATCCTACCAAGGATTTTTTCTTTCAAGCATTTCTCTAGAATCTCCAATTATGTATAAGTTCCTTCAAATAAAACTATACATGCCCACGAGAACCCATTTCTTTACACAATTAGCGAGT
The DNA here is from genome assembly GCA_039764185.1 of Tamarix austromongolica. Lineage (NCBI taxonomy): Eukaryota > Viridiplantae > Streptophyta > Magnoliopsida > Caryophyllales > Tamaricaceae > Tamarix > Tamarix austromongolica. The sequence goes on along the minus strand of CM077813.1, from coordinate 20,150,991 downwards.
TGTACTTCAATTACTAAGTGATTATCAAGATTTTTAACCTTATGTGGCTCCTGATCCCTTTTTGTGAAACTAACTTCCTACTTATCTAGTCTTGGCCTCTTATTCTTCTTATGGAAGTTGGCATATCTGACATATGCTTCCCCAGCTATATTACTTACCCCACCTAAGGAATCTCTTCCATTGATAGTGCGTATGATTTTTTGGGGTCCCTTGGCTTAAGACGATTGGGATAATTGACATAATGTCCCCATCCCTTGTCTCACCATGGGCATTTGCACATGGTGTTTCAAATAATATTTACGAAGTAAATCTCTTACTACATTGTTTAAGGTCTTACAGTTGATGTTGTGCCCATACTCTTCATGACATGCACACCATTTGTTAAGTTTTATGTACTTTGTCTCCTCAAATATGGGAAAAGGTATTGAAAATGTTTTCCAACCATTTTCAACATTATATATATGGTCTAGACTAGCCACTAGAGGTGTATATTTATCAAATCTAACCATTACTTGCTATTATGTAGTTGGTTATGCTGTCAGCCTTAACATCACATGGCTTTCCTTTTACTTATATATCTCCTTCTCTAATATATGCCTTAGTATTAAGCAAGTATCTGCTTTTCTGGTTGCTAGTCACATCACCTTGGTTATTTCTTTAGTGTTTATCCTCTCTTGTACATCTTTTCTCAAGCAAGTGTATGACTTGTACTTAGTCAAGTATATATTCTCGACCAGATATTTATCTGCCAATTTTCTGAGTAGAGAAGATCTGGTGATGTTGTTGTCCAACTCATCTATCTATTTGACTTCCTTGTCAAATCTATTTTGAAAATATTGAATGGGCACTACATGCCTCTAGGATAATCCCATCAAGGACGGTGAGTCTTTCTTAGATTGTTGGCATGCGTCAAATTATCCTACAAAACTCATTACAAGTTGAGAAAATGAGCATATTGATTTAGCTTTGAGTATGCCAAACCACCTCAATGTTGTTCCCTTTAATGTTCCCAGAAATGCCTTATATAAAGTTTCTTCTCATGCTCCAACTTGTAACATTATATTCCTAAACACATTCAAATTGACTTGTACATATGAAAACTATCAAATGATTAGAAAGTTTTAATTATTATTCCTTGTGTTGATGCTTCAAATTTCTTCCTAGTGAAGGGTGTTAGTTAATTGTAAACATTCACATCATTTTTCTTCTTCCTTTTATCCTATGAAGCTTTTTGCACTTTTTGTTCTATTAACTTTGTAATATATAGAATCATCTTTATCTCTATTATTCTGGCGATCTTCATCTATGTTGTTGATAGAATCTCTATCCATTTGTCGAACATCATATGCAAGATATTCTTCATCATCCCTATTGCTCAGACGGCCATCATGCTCCCTTCTTTAGCATGAACATCTTTCTTTCCTATCTTTCATGGGATGGTTCAAAGATAGACATTATATATCTCTTCTAATTGTCTTCGGTCATGCATCTTCCATTTATTTAGTTTCCTCGTTTTATACGACAACACTACACAGCTTGGTTCTTTGGTCTCTTATTGGAAGGTCTAAGGCTACCACAAGAGTTTATTGTGGGGTGGGTTGTGAGGGTGTTTCATGATGATGATGATGGTATTTAATTATCTAGAATATTCGGGAGCTAACTGAGGGTATATGCTATAGTTAACATGTCTGAGACCATCTCCTAAATGGATATTTAGAGTTCAGTACTTATAGCTATACTTGATCCCAGTACTAATAACCCTTCAAGACCATCTCCTTTCAAGAGAAGAAATTACTAGATTATTCACTCTTGAAGGGTTACTAGGACTAGGATCAAGTATGTATGAAGGTTGGAAGGGAGACATAACTTTTTATTTAGATCCCCACTAATGCTGCTTATTGTTGGTGGTGTTTTATAAACTGAGAGGAAATCTTAAGTAATCAAAGAGTGTCGAGGGAAAATATTAGAGGGGAGAGGAGAGAGGAGAGAAGAGAGAGTAAAAGTGAGAAGTTGTGTTAATGATTTAATTCCTCTAAAATGAGTGTAAAACTCAATATTTATAGAGATAGAACTAGAGAAGAGAAGGGGGGAGGGGAATGCTATGTGGTCGAAGATAAGGAATTATCCTTGTTCTATATAGTAAACTAACCTAGTGTGGAACCGAGAGAACAACTTGAAGGCATGAGCGTGTCTAGAGGTTTTGTGGGTTGACCTTTGTTGTTTATTAAGCTCAACAATATTGGTTTGTCTAATACCCATATCAACATATATCATTTTTACTTTATTTTTTGGATCTCGCTGTGATTTAAAATAAGCTTTATAGAATAAATACTAATAAATCATATAAAATATTCATTGTAATACAATAAAGTGACTATTGATGGTTTTGATTGATAATAAAATTTCATCGAAACTAAAGCGACCATTCCGTGAAACTAATGGAAGAGGCTCGTTTTTATAGTTTATACGAAAGTTTTATATATTGAAAAATATCTTTTAAAGAAATGATATTTGATGTGCCTTCAACTTTTTTTATTAACGGAAGATGTAGAAATAGAATGAGTGATTGAATGAATCAAATCAGGGTTTTTTTTTTTGAGTGGTATAAATAATTACCGCCATTGGATATGGACCAAAATGTTAGAAAACACTTGCTAATTAAAGCCTTTGTCTCCGGCTTACAATATGTTGAAGAATAAATATAGTACTATAAGCTAAGGTTTATGATGCCACTTGCAAAACGCTAGTTGCATGACAAAGAGAGATGTAAGAAAAAATAAAATAAAATTACCGATCAATAATTAACGCCTAATCGGTTCAACAACGTATAAAAAGCTACAAAGTCTAAACTCATCCGAAGCCACTAATTTAATTTGATTGCATGCATTGAACTTTATAAAAAGCAATTTGAATCATATGCCTTATTAGGTACATGATTATCATGAAGTAGCATAATACATGCCTACTGAGTTTAGATATATCTTCTATTTAAAAAACAGGCAAGATAACTAAAATTAATCAATCAAGTGGTCGATTGATCTCAAATCAGATACAACTTTCTTCCTGGAATGCACGAACTCGCATTCATTACTTGATATAGTGGTATATTTTTTAATGTGAAAATGTATGTATTAACATCGTCCAATGAAAATGGTATTTCGGATAATTATTTCAAAATTTTTAGCCAACTAAAAAAGTAAACGATGGATTAAAAATCTAATAATTTGCAAACTTATTTCAAATAAAAAACGTAGAAAATACCAAATAGTTGCATGCATGCACCGTATATATTACTATATGGTGCATAAAAGTTGGTGGGTATGGGAGAAGGAGGGGGGGGGGAGTTTAGATATTTTTAAGTTTATTTATTAGCATCTAAAAAGTTGTAAAAGGAGGAAGAACAATACTAATTTATGAATAATATCCGAATGAATCCAAATAATATAACCTACATGTAAGATATCTATCTTTAATTAGGACCAAATCAAAAATACCAGTCTTTCAGAAACAGAGATAATTAGGTGATAGTGTATAGCATTGTATACATGGGTCCAACCATTGGGCAGCGACTGCCGACGGTGGCGCCATGAGTGCCTATGATTTTTGGAGGCCTCAAATTTTTCAGAAGTTCCAGTGCGCTAATTTCAAGCATCCAATGAATAATAGTTAAATAAAGGAACTCACTTGTTAACTAATATGTAGTTAGCTCGTTTAGTCATTATATATATTATCAAAGGAAATTATCTCCACGTATCCCATCCAAGTATAAGTCATGACTTTTCATCTAAAAATATGAATTCAAAAATGTATATTTTGATGCACTACACCCCCCCCCTTCCGTCTTCCTCAGCTAACCGGAGATCTCATGACGGTTATAGTCTATTAGTGACGATCAAATTAAAAGCTTTGTAGTGTATTTTCAAGTATATGTTATTGTTATGTAACATGTGTGCGTTTAATCATCAAAATATTTCTTATCAACATATTGATTGAAGAAAATTCTGAGGCTTACTTTTGGTTGTTTAGCAAGAAATATTATATCAATCTTGTGTTGAAGCATGTTTATCATGCTAATATGCAATGCGTCTAATAATACATAAGCTAAGCAATAGTTAATTTATTGGGTAATTAATTATCAGTTTGGCTATTATGATAATAGAAAAGTCAGTAACTTTAAATTAGTTCAACAGATAAATTAGGGTCATATTTGTAACTTCGCATAATAAATATAATTACTTTAATGACGAGCCTTGATGTACACTCCTCGCTTGAAAGAAACATCTACTCGACACATTGTGCCATTATGTGATCCTTAGCATAAGTTACACATAGGTTCATTTGCTAGATCTGACATACATGACATACTAGTCAAATTATCAAATTTCTTAGTTAATAAATCCATTTTAGCCTCTAATGGTGTGATAATATCATCGATAAAATAAGTTTATGCATTCCATTATACTCAAGCACATTCATAATGCTATTGATGGGAATTGGAGGTTGATTCCTCAATAAAGTCAAACTTGTATAAGAGTCTTATTCATAATATATAGTAGATATAGCTATAACACCATCAAATTTAGCACTCAAAAATTTTGTTTTAGCAAAAACAATTATACAAAATATCAGGTGTTATGCTACAACCAACACAGAGAGAATCATGATGAATGCCAAGCACATGCTAGTTGTGAGGGTAAAACATCTCAAGTATGACAATTTTGTATGGTCAACACGTAATCTAAGGTTAAGACAAAAAAAAAAGAAAAATAGAGCTATTTCAAAGATATTACAAAAGGGGTTTACAACACTTGAAGTCTCAAAATTAAGGTACCTTAAGAACAAAACACTAAATTAACCCTAAGCTCTATTACCCGCACCCAAGCTACCATTAAATCCTCAACAACTTGTAAGCGATAGTATTAGTACGACTTCCTCATGTTAAGTAAATTACAAAGCCTATGAAGAAGTAACATGCCCACATTGTACATAACATACAATAATAGAAGTCATACAAAAACCATATAATAACATGTGATTACAACATCTAATATGACATGATCCTATAAATCCACCATATAATATTAATCCAATCAAAACCCTAATATGGGCATAAGAAAGACATGCTCTGAATTGTACAAAAATTATAAGATATTAACAAATCCTATTTTGCACACTACATGGAATTTTTATGTTGACAGCAAAAAGTCTAACCTTTATCAATTTAATCCTAATCAAGTTATTACACATGTATTACAATGGTATTGTTAATCTAATTAAATCAACCAATAATCATATCTTAAGTAGAATACAATCCTGTATTCATGACAATTTTGTCAAGGAGGTGTTGCCAAATCAAATCACTCAATTCTAGGGAAAATCTAGGCAATGAAGCCACATGACTTAATAGTTGCCCATACTTAACCTCAGTTTCCAATTCCTTAAGTAAGAATACTTTCTAAAGGATATATGGAATATTGATATAGTAGAAGTTGTCCTTTTGACCCTAAGGTCCAACTATGCACTCGAGGGCATATTCTGAGGCATGAGATCCCTTTTCAAATTCATGTCATTCTCTTTAAGTGATTAATGTCTTATTAATTTAATATTATTATTTGTTAGAGGACAATGAGGTACAAATACAATACTCAAATCAACCATGGATCACTAGGGCCACACAATAGTCTAATTGTTAAATTAATTCCTAAGGACCATACGAGTCACAACAATAATGCCAACACAGCCTAGGGTTAAGTTTCATGCCTTACCCTAAACAATTCCAAGTCATAAGATTCAATTATTCCTTTAATAATTATCCAAAATTATTCTAGGCCATTCATAAAGTCAAATAAGCTAACCTTGATCAATTATATACACTTAGGCACATTTCATACATAAAAAAAAAATGTCCTTAAAAATCCTAGTCATCTTAAAATTAACAACTTATTCCCAAACTTTATTATGTTTATCAATTTCTCATGGAAAAGATAAAATAAAATAATTCAAATAGTTTATCATGCAAGTAAATTCCAGGACATGGAAAAATACTAATGCTCCATTAGGTTCATGGAATGTTTTAAAAAAAAAGAAAGAAAAAAAAGAGGAATTTTTTTTTTGTGTTTGGTTTACATTAAATAATTAAATAGAAAATAAGCAAGGAATAAAATTAATAAAGACTAACTATTTGATTTTTTAAGAAAATTTTGAAAGAAAGTATTTTGATTTTAATTTTCTTTTCCTTAAACTTTCTTAGAACCAAATAGGGCCTAAATTACCCCTAGTCATAAATCTAACATATTAAGCATGTAAAACCCTTAGCATGCATTTTTTTTCCACATATTATAACTTTCATGCTAGGACCTCATGATAATTTAGGAAATTGATGTAGGAGCATCCATAGATGATCCTCAAGGTGATAATAATTTAGCATACTTGATTATAGAACTGATTACATGATGTGTCTTTGATAATAATACTATAACTAACCTTAATGATATTACTTTAAGTCATTCATATAGGTATGTAACATATTAACAAGAAGAAGATCAATCCCATTAAGAAATCAAAATACCTAAGATTTTCAAAATAAATAAGAGGGTGCATGAAAGTTAACTCTACAAGTTAAGAAGAACTAGTCAACTTTCAAGTCAACATCATTGTTTTGATTAGGAATCTTATTAGTTGTTTTCATGTACTATTTAGCTTACTTTATTTGTAATTGTCGTTGTTTATCCATGTATTACATAGGATATACATACATTTTGTTGATCCATGTTAATACTAGTTTATGTGCTAGTTAGCCATTTGTGTGTCATGTGGCTAAATTAGTGTGCTACTTAGCGATGTTAAACTCCTATATGAGACATGACATGATGACACTTGTAATATGTTTATGGTTGAGTACATTGAAATCTAATACAAGTAATTAACTTGGTTAATTCTCTCTTTGTAACTGAATAATCCTTTATAAAGCAACTTGGAGTAATCTTATATAGGTGATATTCAAAGTTGAGTTCTTTGAGTTCCTGTTGTGTTCTTTGAGTTCTTGTTTTATTCTTTGAGTTCTTTTTATATTGTGTTTAAATTCTCTCTTGAATCTCTTCATTTCTTCTTCAAAATTAGACAACCACCAATTGTACGTCAATTACAATAACACCAATCTTGATATAACCGTGAAGACCTATGTAATTTTTGGTATGAAAGTCTCAGCTAGCTTTGTTCCAATTTGAATCCTTTCTCTCCTTTCTTCTTCTTCTTTAACATACAAGGTAAGATAGAATATTTCCTCCTATAAAATATCATGCATGTAGGTAATCTTCAACTTCAAAGTTTGAAGTTGAGTAGTAGATCTTCAACCAAAACGTAGCATATCATCAACTAATTTTTTATATCTTCAATATATTATTCATATTATCAATGTCAAAATTTGAAGATTATCTTACCTTTATCCATTCCTTCCAATATTAAAGTTAAGTGGATTATTATGCTTCTTCTTTCCATAGTCCATCTTTCTAGTTCTATTCTCCTTATTGATCTTCTTTCAAAATTTAAGTGAATATTTGTGGTGCTTGAGAATTTTTGGTGAGGAATTTCCCATACACTATCATAGTTCTTCTACTTAATTAAGTCTTTCCTTTCACTAAATAGAAATCCACTTTCATGTATCATATTTGAGTACCATATAGATATTCAACTTCTAGTTTTCTCTCTACCATTTGATCATATTTAGAGAAAAATTTGTCTACACTCATATTCAAGTATCAACCGTCAATTCCATTGATTATTTATTTTTTTCCTTCAATCAAGACTTGATACAGGAGCATCTAATGAATATAATAATTGTCATTTTCATCTTAATTCTCAAGGAAAGGAAGAATTACCTTTCTTAATATTGGAGCTTATCATGTTAAATATTCTTGATAATTGTTATATGCTTGATATTGAAAACCATTTAAGTTTTTCTTGAACGTATGTCACATATTTGCAACAAGAAGATGTTAATAGACTTTAATGTATACAAGTATTAAAATCATGCAAGACTATAGCATACATGGGATGATACTTTACAACAAGAAGATATGGTGATGATACTCATTATTTGTATTAACTTGTTGTAAACCCTAACCTTAAGTGTATTTTATATAAGTTAGGGTTTGATATAATTTCATGTATGTATCATAGTTATTTTTATAGCTTTGTAATGTTAATATTTAGTATCATTTAAAAAATGATATTATGATTAGGATTAAGTGTTATATGGGCTTGAATTAAGGCTAAGGACCAACTGATTGAGCTTGTTCAACTGGCTGGAACTTACATATATATACACTCACTTATGCGCATGAAATGAGAAGATGCATATAACTTTGAGCATAGCTAGCTGGTGTCTATCTCTCTCATTTTGAGTCATCTATAATTAAGGAATGTCTGGGACATTACCTTCCTCCATTGACCTCAAGCTCGACATTTTTGAAACCTGATTCAAATCTACTAAACACACCTACCTTTGTAACCTATTTTCTTTGATTATAATCCTTCTTAAGCCTTTATTTATTTTTCTTAATTTCGTGGGTGAAATCTTCAGCACATCATTATTCGATCCAACCTTCCTCTACTCTGATAAACACATCATTTTTGGTATCAAAGCATCGACTGATTGATGCTGTCGCACAAATCATCTCCTTGTAGACAAGATTACCACATATGTGTTCTTGTATCAAGAACTCCATGATAACTCAACCTTTTACTTGAACTCTTGCTTCTTTATGATCTTCTTGAATTTTTATTACATTTATTTCTTGAATTTAGTGCAATCGTACAACACTCTTGTTGATTTTTCCCCAACCATTCACATAAAATACTAACCAATGTTGCAGTCCAGGCACATTAGTTTCTCTGTGTCGCCTTGTGTGCTATGATTTTGTGCATCCCCAACGCCTTATTCCTTCTCAATTATAATCTCTATTTATGCATGATCTATTTTTAATCAACCCATTTCACTTTCCATTCGTGTATCAAACTGAGAAGAACACAAAAAAGCCGAGACATGGAAACCATCTCACCATAAACCGAACGAGACCAGTGTGTGTATCTTGACCTATTCGAACCATTTCTCCTCATTTTCTCTCAAATAACCACTCAATCCTCTCCCTTTGGATCGCCTCTACATCTTCTATAAAGTAACCACCACATATCTCCCACTTGAAGACGTACATATGTTGAAGCAAGAAATCGACATGTTATGATTTTATGTGGCTAAATTTTATGCCATATATAGAAGCCCACTCCCATCTCTTGTGTACCTGCATGCCATGTCTGTTCTTGTGGATAAATTATATCCTTTGTTCCTAATCAAGGATTTCCAATAGTGATTGTAATTTGATTGCGAATTAGCAATAGTTTGTGTCTTGTTTGGTTGCAGGAAAAAATAAATTCAAGCACCTATAATTTGTGGAATCTATTGTGTGTAACAAGAAGAGTTGTGTGTCAACCTTCACCATGGCTAGTGAAGGAGTGTTTGCCTTGGAAGAGTCCATCAAGAGCCTCACCACATGCATGGATGCTCAATTACAAACTCAAAACACACTACAACATCAACTACAAACTGTGGAAGCTAAATTGGCCAAATAAGAGAATCATAAGCCATGGCAAGTTCGCATAGAGACCACACATGATAGTGTGGAAGGAAGAATGAAGCCTATCTACCATGCCAAGAGTGGACATGGAAATTTCATTATGCATCATCATGAATATGGATAAGACGAGATGAGTTCCTTTGCCTCAAGCAACCAAAGAAGACCACCTACATTCCAAGTAAGAAATGCATACTATAAAGATCAAGGTATTAAACTTGACTTTCTTGAATTCTATGATGATTTGAATGTGAAGTCATTTTTTGAATGTTTGAATAATATTGAGGCTATTTTTGAATTTATAAAATATGATGATGAGAGAAAATGCAAATTAGCTACTCTAAAGTTCAAAAATTTTGCTCGAGTTTTGTATGATAATTTAAAGCGAACAAGAGAAAGACAAGAGAAGTCTAAAAATAAAATATTGGGAAAAACATAAAAAGAACCTAAGAAAGAAATTTGTGCCTAGAGAGTATGAACAAGATATGTATGTTAAAATGATTACTATAAGGCAATGTTTATTTAGTGTAGAAGAATACACTAGAGAATTTGAAAGACTAGCCCTTATTTGTGATGTTCTTGAAAGAAAGGAACAAAAGTGAGCTAAGTAATTAGGTGGCTTGAATATTTTAATAAGAGACAAATTTGACATGTACTCTTATGATTATTTTGATGACTTGATTAAATTGGCTATGAAATTTGAAAAACAAACCAAAACAACTAACGCCTATGTTAAGTCTAATGCTTCAACTTCAACAAAACCCTATTCTAATACCTTTACACCAAAATCAACATTTTTATATGATAAAAAGAATAATAAAGATGATAAAGGTAAAAATAAGGTAGTTGAGATGGCAAATAAACAACGTTTCAAATGTAAAGGATATGGCCATTTTTCTAGACATTGTTCTAACACAAAAGCCTTAACCTTCCATGAAATAGAAAACATGGAACCATGTAGTTATGATGAAGAATTAGAAGTTGAATCTCATAATGAAATATTAATTATGGAAGAGGAAGAAGGAGACCCATGCTTTTTAATTCAAATAGTTTTACAAATACGACCTAGTGTTACAACTACTCAAAGAGAGAAAATTTTTAAAACTAAGTGTAAAATAGGTGATATGGTTTATAGACTCATAATTGATAATGGTTCCTGTACTAATGTTGCTAGTGAGGTAATGGTTAAGAAAATTGGTTTGGAAACTACTAATCATCCTAAACCCTATTATTTACAATGGCTAAATAAGGATAAATGAGCTAAAGTAAACAAAAGAGCTTTAATCACATTTTCTATTAGAGACTATCATGATAAAGTTCTATGTGATGTTTTACCTATGGATGCTTATGGATTAATTTTGGGTATACCATGGCACTATGATAGAAAAGTAGCTCATGATGAGGTAACTAATGAATATGTGGTGAAAAAAGAAAAGCAATTGTATAGGCTCACACCTTCTTTATGTGATAATATGCCTTTGAGTGATGACAAAAAGATATTATTTTTATATGAAAAGGCTATGGAAAAATTTATAAAAGAAGAAGGAATTTGTTATGCTTTAGTCTCTAAAGATTCTAAACATGAAAAACAACAAATTGAAAATCCTAATCTAATTAAGTTGCTTGATGAGTGTAATGATGCATTTCTTGATGACTTAACTCCGAGATTACCACCTAAAAGAGGTATAGAACATGCCATTAATCTTGTTCCTGGTATGCCTATTCCTAATAAACTGGCTTATAGATGTAACCCAAAATAAGATAAGGAATTAAAAAAACAAATACAAGAGCTTATGGATAAAGGATTTGTAAGAGAAAGTATGAGTCCTTGTAGTGTTCTTGCTTTACTAGTGCCTAAAAAGGATGGTACTTGGCGTATGTGTATAGATTTTAGGGCTGTGAATAATATTACTATCAAATATCAATTTCCTATGCCTAGATAAGATGATATTCTTGATAAAATTTATGGTGCAAAAGTATTTTCCAAAATTGATTTGAGAAGTGGATATCATCAATTAAGGATTAGAGATGGAGATGAATGGAAAACTGGTTTTAAAACAAAATATGGTCTCTATGAGTGGATGGTTATGCATTTTCTATTATATATTGCACCTAGATCATTTATGAGACTTATAAATGAAGTTCTCCGACCTTTCCTTGGTGATTTCATTGTTTTATACTTGGATGATATTCTTGTGTATAGTAAAAATAGTTATGATCATCTAGTGCATTTGAAGAAATTATTTGATAAGCTAAGGAAAGATAAACTATATGTAAAACTTAAGAAATGTGATTTTATGCATTGTGTTACATTCGGATCATGAAAGTTTAAAATACTTACATAGTCAAAAGAAAGTTAATCCGAGACATGCAAAATGGGTAAATTTCTTACAATCTTTGTGTACTTTGTCAAACATTTAGATGGTAAAGAAAATGTAGTCACTAATGCTCTTTCTCGTAGATCTACATTACTTGTTATGATGGATGCAAAAATCTTAGGTTTTGAAATGATAAAAGACTTATATCCTAAGGATGAAGATTTTAAGGACATGTTTAGTGCATGTAAAGAAAATGGATACCATGGAAATTATGTCATACAAGATGGATTTTTATTTAGACTAAATAAACTTTTTATTTCTAGATCTAGTGTTTGAGACTTGCTAATCAAGGAAATACATGAAGGTAGCATTGCGGGACATTTTGGTATACATAAAACTATGGAATTATTACAAGAAAATTTCTATTGGCCAAGAATGGTTGAACATGTACAAGCCATGATAAGTAGATGTTCTACGTGTCAAAAAAGTAAAAGTTACTTTCATAACGGCTTATACACACCTTTACCCGTTCCTGATAAACCATTGGAAGAAGTTAGTATGGACTTTATCCTAGGGTTACCAAGAACACAACGTGGTAAAGATTCTCTTCTTGTGGTAGTAGATAGATTTTATAAAATAGCTCATTTTATTCAATGTAATAAAACTGATGATGCCATGCATGTTGCTGAATTGTATTTTAGAGAGGTTGCTAAACTCATGAAATACCTAAAAGCATAATTTCTAATCAGGATTTCAAGTTTATGAGTTATTTTTGGAAAACTTTATGGTATATTCTTGGTACTAAATTGTTATTTAGCAATTTGCATCATCCACAAACTGACGGCCAGACTGAACTAACTAATAGAACTCTTGGTACATTATTAAGAGGTTTAGTAAATAAGAGTACTAAATATTGGGATGTTAAGTTAGATCATGCAGAGTTTGCTTATAATCGTAGTCCATCTAGTACTACTCAAAGTAGTCTGTTTGAGGTGGTGTATGGTGTGAATCCTCACATACTTATTAACATGATTCCTTTGAAAAAAGGTGAATCGCAAAATTATGAAGCTAAAGATAGAGTACATTTTTTTCAACAACTTCATGAGAAAATCAAAAATAACATTGAAAAGGCCAATGCCAAGTATAAAGCTCAAGCAAATAAGCATAGAAACTCTTATGTGTTTTCTCCTAGTGACTTAGTTTGGTTACATTTGCGTAAAGAAATATTTCCTAATTTACATAACAACAAACAAATTCCAAGAGCTGATGGTCCATTTAAAATATTAAGAAAGTTTGGAGGTAATGCTTATGAACTTGAACTTCCAGATTCTTATGGTGGAATTTCAAGAAATTTTAATGTTGGTGATTTGTCTCCTTATTATTCTGATGAAAATTTGAGGGCAAATTCTTCTCAACTTGGAGAGAATGATGTAGAAGAATCTAATGAATCTAATGGTTGTCATGTTCATCTTAATTCTCAAGGTAAGGTAGAATTAGATTTCTTAATGTTAAAGCCTATAATGTTAAATATTTTTGATAATTTGTATATGCTTGATATTGAAACTATTCAAGTTGTTCTTGTAGGTATGTCACATATTTGCAAGAAGAAGATGTTATTACACTTTAATGTGTACAAGTATTTAAAGCATGCAAGAATATGACATACATGGGATGATACTTTACAATAAGAAAATATGGTGATGATACTCATTAGTTGTATTAACTTGTTGTAAACCCTAACCCTAAGTGTATTTTATGTAAGTTAGGGTTTGATATAATTTCATGTATGTATCATAGTTAATTTTATATCTTTATAATGTTAATCCTTAGTATTATTTAACTAATGATATTATGATTAAGATTAAGTGTTATATGGGCTTGAATTAAGGCTAAGGACCGGCTTATTGAGCTTGTTCAACTAGCTAGAACTTACATATATATACACTCACTTGTGCACATGAAATGAGAAGATGAATATACAGAATTTGAATACAAATTTGAGCATAGCTAGCTGGCGTCTATCTCTCTCATTTTGAGTCATCATTGAGCAAGGAATGTCTAGGACATTAACTTCCTCCATTGAACTCAAGCTCGACATTTTTGAAACTTGATTCTAATATGCCGAACACACCTACCTTTGCAACCTATTTTCTTCGATTATAATCCTTTGTTTCTTTTGCTTAATTTCATGGGTGACATCGTCAACACATTAGTCTTCGATCCAACCTTCCTCTAGTTTGATAAACACATCAAGACTCTTTCTTGTTCATCACCAAGATTGCCTTGAACTTTATAAAGAATAGTTAATAACACATTCCATCATTTACCTTTTGTCTCTGTCACCTTTTTAAGTTCAAGAATTCTTCAAGAATCTTGTCATAACTTCAAGAAGATATCAAGAAGTAATTTCCAACAAGTTCTTGCAGTTGTGTAGGAGCATAAATAAAAACTATGTATGATACTCTTCAACAACTTGCAATAATTGCACAATTATAGTAACTCATATATATTCAAAGGCAACATCAAAGGTTAGAAATAAGGGTAGCTAATCAAGAGACTCTTCAACACATGCAAAACACTATAGAAGCTGCAAATGATCAAGTAGAGGGCTTAATGAGGAGGGTAATCCATGTTCAAGGTAGCCACATCAATACTCCAATGGAGAATGAAGAATGAGAACAAGATAATGGCCCAAATGATCACATCCATAACCGATGTGGCTATGCAAATCATCGACCAAGGTATAACCATTTGAAGATAAAGGTATAAAGATTGAACTTCCTAATTTTATAGTGAATTAGATGTTGAGTTATTTTTTGAATGGTTGCATGAAATTGAAGAAATATTATAGTTTAGAGAGTATGATGCTGAACATAAGTGTAAGTTAGCAACTCTCAACTTTCAAAAGATTGCTAGAGTTTGGTATGACAATCTGAAGACAACATGTGATAGGCAGGATAAAATTAGAATCACATTTTGGGAAAATTTGAGGAAACACATAAGAAAAGGTTTGTACCTAAAGAGTATTAGAAAGTGATGTATATCAAATTGAATACTCTTAGGTAAGGACTTCTTAGTGTAGAGGAATGCACTAGGAAATTTGAAAGACTAGCACTCTTATGTGATATGCAAGAAAGAAAAAGTACACAAGTGTGTTAGATACTTAGTTATCCTTAGAAACATGATTAGGAATAAACTTGAAATGTTTTCCTATGATTCTCTTGATGATTTGACAAAGTCAGGCTTAAAATGTGAAAGAAAAACTAAATCTACCAAATATTAACATAAGACAAGTGCTTCAAATTCTACATTCAAAAAACTAATTCTAATGCATCTACATCAAAACATGGGACACATAACTATTCAACTAATGATATAAAGATTAGTCCTAACTGAGATGTTAAGGGTAAAACTAAAGTTGGTAAAATTTCCACTATGAAATGTTTAAAATGTAAAGGATATGTTAATTTTTCTTGAGAATTTCCTAATCCAAAAGTTTTTATCTTAAGTGAAATTGAGAACATAGAACCATGTATCAATGATGATGGCCGAGAAATTGAAGGTAATGATGATGTCTTAGTTATGTATTAAGAGGATGAAAATCCTTATTTGCTTGTAACACCCCCAAATTTACTACTGAAAAATTTCGTTTAAATCAAAGGCTTAGCAGAAGCGAAGGATAAAATTGTAAACTCGGGGACGTTACCACCACACTTAGTACCAGATCGGTTCACTCCTACCGTTCTAGTACTAAGTGCTAAGGCTAAATCTGATCAACATTAAGTACGAAGTATCATAAAACGCAAGACGGCATTTAACATAAATCATTAATAAGATATAAGCCAAACGGAAGTTAGAATAGGATTTAGGATTACAACCCCACAATACATTTTTCAAAACGAGAAACATAATACAAAATACAGCCAAACAAAACAAATCCCGAAGGATCAATATCTGGATTGCCTACTCTCTCGAGTCAAGCCTTCTACCCCAAAATAGTATCCGATCGTAACCTGCACAAGAGGCCTACTCCCCACCATCAGTGGATTATCACAGGACCCATTCAACCAAGGTAGTATCAGTACGGGTCCGATACTGAGTAAGGTAGCAGGTGCGCTAAGGCCGGCATACAAAACACACAACACAGTATACATGGCATAATCACGTGAGCAGCATGTAGTAAAAAGATGATAAAGGCTAGCTACAGTCCGGATAAACTTATTCTTTAGATCTCCGGTAAATATAGAGTGGATTCATAGCATAGTCTTTATCAATTCATGTGAGTGCGGGAACCCCACTATTATAGCCGGTGGACCGGAAATCATGCAGGGCAAAACGCACCTGGCCACTATTATAGCCGGTGGACCGGTCATGCAGGGCAGAATGCTCCTGGCCACTATTATTCGTCGGTGGACCGGTCATGTAGGGCAGAACGCTCCTGGCCACTATTATTCGCCAGTGGACCGGTCTGGCCCCGACTCACATGATGTTTCACTGTAATTACTTTGTGTCTTTCCCATGTCTTATCGTTATTACGTTCGGTTTGTTGAGCACGGAATCCCCCACTATTATAGCCGGTGGATCGGAAATCATGCAGGGCAAAACACGCTTGGCCACTATTATAGCCGGTGGACCGGTCATGTAGGGCACCCCAACCCTAACCACTATTATTTGCCGATGGACCGGTCTAGGTCCGGCTCAACATCTTCCTCTTTAAGTAATTAGTGTCTTAACATATATTATTTGAAGGTATTTTACCCTTGACATGCAAGACTAACTATATCCACACTTATCCTCCCAGGAGGGCCCGTCCCATATCTTGGGACTCTTGCGCCCCTTATCACACCTCGATATCCATTCCCTTTTACGCTTACTCAAAATGAAAACCAATTCCTAAGGGTGTGGGTTAAGGCCCAACACCTCGTGACATCCACTCCATGCTATCTCCCTCTAGGGTTTTCCCTTGGAAACCCTAATTGGACCTAGGTGGCCCAATTTTCTCTCACTTACACTACCATTACTCCATTTATCGTCCCACACCTCATCTCATTTAGATCCAATCCCAAATCATATCGCTTTACCTCTCGATTCCACATATGAACGAAAAAACCTGGTTGCCCACTTCAACTCTAGCACCTTTCTTCTCCCACAAGTAACCCCTCTCTTTTTCACCCAATATCTCTTCTCTCCCATGACACCCATAATCACCCCTTATACAACAATTCCCACTCTTAACCTATACTCCACTCTCCCTTAATCATTTTTACTTCCACATTTCTCAGATTACTACTTTCTCCCAAAACCCTAATCGGGTCCCTTATACACCCTTACACCAACCTACGTATTATTGTTCATCCCAAGTCTCCAAACGCTCCAAAATTCTCCCTTTAGCTTATTTACACCTTAATACAACTTTTCTCACTTAACGATCATACCCATGCAAACTTTCGAAGTTCCCATGCAAACCCTAGAATCCCCATGCATAGTTCTCATCTCTTATTCCTTTTGGTCAACCTCATACCCCCTTTAGTAACTCACTTCCCATTTATTTCTTTTTGTCCTTTCATCTCCAAGTCATAATGATAATCACCCTAACATGCATGTCCTAGAGGGTTACATCATGTCACAGTACATCATAATCACCACATAGGGATATCACATTCATGTCATGAGAAAACACATACCACGTACCTTAACTCCAAGTTGCGCTATGCATAAAACACGTTAAGGATAATCATGTGATACACAACAGGACATGATATATATATAAGGCACCCAAGGCATACAAGTCCCATAACACGTAGGAACCTTAGCCACATCCTTACCTAATATGGCACCAGTCTTGGAGCACGTTCCTACGCCTCCTCCGGGTTTTGACTTGATTCGCCTATAAGAGGGGAAGACTATGGATTAAATTCCTTCTAACCAAATTGACTAGCCTTCCTACCTTACCCTTATCACAACTTACCATTAGGGCAAAAATAATAATATTACTAATAATGACAAGGAACTAAAATAATAATAATAATAATAATAATAATAACCATAATAATAGTGCTAATAGTAATACTAGTGATAATAACAATAATGATGTTAAAATAATAATACTAAAGTTATAGGTCATTAATAATAGTAATAACAGTTATAAATATTTCAAGGCTAGGTTAAATAATAACATTAATAATAATAATCATAACATTAAGAATAACACTAATAATATTACTAAAAATAACTAGCATTTGTATAACAAGGGTTTAGGGGTTGGGGAGTTTAGAGGACCACCTAGGGGTGTTGGTGGCACAGGTGGCGGTGCACAATGCACGGCGGCGGCGACAGTGGCGGTGATGGGGGAGAAGAGAGGTGGAGAAGTGGTGGAGGGAGGAGAAAGGAAGAGGAGAGGATGGCAGGGGAAAAAGAAGATATGGGGAGGTAGAGGAAGCTCCCCTAGTGGTTTTAGAAGGTAGAGGGGGTGCTGGAAGTGGCGGCATAGGCGGTGGGCGGTGGTGAGAAGGGTGGCGAGGCTCGAAGCAAGGCTGCTTAGGAAGAGCTCTTTGCACGGCCAGGGTGGCTTGTGCAGAGCAAACCAAGGGGTGAGGGAGGCTAGGTTGGTGGAGGGTGATGCAAGGGAGAATTTCGTGCGTAGATCGGGCGGCGGTGACAGGGTGGTTGTTTGAAACGGGGATGGCGCAAGGGTGATTTCTGGGTTGGGGTTTCGAAAGAGCCCGATGTTGGGCTCGTGGGGGTATTTATAAGCTCGAAATGGGGGAGGATCGAGAGAGGGGCAGAGAAAGGTACGAGAAGGCGGGAAATTTGGCACACCGGCCGTCGGTGGCAGGCGGACGTGGGTCTGCCATGGCAGACCTGTGGTTCGGGTGGGAAAAAGGAAGGGGGCGGGAGCAGGCCTATGTGAGGTGTGGGGGTGGTCGGTCGGTCGAGGAGGGATAGACGGGCTTTGTAGAAGAGAGGGAGAAGGTGTGCAGGCGGCACAGAAGGCGGGGAAGAAGAAGAGGGGAAAAAGGCTGGACCGGTCGGTCCAGGGGAGAAAGAAAAAAGAAGAAAGGGCGACCGACCGGGCGGTTCGGGCGAAGGAGAAGCAGGGCGCCTGGCGTGAGAGACGGGGGGGGGAGAAAATTGATTTGGCCGGTGGGCTGGTCTAGTCGGGGGAAATGTGGGAGAGAAGGGAGAAAGGAGAGGGGGGAGAGAGAAAAAAAAAGAGAAAAGGAAAATAAGGGAGAAAAAGGGTTTAAGGAAAATAATTAGGGAAGTAAATAATTAAAATGACTTATGGGGTGAGTTATAGTATTTTTGGTAGATAATTAAAATTTAAGTAATTCATCGTAATATATCTTATTATATTAGTTTAAAAAAGGTAGCTTTTAGAAAAATATTGGTTTGAACTTTATTTAAATAAAATGTGTATGATAAAATAGCAATTTATTTATTTTAATTTATTAAACACCCACATCTAATTTGGTATACTTAAAATCCACAAAATAATTAAGTTAAATAAATTTAAAAGGAAAAATCCTCAACGTAATTAAATTAAATAAGGTTAAGAGTTAAATTATCCCTAATAAAAGTAATTTATTAAATTATAGGCTTTTAAAATTTTTGGGGGATTACATTTCTAGTACAAATGACATTACAAATACAGCCTAACGATCAGTCTACATGAAGTGATAAAATTTTTAAAACTAAGTGTAGAATTGGTGATAAAGTTTGTTTGGTCATAATAGATAGTGGTTCATGTACTAATGTAGCTAGTGAAAATATAGTTAAACAATATAGGCTAGTGACTTCTATACATCCTAAACCATATTCATTACAATGGATTAATAATGAAAAAGGAGATAAAGTGACTAAACAAGCCCTAATTAATTTTTGCATTAGTGATTATCATGATGAGCTATTATCAGATGTTTTACCTATGGATTCTTGTGGCATTTTACTAGGAAGACCATGGCAATATGATTGAAATGCAATTCATGATGATGTAACTAATGAATATGTGGTATTTAAGGATAAAAAAGAAATATAAATTGAAACCATCTTAATGTGATTATTTACAATTACCTGAGGTTAAAAAGAGCTTGTTATTATATGAACAGGAAATGATTGGTTGCATTGAGGAGGAGGGTGTTTGTTATGCCTTAGTGCTTATTTGGTACAAGGGTAATAGAGGTGAAAAAAATTACCCTCATATTTTATATATCTTATATAATCTATTTAAAATTAAATATTCTTATTCTAATAAATACCCATTTTAGATCTTAATTTGATCTAAAATGGGTATTTCATTAAATATATATTTATTATTATTAAAGACTTAATATAAAAGATAAAAAATAGGAGGAAATTTTTTCCACCCCTATTACTCCCATACCATACAAGCCCTTAGTAGAAAAAGTTTAGAAATTCAAACTTTACTAGTTTTCTTAATGAGTATAATGATGTATTTCCAAAATATTTACATCCTGAATTGTCACCTATTAGGGGTATAGAGCACGCTATCAATTTATTTCTTGGAATGACTTTAACTAATAGACATTCATATAGATGTAATCCAGAGGACACTAAGAAATTACAAAGGTAAATTTAAGAGCTAGTAAATAAGGGTTGCGAGAGAGAGCATGCGTCCTTGTTTTTTACCTACATTATTAATCCCTAAAAAGGATCGTACCTGGAGTATGTACATAGATTCTAGAGAAGTGAATAATATGAATAAAACATATTCTTTTCATATTTCTACATTAGATGACATGCTTAATGAGCTATTCAGTGCATGTGTATTCTCTAAAATAGAATTACTAAGTGGTTACCATCAAATGATGATTAGGGAAAGGGATGAATGGAAAACAATATTTAAAACTACATATGATCTCTATGAATGGGTAGTGACACATTTTGGGTTATGTAATGCACCTAATTCTTTTATGAGACTAATCAATGAGATTATTTGTCCTTTGTGAGGTAACTTTATTATATTTTATTTAGATGATATACTTGTATATAGCAAAAATGAATATGATCATCTTCTATATTTGAGGAAATTATTTGATAAACTATGAGAAACTGAAATGTATGAATAATTAGAAAAATGTGTATTTATTCTTCCAAGTACAGTGTTTCTTGGTTATATTATTAGTGTTGAGGATATTAAAGTTGATCCTGTAAAAATTCAAGCTATTTAAGAGTGGCCTATTCCTAATGATATACATCAAGTAAGAAGTTTTCATAGGTTAGTTAGTTTCTATAGGAGATTTATTAAAGATTTCTCTTCTATAGCTAGAGTTATTACTCAACTCATGAAAAAGGAAGATTTTATTTTAGGAAATGAAGCCACTTTTTGATACTCTCAAGGATAAATTATGCGACACTCCTATATTATCTATTCCTATTTTTGGCCTACTCTTTAGGGTAACTTATGATGTGAGTGGGGTAAGTATTGGAGGAGTTCTTTCTCAAAAAAGAAGACCTAAATCATACTTTATGAAAAACTAAATGGTTTTATATTTAGCTATTCTACAGATGACAAGGGATGTTTTGTCATCATACTTAAGTTTAGAGACATGGAGTCATTATTTGAGACCTAAATTCTTTGTATTATATACTGATCATGAAAGTTTGTAATAATTACATGGTCAAAATAAAATAAGTCCTAGATATACAAAGTGGGTAAACTTTTTACGATCCTTTGTGTTCTATGTCAAACACTTGAATGAAAAATAAAATATAGTGGTTGGTGCTCTCTATGGGAGATCTGTCTGACTTATCATTTTAGATGCTAAATTGTTAGAATTTGAAATGCTAAAAGAAATGTATCATACTAATGAATATTTTAGTGACGAATATCAGGCACATACAGAAAATGAAAAGCATGGTAACTATACAATACAAAATGGATTCTTATTTAAACTTAATAGACTTCATGTATTGAGATCAAGTCTAAGGGATTTACTTGTAAAAGAGGTACGTGAAGGAACTATTGCAGGCCATTTTTGTACTCAAGAAAACATTAGAGATATTATAAAAATATTTATATTGACAACACATGATAAAAGTTATAAAAATTGTAGTAAAATGATGTGGTACATGTAAAAAGAGAAAAAAGTTTCTTTCACAAAGGTTTATATACACAATTACCTATACCTAATCAACCATAGGAAGGAGTTAGTAAGGACTTTACATTAGGGTTTCTTATAACACAAATAGTTAGTGATTATATTATATTCGTAGTAGATAGGTTTTCTAAAATGGCTTATTTTATTTAATGTAATAAAACTAATGATGCTACACATATCTTTCATTTATATTTCAAGGAAATTATGAGACTGCATGGCATACCTTAAATTATTGTATTAGATAGGGATGCCAACTTTCTTAGTTACTTTTGGAAAAAATTTTGGCATATGTTAGGCACGGTGTTATTATTTAGTACTTCACATCATCAACAAACTAAAGTTATTAACCATACTCATAGAACTTTGTTCAGAGGGTTGGTAAGTAAGAGTACT
Source organism: Tamarix austromongolica (assembly GCA_039764185.1). NCBI lineage: Eukaryota > Viridiplantae > Streptophyta > Magnoliopsida > Caryophyllales > Tamaricaceae > Tamarix > Tamarix austromongolica. Next base: position 20,128,530 of record CM077813.1, on the reverse strand, counting down.
AGAGATTGGGATATTATGTTAGCTCATACAAAGTTTACTTATAATGGAATTCCACCATGCACTACAAGTTTGAGTCCATTTGAAATTGTGTATGGATTGAATCCTTAAATAATAATTGATATGGTACACTTAGAGAAAGGTAAATGTAAAAATTATGATGCCAAGGAATGAGTAGAGTTCTTCTAAAATATTCATCAACAAATTAAAGGTAACAAAGAATGAGCCAATGTAAAATATCAAAAAGAAACTAATTGCACTAAAAGATTATTTTATCCTGGTGATATAGTGTGGTTACATTTGCATAAAGAAAGATTTCCAAATCAAAGGAAACATAAACAAATGTCATGAGCAGATGAACCACTTAAAATCCTTAGAAATTCGGAAAAAATTCTTATCAACTTAAACTACCTGAATCGTGTAACGGTGTTCAAGGAATTTAATGTGGGTGATTTGTATCCCTACTATAGTGATGTCAATTTGAGGAAAAAGTCTTCTTGGTTTGGGGAGAATGATGCAGGAGCATCCATAGATGATCCTCAAGGTGATAGTAATTTGACATACTTGATTATGGAACCAATCACACTACGTGTCTTTGATAATAATACTATGATTATCCTTAACGATATCACTTTAATTTATTCTTGTGGGTATGCAACATATTTGTAAGAATAATAAAATCCATTTAAGAAGTAAAAATACCTAAGATATTCAAGTGTTACAAGCTATTGAAAAGGAAGCTATTATACTTGAAAGTGAACTCTACAAGTCAAGAAGACCTAGTAAACGTTTTAAGTCAGCATCATTATTTTGATTAGGATTCTTCTTAATTTTTTTCATGTATTACTTATCTTAATATCTTTGTAATATTCTTTGTTGATACATATATTACATATGATATAAATACATTGTTAATACTAGTTTATGTTCTAGTTAGCCATTTGTGTGTCTTGTGGCTAAATTATGTTAAACTTTTATATTAGACATGATGTGTTGGCACTTGTAACATGTTGATGGTTTAGTAAATTTAAATCTAATACAAGTAATTTAATTGGTTAATTCTCTCTTTTTTATTGCATAATCCTTTCTAAGACTACTTGGAGTAATCTTAAATATGTGACATTCAAAGTTGAGTTCTATGAGTTCTTGTTAAATTCTGTTTTAACTTTTTTCTTTAATATCTTCATTTATCCTTCCAAATTCAACAAAAACCGATGCTACTTCAATTGCAATCACACAATCTTCATCTACCCTTGATGACTTGTGTCAGATATGAATCGTGTTATTTATAAATTTACATTTCTACTCCTATAACATGCAAATAAGAATCATCAAAAACTAATCTTAGTTATGCTCAAAAATCAACATGGAATATATTAAAATATGTCTAAAATGAGCAAGGAATTCACTACATTAACTATCATGACAAGCAAAGTAGGGCGAGGTAAAAAAAAATCCAAATCAAAATAACCCTAACTCTAACCCTAAACATGCATAATATTTTTAGCAAAAATTTATATATTAGCATACACATACATCCTCATATTTTATGTACCACTAAAGTATACATATTAATTAATTTCACATGCTAATATATATTACTTTACAAATCATATAATTGCACACAAAAGCATAATATTTCACGCTCTCAACTTCTAGCAAAGCAAGAAAATTTCCATAACATAAACCTAGCATGGTTATATTAAAATAATAAACCTATCGCATTTAGACCCAAAATTCTACCATCTATAATGTATTTGGATTTACTTCTGAAATAAATAAAAATATAGTACAATAATGCTTCTTCTGAGGCCACCCCAAGAGTTACTTAAGAACACATCCAAAAATACATATCATAAGAGTGCCCATTTCTAGAACATAATTACTTTAATAAAACATCTAAACAAATGATAACCAAGGCTAATGGTTGAAAAAAAAGAAGGAAAAAACTAGCCAAGGCTTATGTTGGTGGTGCTTGAGGTTGGTTGTGTACTAAGTCTTGTGCAAGGAACAATTTACTAGAAGGGATGCGTTAGCAAAGATAAGTAAGGCTAGAGGTTTTCTAAAGGTGAACAATGTGGGGACAAGTGCTGGGGAGGTTTCTTTGAGGGAAATTTGGGGATGCTAATGCAATACAGAGCAAGTGATGTGAGTAATAGACCCAAGAATAGGACAGTTAATATGAGTTATTCATGATGGTAAGTTTTGTCTACTTCATGGTTTTATGCAAGGGATGTTTAAAATGCTAGAAGATCAAGTAAGGAATACTATTTGGTAGTGGTAACTTTTGGCGAAGTTAGGGGAGAAGTTGTAATGGTTGTGACTGCTAGAGATAAAGCTTGGGTGGAGCGCTATTGCGTATAGCCAAGAAAACAAAAGGGATAGTTATAGGAAAGAAGAGAATAAAGTGATAGAGGTGTAGAGCTAAGGAAAATATTGTAATGGAGGAATGCGATGGTGATGTTTGTTGGTAGCATGAATGTTGGTGCAACAATGGCAAGGAAAAGAAAAAAATAGGGTGAATAGTTGCAATGCATGCAAGGAATAAGGAAAAAAATAGGGGGAATCTAAGATAGAGAAAACTAAAATGGAAGAAGAGTGAGGTAGGGGTCAAAGGGGCTAGCTATGTGAAAACAAGTGGGTAAGAGATAAGGTTGGTTTTAGGGGAATCAAAAGCATAAAGGAACAAAGGGAAATGAGGGTGGTTTTGGTTGTGCAATGGGAATAAACAATGAAGAAGTGAGGTTGGGTTCCTAAGAGATGACAAATAGAAACAAACCAGGGGAATGTTGTTTACAAATATGGTTATGCAGAAAAGAAAAGAAAAAGTTGGGCAAGCTAGTTGTGCGATGTGGAAATGAAAAAGAAACAATGTGAGGGATACTAAGTTAGTGATGGTATGTATGCATGGAAAGGAAGATTAAAGGTTTGTGTTTACCTGACAAATTTAGGTTATGATGTAGGACTAGGTAGAGGGGTGTGTTTAGGAGGGGGTACATTTTGGTAGAAAAAGATGCATGGGGAGGAGTGAAAGCAATGAATATAGGTTGTAGTGTGTAGAATTTAACTTTGTTGGGGTTTGGTTTGATTCCAACTAGTTAGGCCAGTTAGGATAAAAAAAAATAAAAAAAAATAAAGAGACTAATACATACAAAAATTATACCCAATTTATTTCTCTTAAAATTTTAATATACTCTACTATATTATAGGCATAGATACTAATACACATAATAATAAAACATCCGACCGTAAAATTATTTCTATATTTAATTATACATTGTTATTAATTTTATAATTAGAGTTTCTACAAATAGGATCTTAAAATACCATTATAGAGAGTTAGAATTTGTAACCAAAGATCCATGCTATAATGTGAACATTTTCTTAACAATTCCTTAAATTATTCTCATCCATGATATAGTGGTTGTAACATCATATAAATTAGGCCTATAATGGTTGAAAATGCATGTGTTCAATGACGATTTGATGTTGTATAATATTTTTTTTGGAAACATATTTTGGGTTTGATTTGCAAAGGATTTAGGAAAGTGTGGAAAAAGAAAGAAAATGGTTTTACGGCATACGAGTCGATTGGTTTCATGAAGTGATTGATTGGTCCATTATTTTCAATTGGGTTTTGCTTTAGGGTGAATAGTTGAATAGTTTCAAAAATTTATCAACTAATTTGCATGACATAGGCCTTCTTCAAATTTAAATTGAGAAGAGAAAATCCTTCTAATAATATTAATTCTTGGTAATCAAGCTATGAATTATTTTTTAAGCCATCATTAATGATTTTTGATCATTAATCTAATATTGCCTTTATCTCAAATATATTTGGAGGGGACTAGAATTATTGAAAATGTGGTTGATAAGCTCATTACCATTTTCTTCTTCTTCCTTGAATGGATGATCCTAACCCTTCAACCCCATTAAAGATATGAACTTGTTTTCCTTCCTTTTTGTCCATTTTTCCTTCTGCATTGTTATTTTCCAAGGTTACGTTAGCATATAAGGTTGCTATAGCAAGCAAGAAAAAAATCCACATAATCATTCCATCTTAACCATTGTTACCCTCTAACCATATGGTGTGATTTTCATTAGTTCTTATACAATTTTAATCCATATATTTAGGTATTCCATTTATGCCAAGAATCTAGATTAAATTATCCATTACTAGCATCATAGCATACACAACCAAATTTTCCTATTAAAACCTTTCAATGACACTTGTTAAAGATACCATTAATTATGAATCAATTAATCCATACAATCTAGTAGGTAACTTTTGCCATGTATGTTTTCCTCATTAAGGAATCATATTACAACATAATCTTAAATCTCAAATCATACCAAAATTTAAATAAAAAAACAACACTAATGAGCCTAATTAGGTGATTAGTTTGGGCTAACGTGCTCTAGAGGATTAGTTCAAGAGGGTGAGGCATCATCACCCACCGATCTTCTAGGGTGAGGCATCATCACCCACCAATCTTTAAGGGTCAAAAGTACCCTGACATGGAGAGAAGGATCAAAGCCATGGAGAAGACCTTCACCACTTGTGGTTATCCATTGGATAAGAGGGTGGACATTGTAGTGTATTACTTGATGGGAAGAACATACACATGGTGAAGGAGCATCCAACATAAAGGGAAAGAGCTTACTATTTGGGGACCTTTTCTTAAGTTGCTATGTACCCAATTCCACCCCACTCACCTCCATATAAAGAAGTATGATGAGTTCATAGCCCTTTATCAAGGGGGCATGGTGGTGAAGGAGTACTACACTAAGTTCATGGTCTTTATTTAATTCACTTTTGAGTTTGAGGTCACTAAGGCAATACAGGTTCATCGCTTCAAGATTGGCTTGGGAATTAGGCATCTAGATTTTTTGGTGGGAATTACTACACACGATATGGATGGAATGCATGAGTAGGCCTTGGAGGCTTCCTAGTTCTTCTAAACCTAGAGTACCCAATTGGGAAGCAAGAGGAAGTTTGAGGGTTGTCAACGACTTGGTGATAGGAATAAGGCTTAATTTGGAGATAGCATGCCGCTTAAGTATGGCCAGAGTATGGGGTCAGCACCCCGATTTAGAGGTTAGTCTAGGGGGACGTATTGAGGACAGGCATTACCACTACAAGCATTGCAGAACAGATCATTCAGAAGTAGATTATAGGGGCAACAAGGTGACTTACCACATATGTGATATGGTGGGAAAAAGATTCTATGAGTGTCATGTTGGAGGTAGTAGTGTTTAGAGATATTAGTATCAAGCTCAAAGCATCAGATCTATACGGTAGCCACATCCACAGACTCTTAGGGTTCTTCCATCATTAGCTAGTTTTGTTAGTTGTACCAGTCAGCCCTAATGTCCAAAACCTTATTGACTTCAATAAGTTCAAGGGTCAGGTAGTGCTATAACGGTTCCATTTGGAGGATGTATGAACGTTGTTACCAAGTCAAAGGTAGAGCATTAGGCTAGTGTGGTAACTAGTATGATTATTGTCTCTAACTTTCTAACATATATATTATTTTACTGTAGTCTACCACATTCTTTTGTGTCACATGCATTAGTATCTAGAGTGGTGTTATCTTCTTCTAGTAGTATTTCCACTTTTTTTATGTTGCCTTCATAGAATAGGATTGCATTCTTTATGCTCTAAAGGGGTGCCCTTGATAGTTGGGGGAGTAGAGTTTCTCTTAGATATCAATAGTTTAAATTTTGTGATTTCAATGTGAATTTTAAAAAGGAAATTTTGGTTAAGTATAGAGCATTGATAGATTAGGCGTAATGAGGATATAATGATGTTAGGATTTCGTAGAGGAAGTGTGGCCCTAGCCCCATTGTAAATATCATATCCGTAATCATTATTAGGGTTGTTAATGATCCGAATAACCTTAGGCTCAAGCTCAGCTTGTTTAATATTTTTTTAGGCTTGAATTTGACTTGAGTTTAAAGCAAGCCAAACAAACCCAGATTGAGCTTGGCTCAATTTGGCTCATTTAATTTTTTTTAAAAAAAAATTAATGAACCAAATCTGTTCATTTATCATGATTTGATTTGTGACTCACCTCACTTAAAAGTTAAATAAACCCAATCATCTCATTTAGTCATTTGGCTTCTTTAAAGGCTCATTTAACTCTTTGGCTCATTTATTATGTAAATTCTATACAAGTCCATTCTATTAAATAATGAGCCAATATTATATATGGGTAGAATCGAGCTTAAGATATATTTGAGGTATCTCATGAACAAATGAGCCGAACCTTTCTTGGCTCAAGATCGGCTCATTTAATAAATAAGCCTATAAAGAAGGCTTAGATTTAATTAGTTTTACTAAACAAATGAGTTGAGTTTAGCCCTTACCAAGACAAACCGAGTTAGCTCACGATCTTGCTCAGTTTTTCAACAAGTGTAATCATGATGAGTACTCTTATTCATAAGGGGTATCAACTTTTCCTGTGTAGTGTTTGAGAAACAGAAGCTGATGAGAAATTGCTATAACAAATTAATAGAATCTCGATGTGTTCTTTAATGAGATTATAGGAATGTTGCTCGTTCAAGATGTTGATTGTACCATATATATATTAATAGGGATGAAATTGGGATTTAACACCCCATACTACATGGCACCTATAGAAATGAAAAGTTTTAAGGCTTAGTTAGAAGTGTTATTGGAGAAGGGATACATTAAACCAAGTGTATCACCATGAAAAAACCTGAGATTGTGCATTGACTATCGAGGGTTGAATTAAATTAACGTGAATAATTGTTATCTATTTCCAAGGATTGAATACCTGTTCGACCAATTCAAGGGCACTATAGTGTTCTCTAAGATTGAACTTTGGTCCAATTACCATAAACTAAGGATAGCAGAGGAAGAGCTGACATTTCAGACAAGATATAGCCATTAGGAGTTCATAGTGATGCCTTTCGAACAAACTAATATGCTAGAAACATTTATGTCTCATGAACCATATTTTCTAATAGTTTTTAGATAAGTTAATTGATGACATCCTTGTATACTCTAGTGATTGAGAGAAGCACCAATAACATTTGAGGAAGGTCTTAGCATTGTTAAAGGGACACTAGTCGTATATTAGGCTATCAAAGTGTGAGTTATGGCTAGATTAAGTGGATTTCCTTGGGAATTAAGTCTAAAAGGATGGTGTGCAATGTATACTTCCAAGTTTAGAGAATTTTCCATGTGGGAAACACAAACTTCTATCAAGGAGGTGCATAGTTTTCTAGAATTAGTCGGTTACAACAGTAGGTTTGTCAGAGACTTCGATAATATAGCTCATCTGTTGACTAATTTGCTAAAGAAAGCTATGTGATTTTAATTAGATGAGAAGTGTGGTGAAGCCTTAGAAGAGTTGAAGAGGCACTTGACTATCTCCCCAATTCCCACATTATCATGTGGATCTGATGGCTTTCAAGTATACAACGATGCTTCTAAGCATAGGTTAGGTTGTGTACTAATGCAATATTAGAGAGTGGTGGTGTATAATTCTCAAAAACTAAAGCAACATAAAAAGAACTATCAGATGCATCATTTAAAGTTTGTTGTGGTGGTATTTGCCCTTAAATTTTGAAGGCATTACCTCTTTGGTGCGGAGTGCAAGTTCTACATCCATCATAAGAGCCTCATATACATTTTCACATAGTTAGAGCTAAATTTGAGACAAGGATGATGGTTAGAACTAGTCAAGGATCATGATACGGAGCTGACCTACCACGAGTATAAGGCCAATATGGTGGTAGATGCACTTAAATGGAAGGTATCACATTCCTTGACTATGATCGTGTTATTAGATCATCTTTGTTGACAACTTAAGGAGATGGAGATCAAGTTGATCACTATAGGTAATTTGGAGGAAAGAATGAGTGCAATCACCATCATACCTTCAATCTTTGAGGAGATTTGATCTAGTCAACTTGCTGACATTAAGCTTGAGATGATCAAACACGGTATTAAAAAAGGTAGAGTTATAGGTTTTTAGCTCCATGAGGACAGTAGTTTTAGATACCATGGTGGGCAATGTATACCATGGGGATGTGTTGAGCTCAAGAGGAAGGTCATTATACTCCTTATTCCATCCATCCTGGCGGGAATAAGTTGTATAATAATTTCAAGAAGATATATTGATGGTCCCATATGAAGCGTAAGGTTGTAGAGTTTGTTGCCTAATGTTTGACCTATTAGATAACATTAAGCACAAGAGGCCAATAAGGTTTGTAAAACAAATAAAAGTTTCAAAGGGGAAGTGGGGCAACATATCAATTATAATACCCCAATTTTTCACTTTCAAAAACTTTTGTTTAAAATAGTGTAGGAACTGAAATTATACCTAGGAAAATGGGGTGTTACCATTGTACCTAATATTAGGGCTGTTCACGGTTCAAATATCCGATATTTTGGATATTTGATTGTCGGATATTTGAAATTTCGGATATCTAAAAATGATATTTGATATTTGATTTGAGACTTCGGATATCCGGAAGATCGGATATTTGAATTTCTGGATCGGATATCATCGGATATCAAATATAACTGATATTATCCGAATACAATTTCAAATTTAAAAAAAATACCAAATGACAAATATATTTCATATTATTCGATTTGTTGAGCGAATGGTGAGCAAATATCCGATTCGCTTAGCAAATATCCGACTTACTCAACAAATATCCAATGTTAAAACTAAAATAAGAAAGGAGTGGATGGAGTCTATCGGTATGCAGAGTATTTTTATTTTTATTTTTATAAATATCTAAAAAGGGATTGTATTAAAAATATAATTTCAATTAAATTAAATTTTTCCTCAAATAATAAATAAAGTAAGTAAAAATTATACACAAACACATATAAATTTATTTATATACAATTATATATAAAATAAAAAATTATAAAAAAATGTATAAATATTTTTCTTCGGATCGGATATTATTTGTATTTGTCGGATCGGATATTTGGTTTGTTTGACTTTTCATTGACCGGATCGGATATTTGATTTGAAAAAGAAAATCGGATCGGTTATTTGCTTTTTCGGATCGGATCGCTTCGGATATCAGATCAAATAAACAGATATCGGATAACATGAACAGCCCTACCTAATATAGTATCGACGTCTGTTGCCTACCAAATATCAGATACAAGGCTAGAACCAATCAATACATATAAAATAGAGTGCGTCAACATAAATTACATAAATATTTTAAAATATTGTTTACATTGAATGACCTTAGTGGTCCCTGACCAAATCAATATAGGAAGATAAATTGTTAAGAGTATAGGGTTATACTAAAACAAGATTAGGGTGTGGCCCCTAAAACCAAAACCACAATACACCACATACCCCCAAAAAATCTTTAGATGTCCACACTCTCAAGACCTGATCCCAAGTTGAGGTAGCTCAACCACTAGCCATCACCAAAAACTTACACAAGGCCCTCTACTCATGGAAATGAGTATGTGATCAAGCAAATGGGCACATGAGTATACTACATACTGAGTAAGCCAAGTTTCTTCCTCAATATAAACAGTATACAAAATCTATCATATGATGAATATCATATAATGAATATCATCTTTCATATGCCTCATGTTATGCCATTTACGTAAAGATAATAATTCATCAAAATATGCCATCATGCATAAATCAAGAAACATAAAATATATATCATGCTTATCTTCATATTATAGTCATATAGGTAATTACTCATGTACAAAACAGATTAAGTTAAACAACCACTAGGGTTTATTTTCCTATTTACTCCTCCGATTGGATTACACCATTATCTTACCTCTATATTAGTGTAGGTAAACGCCTAGTCAATCCTTCCAGTCATTAACTAGTTGGTCATTTAAGCCTATATCAAATGTACATACAAGATTTTTTACTTTTTGGTCATTTATACCATTATTCCCATGATAATTCAATTATAAATCATTCACATAGTCATTATATAAATTTATCATCTAATTACTTATCATCCCACTATTTATTATCTAGAGATCGACAATGCACCAGTCCATGGTCTCACGTACCATAGAATCTTATCTAAATAAAGGGATATAAAGTTCAGGTAAATGCCAATCACTAAAGTGGACATAAGTCCAAGAAGAAGCCAATTACTAGAATCGACATTAGTCTAGGTCAAAGCCAACCAATATGAACATAACTCTAGGCTGAAGCCAACAACCTAAGTAATTAAATCCGTTAGTATTGATAATTCCTAGTACATTATTAGTAACTAGTCAATCAATTTAGGCAAACCAATCAACTGTTCATAGATTATTCAATCAGTTTTATCCAACAAGTCAATGGAATTAAGCAAAGAGCAAGACCAAGGTCTTTGTAGGTTTACCAGTCGATGGGTTGGGTCAACCAGTCAACTGTTCTAGGGACTAGTCCATCGAGTTGACCTAACTAGATGATTACTTTACCCTAGAATAGCATCAAACAATCCTTTTCAAGCAGATGATGCTTATAGATCATCATTAAGGCATATTAAAACATTTATTAACATAATATAATGGACTTTTATCCAAACCAACATGAATATCTCAACATTTAATTATCACATCCCATTTATCTCAAGTGTTATGCGTTTACTTAAAATATATAATCTACCCATCCAAATAAATTTTATAAGCTATATACATGCATGCCAATATATAACATCAAATTAAGAAAACTCATATCATGTAGGAATACTCATAGTCCATTTTAAAATAAAGAATCACTTACTTGATGTAGGCAAAACTCCCTTAAACAAGAAACTTTAGTCTCTAAAAATCTCAACTTTTAAAACCTTAAAAACAATAATATCTAACTTAGAAATTGGTTTAAAAAAATTAATTAATTAGAACGTGAAATAAAAGGAAAGGAGGAACATACCACACTTAAAGTAAAAATAGGGAATACTTTGTTGAACAATGCAATCCTTTCACCTAAATCTAACTCTTCCTTGACTAATAATTAAAATAAAAGAGAGATAGAGTTCGAACTGTAGAAAGGAAAAGGGTGAATCCATAGAGTTAAGGAATTTTTATGGCTAAAAGAATGGTGAATAAAAGGGGTTATTAGGTCTTTTTATAGCCAACCAATCAAAATAAATCATAGAGGTTTCATAATCAATTTAGAAACCCTAATACTTACCATTTGAATTCGATTTAAACAGATAGATTTTGTCCAAGATATGTTGACTTATTCTTTCGAGATCAAATTATGTTTCTAGAGAATGCAGGTCAATTAGGCCAGAATTGAAATTCACAAGAAAGTTAAGAGAAGGTCAGCGTGGAAGGAACCTACAATCTTGTCAAAGTTGTGCCTAAGATTAAAGCATTGATCCTAGAAATATGTATAGGAGAGAAATAGAATAAGACAAGACTAAGGTTATCTCTCCCCCTCAATTGTCCCAATCAACCTCAAGATTGATCTAAGGTAGTATTTCGAGCTAAGTTCATCATGAAAAGGTTAAGAACCTTTTAGGGACAATTTAATAAGGGTTAACAAGGTTTCATTTTAGTATAAGAAATTTTTTTATAAAAAATTGAGTTTCAAAAATATACCTAACTTGAAAAACCAGTGAATGTTCTACAAACTAATTGATTGGTTTTGGTAAAAAAAAACCCCCATTTTTTCGAAAAGACGAACCAGTCGACGGGTTCATGGAATCGGCCGATTGGTTCGCCAAAAAAACTTAATATATTTCATTTTGCAACTTTATTTAAAATCAAAAATCACCTCAAACCGAGTAATAATAGCAAATTATAATAAAAAATCTAAAATTGGCATAATCTGAATCCATCATTTTCCAAAAAATATTGGGCATTATATCTATAGAATTTGTGGTGGGTCTTTTGAAGACCTATTGTGGATTTGATTCCATTTGGGTTGTTGTGGATCACCTAACTAACTAGAAAACTGTTTATACCCGTAAAGACAACATGGAATATGAAGCAGTTAGTTGATGCATATAGGAAGCATGCTATGAGACTTCAAAAGGTCCCTAGAGACATCGTATAAAACAAAGACTCTTGATTTTTGTCACACTTTTGTCAAAAGTTGCACATGGATTTTGGGACTCAACTGAAGATGAGTATTAATTTCAACCTAGCCATAGATGGTTAGATAAAAAGGACCATTTAGACATTAAAAGGCATTCTTAAAAGGCATTCTTAAAGCATGGTTAGAAAGTTTTTCCACAACAACAGTTACCACATAAGTATTAAGGTGGTATCTTTTGAGGATTTATATAGGAGGAAGCGTCATACTCCCTTATATTGGAGTATTATAAGCAAGATATTTATTTTTGGACCAAAGATGATTAAGGAGACAATAAGGCAAATCCGATTGATTTAGGACCATATGAGAGTAGGCTAGGATCGGCAAGAGAGCTACGTAGATTTGAGAAGATGGATCAATGGTTACAAGGTGGGTGATAGAGTCCTTTTTAGTGTCTCTCCCATCAAGGGAGTAATGAGGTTCAGTAGAAAGGGTAAGCTTAGTCTAAGGTACATTAGATCGTAGGAGATTCCAAGACAATTAGCTAGAAAATAAACACAACTTTTTTCCCCAAATCAAACTCTTTTTTATTTAAGGATAAAATAAGAGGGAGATTGAGAAAGGATCAAAAGAGTAAATCATGTTAAAGTGAAGGTGATAATTAAAAAAGAGTAACCAATACATATGTTAATAAAATTCAAAACATTTAAGTGGCTAAAAAGAGGTAAAAGGAATATATGATTAGTGTTTTTTTATAACTAATGAATTAGTTAAGGAATAAGTGAAAGAGTAAAACAGATTGAAAACCCAAATTTTACCAATGGAATGTTGGTTGAATAGGAAGATTTATCAATGATATTCTAACTTCCTTCTTAAAACTCAAATTATTTTTTGGGATTAAACCAATCTATTTGTTAGTTCAAACTGATCGACTAGTCCTTAGAATAGTTAACTGGTTGGCCAAACTGATCGATTAGTTGGTCAGTTGTGACCTTGGTTGCTCTTTGCTTGAATCCATTTATTATTTTGGTAGAGATGATCGATTCGTCTCAAAATAATCAACTAGTTTGAGTGAACCTTGTGTTTGGATAAACCAAACCAATCGACTAGTTAGCTTAAAAGGATTGATTAGTTAGTCAAACCGATCGACCGATTAGGCCAAACAGATCAACTAGTTCAACCATATTTTGTGATTTTGACCTTTCAGACTTGATATATTTTAATACTATATCCAATGTTGATATATGATTATTTAATAATGGAAATACACTTTTGGCATGGATTAAAAAACCTAATGGATGGATCAAATAGATCATAATTCATGGAATTCTCAATAGGTGTTTATAAAGTCTCTAGTGGAAAACTTTGAATAAGTATGTTATGAATTTAAAAGGAAATGCAATCTAGATTATATGCCTAAAATGGATTATCATGATGGATTGATTAATATTTGTTAAGAACTAATGGAAAGTCCATAACATGGTTGGGGGATAAAAATTTTTAAGAGGGAATCAATATGTGGATGTATTAGGTGAATGTTTTATAAGCTTTATATGATCATATAAACTTGGAAAATAATACCCTAATCACTTAAAGTGGAAGATGATCGATTTGTATATGGATCTAGGTTACCTAATTCTTGATTAGCTATTATGAGTTAGTCTACCTTTGGGCATTTATTGGTGCCTTCAACTTTTCCTATGGGTACGGTCCTATTACCTTACCTACTCTAGACACTAATAATGTACTAGAAGGTATTGTTACTAAAGGGTCTGATCACCTAAGTGGTTTTTGGCTTCAGCAAGAGTTTATGTCTATTTGTAGTTAATTAGCTTCGACTAGAATTTATTTCCTCTAGTTTTGATAGACTTTCATGGTATATGAGACCATGGGCTGATTCATATTTCATCGTTCAATAAGAATGTTGATAAAGAGAAAAATTAAAGGAAATGAGCAAGAAGAGAAATAATGGCGTATAAATAAATGACCTTATAGATTATGTAATTTGGAAAATGGATCCAATGGAAAATTATATGAACCAATGGTAGAAATGCTAATAGTAGTTTGAATAACCTACTTAGTAAGTTGTGTGTTGTTATCTATGATATTTTTTTGTGATGTTAAGCATGATAAGTCCTGAATTTTCTAAGGTATGGATGGTATAAAGTTCTAATGCACCATATAACCATGATAGAGCATGTTCATCTAATTATATGACATAAACATGGCACATTATAGTATAATCTCCACATTATTCTAGGACTTTGTGTGCATATAACTCCATTGAAGAGGTAACTCAACTCACTCAATATAAAGTGTACTGATGTGCTTATTTTTCAATTACATGATCACTACCAAAAGTTGAGGACCATGTATAAATTTTTGTTGATGGCCATTAGTGGGCTTACCTCATTCTAGGCTGGGGTTTGAGAGCATGGACATCTAGAGTCTTTTTTTTTGTCCTTGATGGACTAGGGTTGGGCTATGCCACATTTTTGTGTTCTTTCATTTGTAATTTTGTACTCTATGTTAATTCCCTTTTATGTATTTAAGCATTCATAAACATAATAGACATTTTTAACATGATTAAGGCTCCAAAATCTAGCCATATCATAATCACAACATCATTATTACAAAAAATAGAGATTACACATGTTCAGATACTAATAATGTTGCAGTCACATAGAATCACCCATAATTTCTCATAAACTCGTACTTTTCACAAAATGATTAAATACTCCAACATGCATAACTCAAATGCAAAAATTATCATATATGTATATAGAGATAAGAAATATACAAAGTATGCTAGCTCACATGCTTAGTTATACCATATTTCAAAGGAAAAAATGACTTACTTGAAAGCTTAACACAATTCCACACTAAGAAAGCAAAACTTTTAGTTAAAAGATCCTAACTTTCAAAACCTTATAACAAGAAGTTAAACTCAGAAACCTCCAAATACTTATTATAAACCATGAAATATGAATTGCAGGAAGAAAACAAGATCTACCACCTCCAAGGAGATTCGAAGACAATTAGCTAAAAAATAAACTCAACTTTTTCCCATAAATCTAACTCTTTCATGCTTAAGGATAAAATAAAAGGGAGATAGAGAATGTATCAAAAGAGTAAATCAAGTTAAAATGAAGGTGATAATTAAAAAAGAGAATGTAATACATGTTTTAATAAAATTTAAAACATTTAAGTGGCTAAAAAGAGGTAAAGGGAAGATATGATTAGTGTTTTTTATAACTAATGAATTAGTTAGGGAATAAGTGAAAGAGTAAAACAGACTGCAAACCCAAATTTTACCAATGGAATTTTGGATGAATAGGAATATTTATCAATGATATTCTAACTTACTTCTTAGAACTTAAATGGTGATTTCCTATAAAAGACATGTTGGGATCCTCTAGAAAATGGTTGAACACAAGAAAGAAAATGTGTAGATTATTGTGGGAAGAAATCTCCCACTTTTGCAATGATATCCTTGAACAAGTCATATATTTCAAGGTCATACAAAGGATAGAGGAAGAAGAAGACAAAGGCTGAGGTCATCCTCCCCCATTTTGGCCAAAATTATACCTTTAAATTTGATGGAGACAAAATTAAAGATTGATAAATTATTAATGGGGTTAAAGATTACTTATAAATAGCTAGAAATTATATTATCGGGGTTCCATTTTCATGAGATTAATTTTTTAAAAACAAAATCAAACTAAAAAACTCTCCGCTTAACAAACTATTTGATTGGTTCCCCAAATCAATCGATCGATTTTATTAAACAAAATTTAATGTATAAATGAGCAATTAATAGAACAAACTAATATCTAACACCACTAGAACACTATTGAAAACAATAATTTCCCTTTATATAAACATCACAATCACAGGGTATTACATTATATACCCCCCTTATTTTTCCCATTAAATTTGAGGTATTCTGGAAAACCCAGCTTCTATTTTCCTCACTTTTTCCTAACCACCAAATTGCATCTACTTTTTCCCTCGCTTATTGTTTCACTTATCTTCTCCTCTTCCCCTTAGCTTCTTAACTTCTACAACTCTTCTAATACTTCCTCTAAATCATTTTTTTAACTCTTAAGCAAGATAGGGTTAGATTTAGAAAAATATTGGGAGCTTTAATCCTTATGTCGGTGTCTGATGTAGTATAGGTTGATTTATATAATTTTCTTAACCTCTTTTTAGGCTTCTATTTTTATGGATTTTAAGGATTTATACTTAGTTTGAATCTATTCTTTTTAAGGTGTTCAAGGCTGCAACATTTTCAACTCAGAGTTATTTCGACAAGGTTATTTTTAATAAATTTTACTTAAGGTAAGTCATTCTTACCTTTTTATGTGGAGTGTCTGAGAATGTGATATGGTATAGATTTTCATTACTATGATTTTTTTAAGTGAACATTTATGATAATAGTGGCGTTTATATGAACCATGATGTGTATATGGTTATGGACTTAAGAGGTTGGTGATAATATGGGTAATTTATGATTTGAATGCGATGATAAAGATTTGATGATTATATATTAAGAAATATGATGGTTGTATATTTAGGGTTTTGGAGTGATATGGTTTGTCGCTTAAGGTTAGGGTTTAAGATTATGGTTTTAGATGTAAGATGAAGATGATGATGATGAATGATTGTGATGATGATGATTTGATTAATATATATTTTGAGGATTTTATGGAGATGATGAACGTATTAGAATCATAAAATTATTATCTAGGGTTTGGATATAGAATAATTATAATTAATTAAGAATAATAGGTTGAAGATGAAGTTGAAAATGATAAATGTTATGTTGAAAGTGGTGGCTAGTGTTGAAGATTGGCATAGGTTATGGATGGGTTTAAGGATAATACTTAACCTCTGATTCACAAAAACAAAGAGATTAATGATTTCAATAATAATCACTCACATAGAATTGATTATAATTGAGGGGAACTCACAAATAACTAAAATAACGAATAACTTGCATTTTCAATCAAATTTGGCTATGCGTATAGATGTGTAATGCCAAGGCTTTTATATCTTATTTTCACTGCCTCAGTATTACAAGATAATTCAAATTAATAAGGAATAAAAATCTAGTCTAATCATCCCACATGCAATGTCTCATTCTCGACTTCAAGCACATCTTATAAGATAAACCCTATAAGATAAAATAAGATAGAATCCCCTTACGAAGAAACTTCATGATTTAGAGAATCATAATGAAAATAATTAAAAAAAAATTGAAACACTAAATAAATCAAACACATTCCATTAAGTCTAAAAAAATGTTCTCTTGCATCACATTCATGCCATGATCATGCCTCTCTCGCTAGTGACTCATTTTGTATGTTTCGTCCATCACTAGTAATGTAGTCATCCATTTGTCTTCAACATCATAGGGTGTCCTCTCTAATTAAAGGACAATGGGATCCATAATAATAAATTATATGTCTTGATCATTTGCTCCCACATCATTATCCCCTTGTTAACTTTAATTTTCCCTCAAATTTGCATCTCCTTAGTAGGGACTAATATCTCCAACATTGAATGTCCTAGATACCCTAGTTGAAATCTCCTAGTTGAAATAAATGTTGAATTTTGTGCTTGTTGGATGTTACCTTGTATACTTCATTTGCTTCCCAAATGTTTTACTAGAGTTGTTGGTGAAGTTTCTGAAATAACTCCACTCTCTCTTGTGCATCATAATTCTTCATTTCACCTTTTGTCAATGATACCATATCAATTGGCATGTCTAGATTAATACCATGAACTATCTCAAATGGACTAGATCCTATTGTAGTTAAAGGACTTCGATTGTAAGTAAATTCCACACGTGCTAAATTAATATCATAATCCTTAGCACTCTTACTCACAAATCCCTTTAGAAAAGTACCCAAAGTTCTATTAGTAAATTGAGTTTGACCATCTGTTTGATGATGATGTGATGTACTAAATAGAAGTTCCTAGCATATGCCATAATGTCTTCCAAAAATAACTTAGTAACTTCACATCTCTATCAGAAACTATACTCCTTGGAATCCCATGCAATCTCATGATCTCCTTACAATCTCAAGAACATAACCTCTATCTAATAACTCTTGCACTTATCTTTGCAAATCCTTAGACTCTTATGGATTGCATATATAAGCTGGCTTATTTGGCAATAGAACTCCTAGCATAAGATCAATAGCATGTTCAATAACTCTCACAGGAGGTAATCCATGTGGCAACTCATCTAAAAAACCATCTGCGTACTCCCTCAATACTTGTTATAATTTTTGATCCATACTAGAATTCTCTCCTCCTTGGACTTCCTTCACCACCAATGCACAATATACTTCCTCATCCTTAATAGCTTCAATCATCTGACACTCCTTAAGGATCAACAAATCCTCCTTCATTTATTCTCCTTTTTTTCTACTTTGATTTTTTTCTTTTCTCCCTTACTACATTCTAATTCCATCCCTTTTTTTCCATCATTTTACTTTATACATTCATCTCCCTCTCACCTTTGACTCCCCTAAAATAAGCTACCCACATCTATATTAGGCTTGAGTCTAAACTTCCTTTTTCCCTTTGCACACCATATACTCATTAAGGACTCTAACATGTGCAACCTTCCTATCCAATTACAAAGGTCTTCCCAAAAAAATTTGACAATAATCTATAGGTATAATATCACATAAAAAATCATCAAAATAATTTCTAATTTTAAAAGATATAAGATCTTGATTGGTGACCCTTACACCTTTACCTTTGTTGAGCCATTAAAGTCAATATGGCCTTGTTTGATCCATAGTTTCTAATCCAAAATTTCTCACCATTCTTTCACTAGCAACATTGGAACAAGAGCCACTATCAATGATGAATTGACACACTTCATCTCCAACTACACCCTTGGATTTAAATATATTCTCCCTTTGAATAGGTTGAGGTTGTTGTTGCACTTGAAGCACCCTTGGCAACATATAGCAATCTACTTATCCATCTTTCAAAGAATCTTCCGAACTATCACTTCCTTCTTCAAGGTCTTCATAAAAGTCTTATTTTTCCCCATCACAAACCTCCATGCTTGCTATCTCAATTGAAGATAATGCATTTTGATTTGAACAATCCCTATTATTGTCTTCATTTGTGGCTTGAGAAGTTGATGAATTTTACATCCCCTTGAAAGTAAAACCACATGGTGCATTGGTGGAATTTTTTGGTGGTTATGTTCTCTTCAATTACTTCTCAAATTTAGTTGCTAATGTTGCAAAGTCTTTGAATAACTCATAAGGATACACCTCCACCTTCTCTCTAATATTCATATTTAAACCTCCAATAAACCTAGCACATATTTTTTCTTCTCTTTCCTAGATATCATAAATAGGAACTAATCTTTCAAACTCTAACGTACTCCTCAACTCTAAGCAACCATTGCCTAAAAGTAGTCATATTTATAAAATATTTGCTCATATTCTCTAGACATACATTTTATTTTTAAGTGCTTTTTTAATTTCTCCCATGATCTTATTTTTGTTTTTCCTTCTCTTTCCCTCCTCCTCTTCAAATTATCACACCATAGTCTAGAAAAGCTCTTAAACTTTAACATAGCAATTTTGCACCTTTTCTCAACATAAATCTCTTTATACTCAAAAAGAGATTCAACCATTTGTAACCATTCAAGGAAAGAATCCGGATCAAGATTACCTTCAAAATTAGGTTGATCGAATCTCTTCCCCCCTTTTTGCATCATTATATGATCTTCTTGATATATCATGGGGTCGCCCATGATTCCCTATATTATCTTATTCTCTTTGATTTTAATTTTGGATATGTGAACATTGTGCTTGTTAGGCTTCCATCCTTTCCATATGCAACCTTACTTCCTCAATATCCTCCAACAAGACCTTGAGAACATCTCTTAAATCTTCCTATTAGCTTGCCATGTTTTCCTTACACCAATCAAATGGTATTCTTCAAAAACACGTCCGAAAATCAATCAAAAGCTTGAATCTTGGAACCATCTTAAAGATTTCCTTAAATAATATTGAGATGGGAATGCATACTTGAAAGAATCTTAAAAAAAATGGATCTTGATCTTGTATACGAAACTAGACAAAAACACTTATCGAATTTTGATTTTGGTGGTAATATGGGTTGGTTATGGTTTGAATTTGATGATAAAGATTCAGTGATTATAGGTTAAGAAAGATGATGGTTGAATATTAAGGGTTTTGGGGTGATATGGTTCATAAATAAGGGTTAGGGTTTTGGATGTGGGATGAAGATGATGGATGATGATTTGATGAATATATTTTGAGTAAGATATGGATATGATGAATGTATGATATTAACTTAATTATTATCCAGGGTTTGGATATAGAATAGGCAGAACTAAATAAGAATAATAGGTTGAAGATGAAGTTGAACATGATAAATGTTATGTTGAAAGTGGTGGCTAGGGTTGAAGATTGGCATGTGTTATGGATGGGTTTAGGGATAGTACTTAACCTCTAATTCACACAGACAAAGAGATTAAGGGTTTCAATAATAATCACTCACATATAATTGATTATAATTGAGGAGAACTCACACATAACTACAATAAGGAACAACTTGCATTTTCATTCAAATTTAGCTATGCATATGAACGTTTAAACCTAAGGATTTTATATCCTATTTTCACCTCTTCGGTATTACAAGGTAATTTTAATTAATTAGGATTAAAATTTTGATCTAATCGGTCCCCATAAAATGTCTTGTTCCGCACTCCAAGCACATCTTATTATATAACCCATATATAACAGAATCCCCTTAAAAAGCTACTTTATCCTTTATCCGATCATAATGCAAATAACTAAAAATAATAATAATAACACTCTAAATAAAGGTAAAAACATGCCACTAAGTCTAAAAACATTTCTCTTGCATCCTATACTTTCCATGTACATGCCTCTCTTACTATTGATTCATTTTACAGGTTTCATCCATAGTCATCCGTTTATCTTCAAATTCATAGGGTATGCCCTCTAGGTAAAAGGAAAATAGGTTCCATACTAATAAATTTTAAGTGTTGATCATTTTATTCTGCATAAAATCATGCCTTGAGTTTTGTTATTTTGAAACATAAGTGAGTTTTATGCATGTATCTTGATCATTCATTAGAAATCCAATATAATTAATCGTAGTTTTACAAGTGCCATATGGTATAGATGTTGTAGGATTTATGTTTGATGCCTAACTTTGTGTGTTAAAATGCTTGAGCAACCTATTTTTCACTGACTACTCAACTGATTTGGTCGAACCAATTGAGTAGTCACTAAAATAGTCAAATGATTAAGCCAACTCATTGACTGGTTTCACTAAATTGATCGACTAATCACTAAAATTAGTAGGATATGCCTTAAACATTTTAGTGAGAAATATTATATCCATCTTGTGCAGAAGCATTTTTATCATGCTAATACGTAATCTAAGCAATTGTTAATTTATTGGGTAACTAATTATGCATTAAGGTATCATTACATTAGAAATGTTAATAACCTTAAATTAACTCAACGCAAAAATTAGGGTCATATTTTTAACTTTTCATAATAACTATAATTATTATAATAACAAGCCTTGATGTACACTCCATGCTAGAAAGGGTTACCTAATTGATACTTTATAGTATCTTGTGGTCCCTCACATAAGTTACACATAGGTACATTTCCTAGAACCTGTATATATAAAATACCACTCAAATTATCTAATTTCTTAGTTACTAAATCCATTTTATCCTCTAGTGGTGTGATGATATAGTCAATAGAATGAATTTTCACATTCCATTATAGTGAAGCACATTTGGAATACTATTGATGAGAATTGTAGGTCCATTCCTTAAATAAAGTCATGGACTTGTATAGGAGTCTTAATCACAATAGTACTATTTGTAGCTACATCTAGTATAGAATGGATAGTAGAAAATATACCATTATATAAAGTTTGCATTTGTAACCAAACATGTAATATATGATATAAACATTTTATTAATGATTCCTTAAATTATTCTGATACATAGTTATTCCAAGTTATTTTGTGCAAAATTGGTGATGCTAGTTTTAATTTAGTAATTTTTATAGGTGGAAAGAATTTAGATAAGAATAAAATTACTAAATCATTCAATGATGAAATAGAACCCAATACTAAAAAAATTTACCAATGCTTAACTTTATCATGTGGTAAAAATAGAAACAATCTAAATCTAATTACATCATCAGAAATATTATTTAATTTAAAATCAACATAATTTTTAATAAAATTAAAAATATGAGCATATGGGTTATCATTAGGTATACCTCTAAAAAGGTTTGCATATTAGAATGATTGCAGACTTGATCTCAAAAAAATGTGCTTAAACCATCTATCTTTTGATATTTAACCCAGCATTAGCTATATTAGGTACAATATAGCCTCTTAATGGTCTCTCAACTTGGTATTAATAATGATACACCACTTTAGCCATTTGTTGATTTTATTTATTCCCAACTATAATAAATTTTGAATGCACTCTTAAATTTTAAACCATTCTCTCGATCTCTAGGTTGAATGGACCTAGTTCATTAGGGTTTCTTAGACTCACATACTAGCAACCTGTACTAATACTGCAATACCGAGTAATAAAAATAAAAAGTAAATTTCACCTAGATAAAGAATTAAATTTTCAAGTTTAGGGCTATTAAATTAGTCTCCAACAATGGTGTCAAAAACTTGATGCTGCCCAAAAACTCATAGTGGTAAGTATACCAATCACAAGTAACACAGGGCACTAAGAGTACTAGATTGTCATCCCTTTTAGACTAAGTAATAACTAAAAGATTCTAATAAATTTTATTAGGCCTATGATATCAACTTGTAATAAAATAAACAGCTAGTATTCTAAAGTAAGAATTTTAGATTAAAACATATTAAATAAAATCTACAAAAAAACGATGAATTCATTTAATAAAAGTTACTATGGAAGCTGCATTCACCGCTAGTTAATTATAATTCTTAATTAACTAATGACTTAACTTTTTCAATTACCAACTATATATCAATGGGAATATATTACACATGCTATTAAGTTACATAATCTTATCATTGTTATTAGTCATGTTATTTCTAGTCAAATACTTAAAAAATATGTTAATTTAAGAACAATTAATCAATTAGCATTCTCTGTCGTTATAGAATCATATAATTGTCCTCATAACCTACTCAATTTTAATTTTTATTATTTAACCAAAATAAGAAAATTATTTCTTACTCTCAACTAGAGTTATTAAACATTAGTTATAAATAATCAGTTTATTAATTAAATATATTAATAAATAATAACACAAAACACATAGGATAATATATAAATCAATCAATCAAATATTATAAATAGTAGGGAATCAGTATATCCTTGAAAAAATAGAAATAAAACATAACAATTGAAAATAAACATGCTTAAATTGCAAAAAAAATTGTAAATAAAGTGTTAATTTTGAAAATAATTGAATAAAAAATTTTAGATATATAAAAATACTCATAAAAAATTATTTATAAGCTTATATATTAAACATAAACTCATGTATAGATTATGCTGAATCAAAAATACCTTTGGAAGACGATTGAGTTAATATGGACCATCTCAGGAATATTGCACTACCTCGGGAAGGGGATTTAATAATGGTTATTTTATAGTTTTAATAACAATTTTCAACTGTTATTAAACTACCCATTATTAAATTTTTAATAATGGTTCATAACCATTATAAAAAATATACAAAAACCCACAAATATGTGCGTAAAATTTATATTTAATAATAGTTTTCAAGTAAAAACCGTTGTTAAAAACAAGATTTTAATAACGGTTCTTAAGTTAAACCATTATTAAAAACAAGGTTTCAATAACGGTTTTCAAGTAAAAATCGTTGTGGAAAACTAAGTTTTAATAACAGTTATTACAAAAATAGTTGTTAAAATATAATCGAATTAGGGTTTCAGTTGTTATTATGCATTTATTAAATGAGCATAAATTTGAGATTAAATATACAGTTTTAATAACAGTTCTTTCTCAAAACCGTTATTAAAACCTAAGTTTTAATAATGGTTTTCATAGGAACCGTTATTAAAACTCTAATCATCCAATTAGGGTTTCAATAACTGATTATGCATTTATTAAACCATAATACATATTAAATGAGCATAAATTTGAGATGACATACATGGTTTTAATAATGGTTCTTAATAAGAACCATTATTAAAACTACGGTTTTTTTTAATGTTTTTGATGTTTTATTCCTACCCACATAAATAGTTGTATGTTCAAATAATTACCAAACCTGCATTCTAAAACAACATCAATTCATAGAAATTTTGCAATCACAACATAATTTCAATCAATCTCTAATTGGTATTTATGTCTTAATACACTGGACAAACTCAGGAATCAAAATTAGTAGGCATACTATAACTTGGTAGCTCTACACCCCAATCTAAAAAGTTCATAGATCTAGCTTAGAAGACCGAAAGACGTAGACAAAATACAAACCTGAACTTGCATGTAGAATATATAGATCCCTACCTTCCCACCATGACGAGCAAATTCAAAAGACACGTTATAGGTTCGAAGGGAATCAAAGACATAAACTTTATTAAGATCAGGTTGGATGGCGTACAAAACCCAATCTTCAGTTGCAATCTCTCAATCAAAATGCAATCTGCTAAATAGTTTATGTGCCTGCCCTCTCTTATTGTACTACCGTCAGCTATGTAGTATGGGCACACAAACACAATAGAGGACAGCATTCCCTCCATTGCAGTGTGACTAGCTACCAACCTATGGATGACAATAACAATACATATTTGTTAATAACTAATAACTCATATAAGAGGTCATAAAAATTCCAATTGTATAAGAGTACTAAAATCTCAAAGATGAAATAATACTTATGTGATATAGATGGCGACACTCGTGGTTGACATCCATTCCTAATTATAAATGTTGCTTATGTCAACCGCCGATACCATGTAAGTAACATCGTCCCTACTTACATACTCAGAATGATAATCAATGGAAATATAATTATCCCTGAGGTAGTTTTGGGCATAGAAATACAATAAATCTATTCCTGGTGGAGGTTGGCTTTTCTTCGAATAAGGAATCTTTTGTGGGGCAATTGAATTTTTAGAGTTAGCTCTCTTTCCTTTAGCAACGTCCTTTTTTGTGTTCCTCGTTCTGCTAGTACCTCTCTTGGTTTTACTAGTAGGAGCAGTCTTCTTTTCTTATTCCTTTTTTGATTCATAAATTGATAATAATGAACTAAATATGTATTGAGCATATATATATGAAAAAGGTATAATCAATGTAAATAATAAATAAGGTCTAATGAAGATGTCGAATGTCAATACCTCTTCATTAGTGAGACGTATCTAATCTGCATGCTAAGGTACGAAGCTTCCATGAGCTTATAGCACTGTGGCTACCTCATCACCCTCTTTATAACAAGGCAAGGGAGCACTGCCAATGATTGGAGTGCCAAAACTCACCAGCCTTGTATTTAGGGCTATTTTGTACCCATGGACTATTTGTGTTTAGGTATTGTAACTGATGCAGACCCTTCCTTTCACTAAAAGAGTTGAAAGGTCATTCGCTAACAAGTCACATTTATGCAAACCCTAAACAAAAATATTACATATTATTAATTATTTATTACACTGAATATATTTAATAACAATTTATAGTTTGAAATGCTAACCTCAGGAAGAGAAGAAAGGCGTGCATCAGCTTCACAACTATCTCTGACACTATTTACATTAGGTATGTGAAGCTGATCATGATTGGCTGAATCATATGGCTTATACCCTTAAGATTTAATAAATGAAAACTCTTGCTCCATTGTTGCCATCCGTTCAGATGCCATGTTCAATTTTTGGGTGAGGATGGCGACTTGCTCATTAGTGCTATAAGAACCACAAGATCGACCACATACGCTCGTTCTCGTAACACCTAATCCAAGGCCCCCATGTCTTCTAGGGTGTTCTACAATTCCTATAGCCTGGGACATAATGTTATATTGGTCTACCCCCCTCACCATCTGATGTTTGAAGTTCGTCCTGTAATGTATATAATATAAATAAATTTAGCTTATACTCATAAAAATAATATAATAGTTTTCTAAAATAAAACTAAGTATGGTTCTAGATATCTACAAACTTACAATTTTTTTCGCTGCAACATTTACATCTTCATTAATATATCCATATCTTGTTGCTTTACCTTCTTCCATAATATACCAATATTGATGGACGAGGTAAATGGATCCAAGTCTTGGGTTAGGAGCTATAAATAAAAAAAATATTCTTAATTAAGATCATTATTACAAAATTCAACATTTACATGTACATAGATAAATCACAAAATGCATACCAACTTCTCTTCAAGGACCACAGAGTCTTTGCAAGCTATATTATGCTTGTATTTATTCTACTTCACAATCTCTTTATTTTTGGCACCTTTTTCCTATATGAAAAGCCAAAACATAGTCACAAGGTTATTTCAATATTAAGCATAATACTGGGATCGATACAAAAAGTTTAATTATTATCTAACAAACACCTTAAAATCCCCCGTAAGATGATATGCAATAAATTGGTCCCAACGTTCTTGATCAATGAAACCGTATCATTTGGGTGGGTTCTACCGTAGAGAACCATACCTCTTTCTATAAATTTTCCTACGAGTTAAATATGACCTAAATGTTCATAGACACTCCCCACAATGTCTAAAAAGCCATTTCTTCCTACTCTCTGGGACATTAAACACACTCTGCAAAATAAGACATATAGATGTATACTGATGTTAATGTATTATAATTAATAAAATTTGACATACAAAAATTATTATATAAAATAGCATATTTACTGTGATTTCTTGCCAAATATGCTCCTTATGACCCTTTCAAACATGTTTCCAATTATTATAGGACATAGGAACACGGTTACGGGTCACAAGTGAAATTTAAGTCAAGAACATTTATGCATAAGAGCCAATGGGAAGATTGTAAGTATTCCATCCCAACTCCACTAATTCTCCTTTATTCCTCATATCTGTGATGATTCTCATAATCGTAGGTCCTCTTTCCCTTCTTCATCATTGTTGTCGCTACCAATATTTTTGTTGGCCATATCTCTACAAAACAAATCAATAAATAAATTATGTTAGAATTTTATGTATTGAGAATAATGTACCATTATATTATCGATACAATAAATATCCTATCATGAAGGTAAAAAATTGCATTTAAAGAAACCAGTACACATATCATATGTTACAATATTATTACCCTTATTGCCTTCTTTTCCTTCTTTTGTTTCCCCTTGTTTTAGATTAGTTTCAGGATCTAATACATATATTACTTCATGATGATCAACCCTAACATATATTTCCTCTTCATTAATTTTATTGTTATGATTGTTCAATAATTGAATTGCCTACACATCAGAGACACACTCTTTATTCCAATTGGCATTATTTTCATCATCACTTTCATTGGCATCATTTTCATCATCACATTTATTGGCATTTCTTTTCTTCATAGATAGTACCACAGACCATTTGTTATTACCAGGATCAGTGACATAGAATACTTGTGTCGCTTGTGATACTAAGATGAATGGGTCTTATTTATGCCTTACCCTACTGAGATATACTATTGTGAATCCATCTTCATGTCTAACCCCATAGCTATTATCAACCCATCTGTAGCCGAATACATGGACTTTAAATACAGTATAATCTAACAACCATATATGTTCAATCACACCATAATAATTCATATTTGTATAAGTAAGATTCTTGTCTTTCGCATTAACAACATATATTGCCTCAGCCACTAAAGTTACCCCACTATTCTACATTCTTGTTCTTTTGTATAAAAAGTGTAACCATTGATCACATAACTGGTATATGAAAACACTTCATAATGAGGTTTCAGAGACAACCAATGCAAGGTTTCGGAAATTGAAGTTGGGGAATGTTCGATGAGTGGTATAATGCAATTTCTTATCGATAATCTATTTCTCAATCTTTGATGGATTTTTAATTCAGAAAGAAATCATATGCTCTTCTATATATGGCTGAACATCATGACTATTGTGTAATACATATAGATGTACTTTACGGAACATGCTAGGGTCTACACGCCCAAACTATTTTCCCCTAATAACTTGTCCTTCAATTTTTCCTATATGTCGAGGCTTAAGAATATTAAGAGCTTGAGCATTTGACAAGTACTTTGTACAAAACTCAATTGCCTCTTCCACAAGGTAAATCTCAACAATACATCCTTCTAGTCGATATCGATTTTTCATATAACCTTTTATCAATTTCATAAACTGTTCAATGGGGTACATCCAATGCCTATGAACAGGTCCTAGCATCTGTATATCATAAACTAAATGAATGGTTAGATTTACCATAATTTCAAAGAATGAGGGTGGAAAATACATTTTAAGCTAGCATAAAGTAATCGCAATCCCTCTTTGCAAGGCATCCAAACTATCAAGATGTATGAATTTAGAGTAGACAAAGTTAAAGAATCAACAATGCCTCATGATAGTAATTTGAAAACGCTTTAGCAAAATTCCATATATAGCTATTGACAACAAGTGCTGCATCAAAATATGATAATCATGAGACTTCAAATTAATTAATTTCAACTCTTTCATCGACACATGCCTTCTGACATTTAACAAATACCCTTCCAAAACCTTGACACTTTGAAAGAATTCACAAAATGAAATTTTCTCTTTTCTAGAAAGAGTATGATATCTCGGTGGTAAATATATTCATCTTCTATTGTCTTGTGGTGCCACTTACCATCTAATACCCATTTCTTCCATATATTCGAACATTGATTCCATATTTAGTCTTGCGTGGAACATTAAGTAATGTGCCAACAAGACTGTCATATATATTTTTCTCAATATACATCACAATAAGGGCATGTCTCACGTACAGATATTTCCAATAACAAAGGTTGAAGAATATTGACATCTTCTTCCACCCAACTAATGGAGGCTTATCTTTATTCTTTTTCCCAAACTTGACACTCAAATGTTTAATCTTCAGCCACACTTGTCGACCCAACAACTGGATTGGTGTCTGCTCTTCTTCTCAGAAGCTATTGAATGCTTTTCTTTGCCTACGATAATTATGATTCTTCGGTAAAAACCTATGATTCCCAAAGAACACAGTCTTCTGACCATGTGTTAGCTAAACAAATGAAGTCTTCTCCTCACATATCAGACATGCATAATGGCCTTTCATACTATAACCTGACAAGTTGCCATACATCGGAAAATCATTTATAGTAAAGAATAACATTACTCTCAAAGTAAAATTTTAATCACTATATGCATCAAATACTTCAACGCTCATGTCCTACAAGAACTTCAAATCATCAATCAAAGGTGCCAAATAAACATCAATATCATTCCCAGGTTGGTTTAGCCCTGAAATGAGTAAAGATAGCATCATATACTTGTGTTTCATATAGAGCCACAAAGTTAGATTGTATATAACCAAAATCACCGGCCATAAATTGTAGGTGTCTTGATTGTGAGGATTCATTCCATCTGCAGAAAGCATAAGGTGCATATTTCCTGCTTCTTTACCGAATTCAGGGAACAAACCATCAATTGTCATCCATTGTGGAGAGTTAGATGGATGTCTAAGAAGCCCATCATCTATCTTCTCATTAGCATTCCATCTAAGGTTCTTGGAATCTTCAACATCATTAAACATCTGTCTTAATATTGGTATTATAGGAAAATACCATAACACCTTAGAAGGTACCTTGTTCTTCTTGTATCGGTGTGCTTTGCATTCAGAATAGAACAACTATCCAAAGATGCATTGTCATTGTGATATAAAATATAATCATTAGGGCATGCATGTATCATCTCATAAGTCATGCCCATAGAGCATAGAATCTTCTTCGCTTCATAGGTATGATCGGGTAGAATGTTTTCATTAGGAAGCATATCCTTAACAAGTGACAATTATTCCGTGAAACTCTTATCACTCCATCTGTTATATGCTTTTAAGTTGTACAACCTTAAAGTAGCATATAATCATATAAATGTCTTACAATCATAGTACAAAGGTTTCTCCAAGTCATTTAATAACTTCTCGAACATTTTTGGACAATTTCGAAAACTTTCCTCAACCTTTTTAGTCATCTCCTCTAATGAATGTCCCTCATGGTTATCAAATGATGATTCACTACTATCCTTCCTAACATCGTCATTATTATATTTAGACTCTGTTTTCCCATGTCATATCCAACAAGTGTAACTTGTATCAATTCCATACACAAACAAACAATCTCTCAAATCATTAGAGTTCACATGCTGAATATAAGCACACTTCAAACAAGGATAGACTATTCTACTAGAGTCTCGAGTATTTTTAACAGCAAACTTGATGAAAAAACTCTACTCCTTCATTATATTCTCTAGATATATCCCACGCGAAAGTAATTATTAAAAATCAATTGAATTATAAGTTTAATTATTCATAAACAGCTCATGCTTAGAAACAATTAATCTCAACTGTATCATGCTATTCTGTATATATATATATATATATATATATATATATATATATATATATATATATATATATGTATATATATGAATCATGCTAACACGTTTCCAAGAAGATATTAATACTCAATGAAACTGCTCATACTTAAAATGAGTTCATATATATATATATATATATATATATATATATATATATATATATATATATATATACATATACATACATATATACATATATACATACATGCATAGCAAAACATTGTATAATGGTTCAAATTACAAAAGATATACATACTATGGGGTTTAAGCAATAGCAACACTATATACATCAAAAGGTTTCCACATCCTAAAAACCTAAAAAACAAAAAACTCATATCCCTAAAACTAAATCCCCTAGTAGCCTCGTCGAGCCCGAATAAAAACTATAACTCTAAATGTCCACTCATCACGATATATCATCTAATCCCTAACATCATCACAAGAGAGTCTACTCACGGATACTCTAGGGTAACCAGGGTGGATACTCGGAGGAAAGTTATGATGAAACCTCCACTCATCATCAATGACCATCATCTCTCTTGGTATCCTATCATACTCTCTAGCAAACACCTCACCCTTAATAAATCTGGGGTGTAGTGCATTAGTGTGGTAGGTCAACCACTACAAAAAATTAGATGTAGCCATTTCCTATGGCTCTATCTGAGGTAGGGTCAACAGAAGGTGATATGACCTGAAATGGAAGGCTTGATAGGATGAGTCACTCACGTACAACCCACTTAGCTCGTAGTATAACCATATCACATGAGTCCGTAGATCTATATGTCACGCCATACAAAAATATGGTGGAAGGTATGTCATCTCACTACCTACAAATGAGAGCCACTAAATCTTATCATTAAGGTTGTTCTCAAAAGGATCTAAATTATAGAATATGTAACCTGATCTTTAACTAGCTAGACAAATCATAAATATATTCTACGAGATCTTAACTAACTATGTAAAACTAACAATATCTAACTATTTAAAATAAGGACATAATCTTTATATATATATTTAACAAACCGGCTGAACATCAAACTATTATCAAATCGCTCAAGCTACGCATAGTAAAATCAAGTAGATATTAATAATATATATATATATATATATATATATAGTAAAACCTAGCTACCTATAATTAAACCCTAATAAATCCTATATTATTATTATTATTATTATTATTATTATTATTATACACAATTATTCCTCTCTATTTAATTTTTCACTTTTATGTTTAGTATAATAAATGCTAAACCCTAACCCTAACCTTAATTAACCCTAATAAATTATAATAAAAACTAACACTAAACCTCATAAGATAATGATCCTAAACCTAGCTAACTATGATTAAACCCTAATAAATTTTATATTATTATCATCATCATCATCGTCGTCATCATCATCATTATTATTATTATTAGTATTATTATATACAATTATTCCTCTCTATTTAATTTTCCTCTTTTATATTTAGTATAATAAACAATAAACCCTAACCCTAATCCTAACCCTAACCCTAACCCTAATTAACCATAATAAATTTTAATAAAAACTAACCCTAAACCTAATAAGATAACGATCTTAAACCTCGCTAACTATAATTAAACCCTAATAAATCCTTACTTATTATTATTATTATTAATATTATACACAATTATTCTTGTCTATTTAATTTTTCACTTTTATATTTAGTATAATAAACGATAAACCCTAACCCTAACCCTAACACTAACCCTAACCCTAATTAATCCTACTAAATTATAATAAAAACTAACCCTAAACCACATAAGATAATGATCATAAACATATCTAACTATAATTAAACCCTAATAAATCCTATATTATTATTATTATTATTATTATTATTATTATTATTATTATTATACACTCTTATTCCTACTTATTTAATTTTTTACTTTTATATTTAGTATAATAAATGATAAACACACACTTATTCCTGCTTATTTAATTTTTTACTTTTATACTTAGTATAATAAATGATAAACCCTAACCCTAACCCTAACTCTAATAAATTATAATAAAACCTAACCCTAAACCTCATAAAACCCTAATCCTAAACCTAGCTAACTGTAATTAAACCCTAATATATAAATCCTATATTATTATTATTATTATTATTATTATTATTATGCATAATTACTTCTCTCTATTTAATTATTCACTTTTATATATTCCTTATTTTCTATATCTATTTAATCCTTATCAAATAAGAATAATTAACATATGCATCTCTAATTGAAATTTTTATTTAATGATGTGCATATGTAAAATATATTTTAATTTCATTATATGACATTTATTGTTTCTTATAGCTAGTATCCTATACTTATCAATATATATATATATAATTTTTATAAGTGACATTATTAATAATTTGAAGTTTTTTATTTCTCTAGCTTGTTTCGTATATAACTCTACACTGCCATGCATGTTATCTATATATATGTAAAGGTCTCGGCCAATACATGCATTTGTTAATATATAATAGTCACACAACAAATTCAACAATGAACAATAATATTTTTCAACAACACATTTTCGAAAATGTAACCTTATAGCAACATGCATATTTGTGTGTCTATATATATATATATATATATATATATATATATATATGTGTGTGTGTGTAAGTAGAGAAAAAGCTACAAGTGGAAGAATAAACACATACGTAAAGGGAGCAACGGCAAGGAAGAAACCGGCGGCGAGCAAGTTGAGGCAACGACCTACAAACACGGCGAAGGATGAAGGTACAAGTGGGGTGGTAGAGAGTCGGCGGTACGAGGGTTTCCCTTACTTTAGAGGAGACAAAGTGGTGGTGAACGGTGTGGTGGTACGAGGGTTTATAAGAAGAAGGAGAGTAAGAGAGGGAAGGTGCAAAGAGTCTAAAACTTTTGACACGAAACAGAACTGAACGAAATAAAGACGGACTTGGGGTTTTTAATAACAGTTCTTGAAAGAACCATTATTAAAACTTTGACACTTTTGACACTTTTGACAATAGTTCTTATATGTACCGTTATTAAAACATCTTTTAATAACGGTCTTACTTGAACTGTTATTAAAACATCCGTGTAATTTTTAATATTGCCCTGTTAATAACGGTTTTGAACTATAACTATTATCAAAACTATCCCATGCATTAATTTTTACAAGTTTGACAACGGTTTTCGAACTATCATTATTAATAATCCGTTATTATTTTTCATTTTCGTAGTAGTGTTGATAACAATATTCTAATATTCCACGGGCTTCTTTTAATTATCAAGAGACATACTTTCACCAGCAGCTACGAGCCACTGAGTACAGCACAAAAGCGAAGAACCACACGAGACATAGCCATGTGCCGTCGCTTGCAAATTGCAATATACTTTATGACAAAAAAAATTTAATTAACAACGTTCACGTTAAAAAAAATAAATAAATAAACAATGCAAAGCAGCATTAACCGCCGCTCTCCATTAACATAGTGGTCGTTTGTAGCTGAGATCGTTCCTACCATGAAAAGATGAAAACCACATGCTGTGTATAATCACAAATTATGATATATGTTTTGTTTATATATAATCAATAATTATGATGTGAAAGTCTAATATGGCTTTATTCTTTTTTAATTTGATGTATGTATCAACTTCATAATTAATATTTTTTTCCTAATAGCATTGAAAATGTATATTTTTTTTTCTTAATTGATGTTTATTTTTTTTAGTTTTTGAACAGAAAAAATATAATATAAATATACTGCTATATACTCTGATTATAATTACTATATTATGGCCATATATTTTTTCTCGATAATTCATATTAGCAAGTTATGTTATACCTTACATGGCTCATCTAGATATATAATATTTATACTTGTGTATAATAATAGTACTACTGCTACTAATAATAATATAATATATTATGTTTCCCTAAGTTATATTTTTGTCGTCTTACCCGTACAATGTGAGTGGAAAGTGTAGAGGCTGCGGAATATAAAGATTAAAGAACATATCAAACCAAAATTTTATACTACCGCCGAAAGCTAATCATGATAATACTCTTAATAAAGTCTTACCATTTGCTAATTAGCTACCGAAGCCAACGTACATAGTCTTATATCATAGTTATTTTTTATAGCAACTAATAATAAGAGAATTAAATCTCTCATTCTCCCCCCCCCCCCCCCGAAAGAGAATAAGTTTGATATGAAGAACCAATTACTAGAATAGTTCAATTAAAGTTAATAAATATAAAATAACCTTTAGTTGAAAAAATAACTAAAATATTATACCGGAGGAGGTGCCGTTAGATTTAATTGAAATATGCATACCGATCAAATGTATTTCATTGAAACAAAAATGCCTTAACTTCAATTGTTAAAACATACGGAAGTTATTAGAATTAAAAGAAATAGGCCTAATGATTAAACTTGTTTTCTTTAAACCTAACCTCCCGTTCAACCCGTCCAAAATCACTTTTTTATTCTCTTCTTCTCGGCTAACGTCCATTTCCCTTTCTCTCTACAATTCTTTTCTCTCATCATCAATTTCCTTTTTCTCTCATGCAATTACATCTTTTTTTGGCCTCCATTTCTACAATTCTTTCTTGCATCTCAAATATCATAAATGATTTTATTCTTATCTACTTTCCTTAATAATTATAATATGTCATTGTATATAATTATGCTATAATATGTGCTAGATTTTGTTACATTTTATATAACTATGCTATAATATAGATATATTATGTTAGATTGTATATAATTATACTATAATGTTGTTGGATTTGTTAGATTGTATATAATTATGTTATAATATAGATAATGTAACACCCCAAATTTACGAACCAAAAGATTTTATTTTTAGCAGTTAATTGTAGTAGCTAAAACAATTAATAGTAGAGTGTTGCCATCATACTTAGTACAAGTTTAGTTTCATCTTCCATTCTATTACCATGAGCTAAGGCTAAAAACACCATTCCACTTAAATTAATAACACAATTGTAAATCTTAGTAGCAAGAGAGTTAAAGCAGTTCAACATCATTTCAAATAAAACTAATTGCCTGTGGTTATAAAATGTTAGTGAAAAAATATATAATGAAAGTAAGAATTATAGAATGTTCAGGACCAAAAGATACCAGGAAAAATGCTAGATAACCTACACTCTCAACTCAAATGATTGCCTTCAATAGATCTTACAAGCTTTCCTGCAAAGGTCACTGACCATTTAATAACCAAGGGCTCATAAAAATGAACCATTTAGTATAATAGTACTGAATAACTCAATATACAAAACTAATATGAAATGTCTGCATGGAACATACAAAGATGCATCACAACAATACATGAACATTGAATTTTGTATACATTAACTAAAATATGATAATCATTCATATAGCCACATAACATCAAGGACATATACTACCAATGCTAGTTCATTTGGAATAAACTAAAACTTATAAATGGAACATCGAAGAGACACTCTTTGCAGTATTATTAGAAACAAAATTACTCTTAAATCATACCCATGGTCACATAGCTCACTATCAATACCAACAACTCTTATGACATAGGTAGATTTACCAGCACAAGCCAAATAACAATGCATGACATCACAGGTAGGTACAAAGGCTACTACCGAAATACATGTAGGTACAAAGACTGCTACCAAACCACATGTAAGCACAAAGGGTATTACCAAACCACAAGAAGGCACAAACGTTGTTACCAAACCACAATTAGAAACAAAGATTGCTACCAAACCATAAGTAAGCACAAAAAATAATTATTTTTTATCTTTTATTTACTCGAGGGGAGATTATATTAACCTAGAAGCACTAAGGTACTCCCACCATACCAATACAC
This sequence comes from Tamarix austromongolica, assembly GCA_039764185.1. NCBI lineage: Eukaryota > Viridiplantae > Streptophyta > Magnoliopsida > Caryophyllales > Tamaricaceae > Tamarix > Tamarix austromongolica. The sequence goes on along the minus strand of CM077813.1, from coordinate 20,091,989 downwards.
AAAGATAACATAGTGTCATACTGACCATTAATCTAGGGACGTAAAGGTATATTGGTCGTAGAAGTACACAAAGATAACACAATACCCTACAGACAAGAATACCTAATCCATAAGTATACATACCCCCTATTAGGTCAGTAAAGCTAAATAAAATAAGATATAGGGCCTAGTTAAGGCACTCAGACACACTGAAAAAATACATAAAAAATCATGGGTTAAACCATGTTTTTAGGGTAGCGACCTCTAAAGAGCCACCAGTCTCAATTTCAAGGTGACCACGAAACCAAATGCTAATCACATAGATCTAATTATTCATACTTAACTATTTTTACTTATTTTGAAAATCTAAGACGACCATAATCAAGGTCAATACCAAAGTCAATATTAGAAATCTACTGAGGCCATTCAAGGTTAAACTATTGACACTTATGCACTTTAGGTAAAAAATGACTGAAATACCTTAGAGGCTAGATTTACCGCATTTTCATCCATTTCCATTATAGATACTATTTTATTCATCAACTTGTCATAAAAAAGACAACATACCATAACTATATTACTTATCATGTAATTAAATCATTAGATACTTCAAATGAATATTTTGCTCTTATGCACAGTTTTACATGTATGTTTCTAAAATATCAAAACAACTTTTTCTCATTCTTAACAAAAAAAAATAATACATATAAGGCATATTTATTAGAATAATTATCATGGAACCCTCAACATTACCAAAATAACCCTAGGTCGTATAATAATAATAATAATAATTATGTACAAACATATGTTGAGGGTCGTACATTCAAAATTACCAAAATACACTTATTCTCATACTTAACAATAACCGATGCATATTATACACATTTATTAGAATAATCATCATCGTACATTCAAAATTACCAAAATACCCCTAGGCCATATAATAGTAATAATCATAGTGAACCATGTATTTCTAAAATATCAAATCACGTACCCCCATACTTAATAATAATTAGAAAACATTAGGCATTCTTTTAATACCCCAAAACATTAAATCCTAGAATTCAAATAATTAATCCTAAATTTTGATAATTTAATTTTTAAATCAATTAATTTAATTATTTTATGGACTTTTGGGTATATAAAAACGGTTATCATTATTTAAGAAATTAAAATAAATATTTTTTTATTTTATCATACTTATTATATTTAAATAAATTTTCAAACCCATATTTTACTAAAATTACCCTATTAAGTTAATATCTTATATTTTAAATAAATTATTTTATTAAATTAATGTATCCATATAAATAATTCAATACCCTTACTCTACTAAATTATTTTAATTTTATTTTCCCTTTTTCTTTTTTCCTTTCTCATTTTTCCTTTTTCCTTTTTCTTTCTTCTTTTCCTTCATTTTTCTTTTCTTCCTTTTTCCTTTTCTTTCTTCTTCCTCTTCGAGATACCACACTTACTTCCTTTCTCTTCCCTCTTTGCTAGGCCGCTAGCCCTTCATCCTCTTCCCTTCTCCTTACCCCAACCTCATGACCCCAGCCCACCTACCTTTTTTTTCCTCTCTCCTTTCCTTACTTGGTTGCACCAAGCCAACCTCTTCTTTTTTTCTTCTTCCCCACCTCATGCGTAGGGTTAGCCCTTGTCCTTCCTTTCTCCCCTACCTAGCCAACCTATCCCTTTTCTTCTTCTTCTTCTTCTTCTTCTTCTTCTTCTTCTTCTTCTTCTTCTTCTTCTTCTTCTTCTTCTTCTTCTTCTTCCCTCCTCCTTCCTTCTTCTCCTTTGATCATTGCACGCTATGGCAGCTTGCAACAGCCTGCACCTACCTTCCTACCAACTTCCCTACAACCCTGCTCTCTCTCCCTCATCTCTTTCCTTCCATGTTTGGCCACACACAACCCTGTAGCCCTCCCTGCATGCCCTCCTTTTTGCCTTCTTTTTCTCCTTCCTACAACCCTATATGTCGACCCCTTACAACTACCTAATTGGCCATGCCTGCTCTCTTTCTCTCTTCCTTTTCTTCTCGTTATCTTCTTCTCTTCTACTCAGTTTTGACTCACCTTGAGCTCCCCTTTTCCTTGTAGACCTCTCCTATTTTTTCTCTTCTTCCCTTCACTTCTACTACCTTGTTTTTGCTCTACCTCCCTCAACCACCCTTCCCTTCCCTTCTTTTTCTTTCCCCCTTCTCCCCCTCTACCCTGCACCACCATCCTGTGTCGTTGTTATCCCTCTTCCACCACCTCCACAACCACCACTCTACCCCCTGGCACTTCCCCTACCACCACCCTTCCTCCCCTTAGCCGGAACTCCCCCTTGTAGCATTTCCCTTCTCTTCTTTTCCTCTTCCTTCTTCCCCTTCACCCATCTTTCCAGCCCTATAGTAGCTGCCTCCGCCGCCCTAGACCACTAACCTTTGACCCCCAACTACCACTTATATCCCTACTCCCTTTCTACACCCAGCTACCATCCTCACTCTCCTCCACAAGCCCTCAACCAAGCCCCAAAACCCTCACCCAAACCAACCTCTGTCCCTTCTCCCATACCGCTCTTTAACTTTCTTCCTTCTTCATACTGTGCATGCAGCTCACTCTTCCATTTAGCATGAGTCTGCTACATCTCTTTGCATAATTTTGGGTAATTTTTAGGGTAAAAATATAGTTATTATTAGTATGTATTAATTAAGATTTTGATGAAAAAATTATTCTTTCTATTTTCTATTTCTATTATGCTAATTTATTTTATTTTTAGGTATTAATTTTTTACAAATCAAAGCTCAAACCTTTAACAAAGATACCGGTAAGGTGTAATTATTGGTGAAAATAAGGTAACCATTATGCCCTACTAAAATGTGTGGATATACGTATGCTAGTACATTAGGGTTTTTATTATGATTATGTGCATGTTGTATGATGTTAAGTGTATTATGACTTGTATCATGTGTTGGTTGTTGCAATGAAGAGCATATTAATTTATGTGTCATATGTAGAAATAATGTCTATGGTAGAAGCCTTATTGTTAATGACAATGTTAAATACATGGTATGACATGATAAGTTAATGTGGTCATAGATAATGTTAAGATGAGCCCTAGGGGCATTTTAGTAATTTTTCTTGCGCAAAAGGTGTGGCCTTAATAAGTATGTGTGGTAAGTGCTAATGAGTATTAATAATAAATAATAATAGTCGGTGGTGTTAGATGAGGTATATGAGCCATGGATGTTAATGGTTGGTATGGAAAGGGTATTTTGGTAAATTTTGTATAATAAGGGCGAAGTGGTAAATTAAAAGAGTAAAGGGGGTAAAATGGTAAATTAATAAGGAAGAAGGGTGTTTTGGTAATTTTGTGAGTAGAAATAAAAATTAGTAATTTAATAAAGAAGAAGGGTGTTTTAGTAATTTGGCGTAAAGGAAGGGTATTGTGGTAATTTTGTGTGTAGAAGGGATAAAGTGGTAATTTAATAAAGAAGAAGGGCATTTTGGTAATTTGGCACAGAGAAAGGGTAACTTGATAATTTTGTGAGTAAAAAGGAGTAAAATGGTAAATTAATAAGTAAGAAGGGTATTTTGGTAAATTGGCATAAAGGAAAGACAACTTGGTAATTTCATGAGTAAAATGTAGTAAAATGGTAAATTATTAAGTAAGAGGGGTAATTTGATAATTTTAATAAGTGAGGGGAAATTTGGTAATTTAACTAATTAAAAGGGTAATTTGGTAACTTTAATAAGTATGAAGGGAAATTTGGTAATTTAACTAACCAAAGGATAAATTGGTAATTTTAATAAGTGTCAAGGGCAAGTTGGTAATTTATCTAACAAAAGGGGAATTTGGTAATTTAATAAACCTGAGGGGCAATTTTGTAATTTTAATATGTATAAAGGGTAATTTGATAATTTAGCCAATTAGAAGGATAATTTGGTAACTTAACAAGTATGAGGGGTAAAGTTAGTGATTTAATAAATATGGAGGGTAATTTGGTAATCTAACAAATCTAAGGGGTATTTTAGTAATTATGTATGCATGAAGGATACTTCAATAATTTTGTAAGTATGAGGAGGTAAATTGGTAAACTGTAGATAATATGTCAATGAATTAAGTGAGCCTCCATAATAAGACATAAAAGATATTAAATAAAAGAATAAGAGTTTATAGCCTTAGTAACACTTGTTTAAGTATGTCCATATATATTATAAGAATAATTGCATTTTGGTAAATCATTAAATATTGTAAAAATAATGCATGGTATGGAGTTGAATGGGTGATTATAGGGATGATATGTTGCTTATTTCATAATCATACAAGAGGTGTCTGGTTTGTAAACATGCATGGCAATGTGTGTTAGATATATTAGAAGTATATGTTAGGGTTTTATGTGTTTCATGATCCTTGATATAGAATACTTGATTCTATAGCCACTATATCCTTGTGTCTCTAGATTCTTGACCCCCCTTGAATTAAATAAATGAACTTGTTGAATAAGATATGAATAAAATATTAATTATGTAAAGTGAAAGATTATTGAGTCAGGCCCATACCGATCCGCCAGTAAAAATATTGGCCACCATGTGAGTGGGGGCTAGACTGGTCCACCGGTGAGAATAGTGGCCAGGTGGAGGGTGCCTTGGAGACCGATTCATCGATGAATAATAGTGGTCAAGCGGATTCTGCCTTGGGTATTACCGATCCACTAGCTATATTACTAGGGTTTCCGCACTCACATGGATATCATTCGAGAGATCATGTGGATTAATGTTTAATTAATTGACTTAAGATGAAAAGTATTGATTTCACATTTATAGTCCATTAATATGGTATAAGTTTTGTTTGGGTGCCTGTCCCGATTTCGGTATGTGATAAAGTGCCAAGTACATAGACTTTGTGTTATGCATTTCCTATTGTATATGGTGTTGCATTGTGTGATAGTTTTTTTTGTTGATTGTCATTTTCCCTAAGCCCGTGAATGTTATCATTTTTATATTGTTTAATTAATATGTGTAGCATGCGACCATGTCTTTTAGTTTGTTATAAAGGGTTAATCAATACCATAGTACTGAAGGGTTATGTTTGTGGGCCTCTACCTATTTAATGGGTAGTGTCCCTTCCAGGTTAGTTGTAGGTGCTATTCAAGATGGTATCGGGTACAAGCGTAAGGATTATCCAGAAAAATTTTAGGGTTTCCCTTTAAATCTTACTATTTTCTTGTTTAAATATTTTACTCTTGTAACCATTAATAGTGGGTTTTTATCTTTTGTGATGTCTTTAATGCGCTACGTTGATTTTAATGAAAGTTTGAATTTGTGTAAATATATTATGTTCCATTTAGCCTTAACACTTAGTACTGGAATGATGGAAGGAAGCTAGTCTGATACTAAGTATGGTGGTAATATCTCCAAAATTTATAGCTTTTGCTTCCGCTAATTTTTTAATAAAGCGAAATTTTTCAATAGTGAATTTTGGGGGTGTTACATTCTTATTAAGATTAAATATCATGATATGCTTAAATAACCAAATTTCTCCTAGGGCACATAATAATAATAATTATTCTATAATTGTATTCAAACATGGTTAATATAAAATTTTCCTAGATCATACAAAATATCTTCCCAACATTTGAAACGTTTAATCCCACTTTTGTACATATGATATTTTATATAGGATAACATGTTTTCTTATTTGATTTTCAGGTTAATAGTAATAAGCTCATAATTATATGTAACAAATCATGCTTAATACAAATTGATGTGGAATACTATCTTCAAACAATCTTCTACAACCAAGAACGTTTTTTGAAGGATTACAAAGCCACCAAAATGCAACAACCGATCAACTCTTCTCATGATGTGGATGATTATCAAGATCTTTAATAGGGTGGATTAGTGTGTAAAAATCTAGAGGTTAATCGAATTCTAAATACATTAGAAATGGTTAGCCTTATGAGGTTATTTATTAGTAGTGGTAACTATATGAATTTTATGGGAGGTATTATGGCTCATCTGTGGAGTTAAGATTTTTGGAGATCTTTGTGAGCAATACCTTAGAATAAGATTATTAATGTATGTGTATGACATAGGAATTTGACTGTGCATTTTTGGTATGATAATAATGATGAGATTTAAAGATGATATAATATAATTCATGTGGAATAATCAATACGAGAGAATGAATGCTAAAGGGTGTATAATTAGGGTTTTAAAGGATGTGAGAACTTTGACCTATGCTATGTGTCAATCTGCTTTAATGTGCTTGATGCCTAAAAATCAATCTTGAATAAGATACTAATCACTTTACATGAGTAGGACCAAGATGATCTATATATATATATAGATATGTATTCATGTTCCACAGGGGAGAATAGTAGTTTGGGAGCATTTTTTTCCAAGAAAATGATATTTTTAATCTTCATTCCACCGGAAAGAATAGTGGCTCAAAAGTGTTTTATCCTAAAAAGGTGATTCAGTTCATTCCATTAGATTAATAATATTGGGGCCCTACTCATCATGAAATAAAAATATATCAGTATAATTTATGGGAAAGATACTAATGATTTAAAGTGGAAGAGTACGTGAGTTAGGACTAAGGTGTTGTTTTTATGTATATGTCCTATTCCACTAGGGAAAATAGTGGCTCAGGAGCATTTTTCTACGAGAAGCTAATATTCTAAAATCCATTCCACCGGATGATAATTATGGCTCAAGTGTTTTGTCTTTGAGAAGGTATTTCAAACCGTTCCACTAGTTTAAGAATAGTGGATTCTCTACACTCAATGTATATAAAAGAATGAAAATGGATTCTATCTAATGAAAAGACCTGGATCATTTTATATCTTATGATATGTTTCAATTATATTATTATATACCTAATTTCTGATGTGAAAGCGTGAGCTAATTGTATCCTTATTTTAATAGTACTAATCCCCTGCTTAGTACAAAGTGTACTAACCACTTATTTTATGGGAGCTTCTTATTCCCATGAGCAAGAGGCCCTAATTCTTTTATGTAGGTCTCAAACAATTCACTCAATGATTATGCTGCCTATGATGCCTTATGTGGGGATGAGTGACTTCATCTGTATTAGGGGTTAGGTGAATAGTATTTTTTATCTGGTAGATATATTTAATTTGATACCTTTTTAGACACTTGATCCATGGTATCTCTTCATTTGTATATTTTATTATAACTCAAAGTTAAGCTCCAAAATCATTATTGTATTATAAATGTTTCTTTTGTTTCTAACTTACTTGTGTTACTTTAAATTATTTTTAGCCTTATGATTAGTGTAAGGATGGTTATTTAGGCCAGACTTATGTCAATTATAGTACTAACCCCCAATATTTCACTTTTTCATTTCCAGTGTAAAAAGTAAATTTTTTTAGTTGTAAAAATTGGGGTGCTACAAGGAAATTTGAGAATTGTTAACAACATGGAGATGATGAGAGGGTTCAATCAAGTGTTTAGCATAATCGACCTAGTGGTGGTCAGTCTTCATGGTTTTTTAGAGCGTCGTTTGGGAATAACCAACCTCCAATGCACTATCACTGCACAGTGTGTAGAGGAAACCACATAGGTAACGATTGCTATGGTTGAATGATTGAGTGTTGGAACTCTGTCACTAGGTTCGAGGTAAGGTTATTATGTTACTTTCGAGTGTCCATATGACCAGGTATATTATTGTGTCCTTGGGTTGATTTTTATCCCTCTTGAGTATGGAAGTAAAATCGAAATTTTCATTGTGAAATAAAATAAAAGGATTGTTGGTTCAATAGTTGTCTTAGTGCCCTACCTTGGTATTATAATGGATTGTTGGTTCGATAGTTATTGTGATGGATTGTTGATTCGAAAGTTACCTCAGTACCCTACCTTAGTTTATGTGGATTTGTTAGTTTGGTATTCGCCTTAGTGCCCTACCCTAGTAGTTTTTTGGATTATTGTTTCGGTTGTTACATTAGTTCTCCACCACTTTTATTAAAATTTATTTAAGTAATCAAATATGAAGTTACACTTTGAAATGATGAGACGTGGATTGGTATGTGTTACTCTTGAGTTAAGACTTGGACCATGGTATATGTTTCTTTATTTTTTTTCTACTATTTATACCTTATGCTTATGTGTCATATTTATTTTTGTGTGGATATGTGGAATATTGGTACGCTGCCTCCTATGAGGTATTTTGATTTACTCAGTATGAAGAAGTCATACTAATACTACTTTTGCAGAGGGCTAGGTGAGGGTCATAGAATGGTATAAGGTCATAAGTGTGGGTAAAACAAGTAGAGTCCTTGGGAAGATGTTCCATTTTCAAATTTGGCTTTTCGGTCTTAGAGTTAGGGCAAATAAGAGTAGTACCTTCGAGTGCTGGTTTTTATTACAATCGGTTTTCCTTTAGACTCTTAAGTCCTGTATTATACTTTGGTTATACTATTGTTGTAACACCTCAAAATTTTCAGTTAAAATTTTTTGTTTGATAAGGAAATTCATACACCAAAATAGGTAATGCTACCATCACGATCAGTACAAGGCTAGCCCCTATCCAGCTTCATACTAACCATAAGGATAAAAGATATAAGGAACAATAACTGGAGATTATTAAAAACATAAGAAGTTCAACATTAAATATGAAAACCAAAGTGTGTAGAAGTTAAGGCTAATACATGAGCTAAATGAAATACAAGATAACATCCCCCTACGGGGAAATACAGACAATAAAAACATAAAAAAGGTCAATATTCTAGAGAACACCCCCTCTGGCCCCATCCCTAGACATCAAAACATCACTTTAACCCAACCATCTCATCAAAAGTATCAAAATCCTCAAGGGCCTAATCACTTACACACACAAACTTAGGAGGGGCTACTACTTGTGGTAATGTGTAGCACCCATGATAAGGGTGATTAGTATTCTATATACTGAGTAAGGTAATCATATAGATAAGGTAGGGCGTATCACATAAAATGAAAAAATGCAAGCAATAGATTTATTAGATGAATCACCATTTTTAGTGTTTAAGCCGTTAGTACCATCTTTACACCTCTCTCAAATTATATCCACTTGAGTACGGAGACTTGACTACTATGACTAGTGGAATGAAAATAACTACTCTAGGACAGAACGTGTATGGCCACTATTATAGCCTGTGGAACAATAATCATGAACATCTCTAAGGGAAGATGATCCTTGCCACTATTATAACTGGTGGAATGGTAAATATCCTAGGTCTGGTCCTAACCCATGTGGTATTCCATTGTAAATAATTAGTCTCTTTTCCATAAATTATTATCATTCAATTTTAACTTAATGAGCTCAGAACCCTTACTATAATAACCGGTGGAACAAAAATACTACTCCTAGGCAAAACATGCCTAACAACTATTATAGCCTATGGAAAGATATCTACGGAAAAATGCTCATAACTACTATTATAGTTGGTGGAATGGTAGTAAACATCCTAAGTCTAGGCCCAGCTCAATAATCTTCTACTTTAAGTAACTGGTATTTTATTCATATCTTATTCAACAAGTAATCCCTATCTAGGCATGTACACACCAACGGATACTCCTAACTAATTACCACTCTACCAACTCGGACTCCCTAATATAGCCTATCCCCTACTTAGGACCTCTACATCCCCCAAAAATCTAGGACCCCTATTCACCATCCACCATACTCACACCGAATCTAGCACCCCCACATATATGGGTCAAGGCCCACCTCCCCATTTCTCCACCTACGCTCACCATCGCCCACTAAGGTTTTCCCTTGAAACTCTAATCTAGCCTATATGGCCTTAGCCTCTCCTCTTCTTACTCATCCCACATTCCCTCTTGATTTAAACACCATCAACATACTCAACCAACTCCAAAATTCACAGCTCAACTCCTTAGCTCCCACATGTGATAATGATACCTTAGTCGGTCACCCTTTAAAACCCTAATGTTTCCCTTTTTCCTCCACACCCTCTTCTTATGCACAACTCTACCCTCTATTTGAATTAACTCACACCCTCTATATGGTACACCTCTCATCACAACACCAATGCCCTACCAACCTCCTCAACCTTTTCCCACAATAACCCTATCCCTAGGGCTTTTCACCCAAAAACCCTAGTTTTGCTTACATGCATATTTCCATCACCCTAAGTACTAAATCTTTCCCAAGTACACCAATCATCCAAATACACTTTCTTCCCCATGGTTAACCCTCAAACTATACTTCCCCATGTAAATATTTCCTCCATGTAAAGTACATATACCCCATACAAGGATCACACTCCCCATGCAAGATTTTACCCTACCGCTTTATTTCATTATTTTCTCCTTTTATTTTCTATACCATGTTCCATAATGCACTTAGGGAATTCTCCACCTGTCACCTCACTCACTCCACCCACTTTATTTTCTTCAATATCCAATAACCACTCAAAATCACCTAAGTCATCTAGGCATACATACCATAATATTTCAACCATACATAAGACTTGTCCATACATAGCAAGTGATGTATGTACGAATATGAACTTATAGTTTGGGTGGTATTACCATTCTGTTTGGATTTTAAAAGGAATATGATGATTCAAAAGTGATGAAAATATGATAATAATGATTCATCAAACAAGATGTAATGTTAATAATGCTTGAATGATGAAGGGTTTAGAATGGTTTGATTCGTGGGTTAGGGTTAGGGTTTACAATTAGGGTTTAGTATTCATACGAATATTATGATGATGAATGGTTGTAAATATGATGATTTGATGATTAGATTATGAATTTAAGATGTTGAGGATGAATTTTTTATGATGATGATGATGGTGGTGATGATGATGATGATGATGATGATGATGATGATGATGATGATGATGATGATGATGATGATGATGATGATGATGATGATAATAATAATATCATCTTATGTTTGGAAATAGAGGAAAACAAATAAGAAAAATATGTTGGAGATGAATGTTGAAGATGATGATGATGGCGATTATATATGATATTTAGGGTTTAGAATGGTGTGGGTTCATGGAGGGTTTGAACGATAGGTATTAATCTCTAACTCACACAAACAAAGAGATTATGGATTTCAATAATAATTAGTCACACATAATTGATTAATATTGAGAAGAACTCACACAGAATTTAATTAAGCAAATCTTGCAATTTCATAATTTGTTTTTGCTTCCTTTATGTCATGTACTTCCTTTGGGTTTGATAACCATTGGACCTCCTTAATGTTACAAAACAATCCTCCTAAAAGTCTGATAAGAATCAGTATAAAAAGCATTAGCTTGTTCCCTACTCTAAAGACACTCAAAAGGTAGAAAAACATAACCCTAAAAGATAGAATTAAGCTACTTTTTTACTAATTCAACTTTCTTATCTTTTTAATAATTTTCAATGTGAAAATACTTTATATTGCGTGTAAAAATTAGTGACTAAAGTCTCTTCATGAAGATACCACATTCATTCCTTCCATGCAACACATTTTTTCCCTCAATTCATGTCATGCACACACCTCTATCGATATTGACTTTTTTTTTGCAAGTTTCAATCGTAACTAGAAATTTAGTCATCTGTTTGCCTTCAAATTTATAGAGAAACCTCTCTAAATAGAGGATAATAGGTTCCATAATAATAAATTTTATGTCTTGAGCATTTTCATCTGCATCATTCTATCCTTGTTGACACCCTCAAATTTGCATCTAGTAAGGACTGATATCTCCAACATCGAATGTTTTGGACACCTCACCATATGAATCGGGTAAATCTAGCACATAAGCACTCTCTCCAGATTTTGTAAGTATTTTGAAAGGACCATATTCTCTTGGAATAAGCTTATTTTTCCTTAGATTAGAAAATCTCTCACTTAAGACTGAATCCCCTAGTTGAAATACATGTTGACTCCTATATTTGTTTGATCTTATCTTGTATACTTCATTTTCCTTCTCAATTTTGTGCTTAATTTATTAATGAAGTTTCTAAAACAAATCCACTTTCTATTGTTCATCATAATTCTTCACTTCCACCTTCTTCAATAGTATTGTATCACTCGGTATATATGGATTAACACCATATACTATCTCGAATGGGTTAGAGCTTGTTATTTTTAAGGACATCAATTGTAAGAAAACTCTATATATGCTAAATTAACATCATAATTTTTAACAATATTACTCACCAATCCCCTTACCAATGTACCCAAAGTTCTATTAGTAACCTCGGTTTGACCATCTATTTGAAGATGATGTGATGTACTAAATAGAAGCTTTGTTCCTCGCATATGCCATAATGTCTTCCAAAAATAACATAAGAACTTCACATATCTATCCAAAAATAGAATTATTAGAATCCCATGCAATCTCACAATCTCCCTGAAATACAAATCCGCAATATAAGTAGCATCATTAGTCTTGTTACATGGAATAAAATGAGCCATCTTGGAAAATCGATCCACCACCACCATGATAGAAACTTTGCCTCCGTGTGTCCTAAGTAATCCAAAGATAAAATCCATACTAAATTATTCATATGTTTGAGTAAGCACAGGTAAAGGCACATATAAACCTTTGTGAAAGAAACTCTTGCTTCTTTGACATGTAGCAGACCTAGCAACCATAGCTTACACTCCTTTTTTGCATTCTTAGCCAACAACAACATTCTTGTGATATCTCCAAAGTTTTGTGAAATCCAAAGTTCCTTGCAATACCTCCTTCATGCATTTCTTTGATTATTAAATCTAGAATTTAGGTCTTTGGCACAAACAATTTGTTTTGCTTGAATAAGAATCCATCTTGAAAAAAATAAGCTCCATGACTTCCTTGTTTCTTGCAATATTCAAAAATAAAAGAAAAAATCACCATCAATTGCATACTGACTTTTTAACATCTCAAAACCAAAAATCTTTACATCCATCACTATAAGTATCATATCCCATCTAGATAATGCATCCACAACCACATTCTCTTTGCCATCCACGTGTCTTATAGAGAACATAAATATTTTTAAAAAACTAATCCACTCGGAATGTCTTAGACTTACTTTCCTTTGACCATGTAGATACTTCAAAATCTCATGACCTGAGTGAAGTACAAAAGTCTTGGGTCTTAAATAATGACTCCATGTTTCCAAACAACAAACAATAGCATAGAAATTCTTGTCATAAGTTGAATAACTAAGTCTTTCACCATTCAACTTTTCACTGAAAAATGCAATTGGTCTCTTCTCTTATGAAAGTACCCCTCCAATACCTACAGCACTAGAATCACACGTTACTTCAAATAATTTATCAAATCAAGGTAAAGATAATACTAGTGCATTTCAAAGCTTTGTTTTTAAGTCTTCAAAAGCTTTTGTTGCATGTTTATTCCACTAGAACTCTCCCTTCTTCATCAATTGTGTAATAGGTTATGCAATTATGGAGAAATCTTTTATAAACCTCTTATAAAATGAATCCAATCCATAGAAACTCCGAACCTCACAAACATTAGTAGGAATATGCCATGTTTGAATATCTTCCACCTTTGACAGATTAACCCTAATACTGTCTCCACTCACAATGTAACCAAGAAAAACTATACTTTTCATCATAAAATCACACTTCCCCATTTTACCACACCTCCTTAAGTTTATAAAGTAATCTCTTTAAATGCTACAAGTGTTCGAACTCACTCTTCCTATATATCAAAATATCATCAAGGTAGAAGCTAAAAAAAACTCCAAGGAAATGTCTAAGTACTTCGGTCATCAACCTCATGAATTAGCTCACTACATTGCATACGCCAAATAGCATCACCAACAACTCATTAAACCCATACTTAGTCTTGAATGCCTTCTTCCAGCCCTTCCTTTCCCTTATCCTCATTTGATGGTATCCACTTCTAAGTTCAAGATTCAAAAACACCTTTGCCCCATATAGCTCATCTGACATATCATCCAATATTGGCATCGAAAATCTGTATTTGATTGTGATATTGTTGACTGCTCTAGAGTCAATGTACATCCTCCATGCACCATCCTTCTTAGGTGTCAATAAAGTTGGTACACTACATGAACTTATGCTCTCGCGAATATTGCCTCAATCCAATAATTCTTGCACTTGTCATTTTAGCTCTTTAGACTCTTATAAATTGTATCTATAAGCTAGCTTGTTTGGCAATGGAACTCCTAGCATAAAATCAATAGCATGCTTTACACCTCTTAAAGGAGGTAATCCATATGGAAACTCATCTAAGAAAACATTTACACACTCTCTAAACACTTGTTGCAATTTTAGATTCTTGTTAACACACCCCCCTTGTTGAACTTCTTTCACTACCAAAGTATAGCATAGTTTCTCATTCTTAATAGCTTCAATCATCTCTAAATCTTTATGGATTAAAAAATCCATGCTACTCTTCTTTCTTCCTCCCTTAACTTTGACATCTTCAATCTTTTTTCCCCCTCCCATTCACCTTCACCTCTCATTTTTATCTTTTTTTGCTTCTTACCCTCATTTTCTTCCAGCCTTTCACTCCTTATAATTTGACTCTCCCCATCTTTATTAGGTTTAAGTCTAAATTTCTTTTTACCTTTGCTCACCACATATTTATTAAAGACCCCATCATGTGTAACCTGCCTATCAAATTTTTAAGGTCTTCCTAACAAAATATGATAGGACTCCATAGGTAGAGAATATTGCATAAAACATCATCAAAATAATTTCCAATTTTCAAAGAGATAAGAGATGATCCATGCCTTTAATTTGATCTTGTTCACCATTCTTTCACTAGAAACATTGGTACAAGTGCCACTATCAATAATGATTTTGCACACTTTGTCTTCAACTCTACACTTGGCTTTAAAGATCTTCTCCCTTTGAGTAAGTTGAAGTTGTTGTTGCACTTGAAGCACTCATTGTAACACATAGCAATCTACTTGGCCATCTTATTAAACATCTTTTGAATCTTCACTACCTTCCTCAAGGTCTTCATTACAATATTCATCCTCCTCATCACAGGCTTCCATACTTGATATCTCCTTTAAAGTCATTGCCCTTTGATTTGGACAATCCTAAGAAAATGAACAAACCCTCTACACTTGAAACATTGCTTGTTCACCTTATCAACCATCTTTTCCTTGCTATTTTCTTCTTGGTTGAACCTTCTAGTGTTGTATTGAATTGTGACTTGAGAGGATGATGGATTTGACACCCTCTTGAATTTTGAAACATATATTGCATTCATTGACTCGTTTGGTGGCTTGGTCGTCTTCATTTGCTTCTCAAATTTGATTACTAATTTTACCAAGGCTTCAAATAACTCATAAGGGCACACCTCCACCTTCTCTCTAATATTCATATTTAGACCTCCAATAAATCTAGCACATATTTTCTCTTCTCTTTCTTGAACATCACAAATAAGAACTAATCTTTTAAACTCTCTAATTTACTCCTCCACTCCAAGAGACCCTTTCCTCAAAGTAGACATTTTAAAGAAATTATCTTGCTCATATTCTCTAGGCACAAATTTTCTTTTTAAAGTTTTTTTTAAAAAATTTCTCCTAGGATCTTGTTTTTTCCCTCTCTTTCCCTTATCCTAAATTATCATACCATACTTTATAAAACTTCTTAAATTTAAATATGGAAATTTAACATCTTTTCTCATCATCAAGCTCTTTATATTCAAAAATAAATTCAAAAATTTGCAACCATTCAAGGAAAGATTTCAGATTAAGATTACCTTCAAAATTAGGTAGGTCAAATGAAATCCCTTCTCCACATCATCATATTATTTCCTTGAAGTGTCATGAGCTCATGCATATTTTCCCACACTTTCATCTCCTCCTTCCTTCATTCGATCATGTGCTTCCATCCTATTATTTTCTTCTACTTGAACTCTTAGGTTTTGATGATGAACATGTGATCCTTGGGCTTGTGAGGATTCCATCCAACCTATATGTATCTTAATTTACTTGATCTCCTCCACCAATTCCTTGAGAACATCCCTCAAATCTTCTCCTTGGCTTATCATGCCATTTTTAGACCCACAAATGGTGTGCTTGTAAAAATGCTCTCCCAGGTCACCTAAAATTTAAATCTTTGCACCTCATTGATGAGTTCTTATAATGATATATAAATAATAACTTATTTTTGAAAGAAAATTCAAATAAATATTGGTTATTAATCATGTATGCCACATTACACCACAAAGGCTTTGATACCAAAATTGATGTGTGTATAATTATATACTTATGGTTTGGGTAGTATTATGATTTGGTTAGGGTTTTAAAAGGAATATGATGATTCAAAAGTGATAAAATATGATGATGATGATTCTTTGAAGAATATATAATGGTAATAATTGTCGAATGATGAAGGGTTTAGAATGGTGTATTTTGGTGGTTAAGGTTAGGACGATTAGGGTTTAGTATTGATATGAATATTATGATGATGAACGGTTGGAAATATGATGATTTGATGATTAGATTATGAATTTAAGATTTTGAGGATGATCTTTTGATAATAATAATAATATTATTATTATCTTAAGTTTGGAAGTAGAGAAAAGCAAATAAGGAAAAAAGGTTTAAAATGAATGTTGAAGATGATGATGATGGCGATTGTATGTGGCATTTAGGGTTTAAAAGAACATGGGTTTGTGTAGGGTTTTAAGGATAGATCTTAATATCTAATTTAGAAAGGAAAAAATTTATTAATTATTTAATAATAATCACTCACAAAAAAATTATTATTATTGAGAAGAACTCACACAAAATTCAACTAAGAAAAGCTCACAATTTCATCAATTTTTTTTACTTCTCTGTGTCATGTACTTCCTATGGTTTTTATAACCATTGGAAATCCTTTATATTACAAAATAATCCTCCTAAAAATATAATAAGAGTCGACATAAAAATAATTATCTTTCTCCCTACTCTAAACACTCAAAAGATAGAATAAGATAAGCCTAACAAATAAAATTAAGCTACTTTTTTACTAATTCAACTTTCTTATCTTTTTAACAATTATCAACGTGATAATACTCCATATTGCCATCCAAATTGTTGAATAAAGTATACTCATTCATATACCACGTTCATCCCTTCCATGGAACACATTTTTAGCATCTATTCATGCTCTTCACACACCTTTATTGGTAGTGACTTATTTTATAACTTTCATCCATAACTAGTAATGTAATCATTTGTTTCCCTTTAAATTTCTATGGAATCCTCTCTAAATAGAGGATAATAGGTTACGCAATAATAAATGCTAAGTCTTGATCATTTTCTTCTGTGTTAGTAAGTTAAAACCACATATATAACACATAATAAAAACCATGATCACCATACCTTAGCTCCTTGCAAACCAAGTTGCACCACACACATACTTGGTCACATACCCATATATTTACACATAGCATACCAATATATCTATACACATAAGATTTATAACATAGCACAAAGCCTTAACCATATCCTTACCCAGTTGGAATCTGAGCTTGAAGCACAATCCTAGGCCTCCTCTAGGGAAAGGGTTGCTCAAAACCTATAAAGAGAGCATCACTAGTCATTAAAACTTCTTCCTACTTCTTTTTCCTTTTTCTTTATTTCCTTAATCAAATAATAATAATAATAATAATAATAATGATGATGATGATGATGATGATGATGATGATGATGATGATGATGATGATGATGATGATGATTATGATGATGATGATGATAATGTTACTAATAATAAATTATTAAAAAAATATACTAAGTAAGTAGGAAGGAGAAGAGCACAACAAAAAGGGATATTAGATGAAGGGGTAGGGGCGGCGCACGGTGGTGGTGGAGGATGGCACAAAAGAGGGATTTTGGAGTTATAAAAGAGGAGATGAGTTAGGGTTTCCTAGGTGGTAGGGTTCCCTAGGTTAGGGGGTTTGCGGTGGTGGTGGTGGTGGCCTCACGGAGACGGCGTGGCGGTGGCAGTGGTGGTCACTGAGAGGGAGATAAAAGAAAAAAGAAGAAAAGAGAGGGAAGAAAGAGGGAAATGGTGGTGCGATAAAGTAGGGAAGGGTTTTTGGGTAGGAAGGGAGGAAAGGAGGGTGGTGGCAGCCGCAATGGTGGTGGTGTAGGGGGGCGTTGGTAGTAGAGGGAAGTATAAAAGGGCAGCTCGAGCTACCCAATTAGCATAGTTAGGGATAGAAGAGGAAGGGGAAGGAGGGGAAGGGGAGTTCTCCATTCGGTGTAGGTTGATGAAAGGAAAATTAAGGGAGGGTGTGGCGATGGTAGCGTGGCCTAGTAGTAGCAGTAGCGGAGACTATTTAGGTGGTGCAAGTAAGTCTAGGGAGAGTGGATTGGTAGAGAGAAAGAGAGGGAAGGAGGAAGTGGAGAGGGGTATTTATAGGTATAAGGGTTAGGGGAATTGCATAAGATAGGGAAGAAGATAAGAGGAGGGGATTGATGGCTTCCAGTCAACATGCATGCCAAAGCAGCAGTGTAGAAGGAAGGATAAGGAGCATGTTCATAGGGCATAGGAAGCAGATGAGGGGTTGTGGGGTTTGTAGGAGGGAGGGGGACTATGTAGGGTCATGCCTACTACACACCTTGCAAGGTAAAATGGGGAAATGAGGAGGGAGATAGGGGAGGGGGAGTTGTAAAGCAGCTATATGTAGGTTGCACTGAGTGGGGAAGAAGGAGTCAAAGGTAGAAGGGGAAAGAAGAGAAAAAGAGAAGGAGAGAAAAGGAAAATAAGGGTAATTCACATGGGCTTGGGCCAATTAGGGGGAAGAAAAATAAAACTAGGTCAGGGAAGGGAGGAAATGAAAGAAAAGAGGGGCAAGGGAAGTAGGGCCACCTTTGGGTGCAGGCTAGCTAGTTGAAGGAGGGGGAAGGAAGGGAGGAAAAAAAAAAGAAAAAGAAGAAAGAAACAAAAGAAAAAGGAGGGAAGAAAATGGGGAAATAGGATGGTAGGGTGTTTTAGATTTTTTTTAGAGTTTTTAGGAATAGTAAAAATTTATAATAATAATAATAATAATAATAAAAAAATATTTTTTTTATTAATTTAGAAATTATTAGGATTCATTTATTATTTATCTTAGGTTAGTAAATAAATATGGTCTCTACCAATTATTTCCCTAAACCATTTTTCTTCTTTTATTGCCATAATTTTTTTTATTATTTTATAAGAAATGGTACATATAATTAAGTCTTATCTAATACTTCAATATTTATTCTTAAATTCTAAAATAAAGTTTTGGGGTATTATAGTTGCACTATAAATTTTTTTCATAAGTCTATTATGTATTATTTCTATTTCCTCCAAATTACATTGGGTAAGTTTTGTTTTATCTTTAGCACTTAGCATATAAAAGGCAAGGATCCAAACTTATGCTAAGTGTGGTGGTGACACCTAGTAATTTAGTAATTAATGCTTTTGCAAAAGTAAAAAAATTTAGCCGGTAAAATGAGTGTGTTATAGTCAGATTCACACATCTTAATACCAACCACATGCAGGCATAATACCAAAGCTAGTATCCTATGTTATTTTGTAAGGTGTATAGTATGTTCTATGTTAAATGATGGGATATGTTGTTATTTATTACTATTTTTATGATAATTTGTTGAAGACTATGAGGTCTATGGCTGGAAAAATGAAGTGTGCATCCAAAACCTCAACTAAACTTGATGAATGTCAAAGAATAATAAACAAAGCAATATCCATGGATGTGGCTAGTTTGGAAGAAGTAGATGAATATGTGGAAGAATCTAGGGAAGAAGAGAAATAACAAAAGGAAGAGGCTAGTGTAAGTGCAAGCGGTCAACGTAGTGGAAAAGGTAGAGGTAGAAGAGTAAGAGTGAGAAGATACACTCAAGAGCATGATTTTATTTAGTTTAAAGTGACCCAACTCACCCAAATTTTTAGTTCTTCAAGAACAATAAATAGAACAAGGCATTCATCATCTTAGGAATGATTATTTAATTTCTTTGACATCATTTGTAATAACATAGTACATAAAAGCTTGTAGGAAAATGTTTATTCACAACATCATTGTTATATTATACATTTAGCAACTATCCCATTGTAATATAGAACCATATTTCAACAATTTACATTATATAATATAGAATAATTTTATATTATTGTAGTATATAATTTCTACACCATACTCCATCATTTTCACACTATACCCAATCATTTCAACACCACACCTCATCATTTTTACACCATACACCCATCATTTGTACAATATTCCCCATTAATTGTACACGATATCCCATCATTTGAATATAGTTCCCTATCATTTACACACTATACCCTATCATTTAAACACCATAACCCATTATTTGTACATGATACAACTTCATTTGTAAACCACACGCCATCATTTATATACCATGCCCCATCATTTGTACACCATTCCCCATCATTTGTAACCCATACCCTATCATTTCAATACCATAACCCTCTTTTGAACACTACCCCTATCATTTTACACCATGTCCCATCATTTGAACACCATAACCCATTATTTTTACACTATACTCACTTGTTTGTACACCATTTCCCATAATTTGTACACCATACCCATTAAATTCTACACCATTCCCCCATCATTTCTACACCATACCCCCATCATTTAAACACCATACCCCATAATTTGTACAACATGCCCTATCATTTATACACCATGCCCGATCATTTAAACACCATGCCTATAACTTATACATCATACCTCATCATTTATACACCAAACCATATCATTTTTGAAGTATGAAAAATCATTTCTACACCATTCCCCGTCATTTCTACACTTTACTCCATCAATAATACACCATGGCCCATCATTTTAACACTATACCCCATCATTGTTGTACCATAACGCATCATTTGAACACCATACCCTATCATTTGTACACCATAACTAATCATTTGAACGCCATGCCCCATCATTTGGACACCATACCCTATCATTTATACACCATACCCCATTATTAATACACCATAACCCATCATTTGTATACCATAACCCATTAGTATACCACAAACCATATTTTAAACAATGCCCCATCATTTTAAAATCATACCCCATCATTTCTACATCATACCCCATTATTTGTACACCATATCTCATCATTTGTAAACTATTCCTCATCATTTCTACACTATACCCCATCATTAGTACATCATACCCCATCATTTCTACACTATACCCCATCATCCCTATAGTATACACCCATCATTTGTACAACATACCCCATCATTTGTACATCATAATTCTTCATTTGTACACCATATCCCATTATTTGAACACCTTACCCCATTATTTCTAAACCATAACCTATCATTTCTACAACATACCCAATCATTTGTACGCCATACACGATCATTTTTATGCCATACCACATCATTTTTACATCATAACCGATCATTTATACATCATATTCCATCATTTAAACACCTTAATCCATCATTTTAACACCATACCCCATCATTTATACATGATGGTGTATGGTGTAGAAATGATGGGGTATAATGAAAAAATAATAGGGTATGGTATAGAAATTTTGGGGCTTAGTGTGGAAAAAATGCACCCTGGTATTGAAATGATGGGACATGGTGTGCCAATGATGGGGTATGGTATATAAATGATGGATCATGGAGTATAAATGATGGGGTATAGGGTATAAATGTTGGGGTATAGTGTATAAATGATGGATTATGGTGTAAAAATGATGGGGTATAGTGTACAATTGATGAGGTATGGTATTCATATGAAGGAGTATGGTGTAGAAATGATGAGGAATGGTGTTGAAATAATGGGGAAAGGTATAATAATAAGGGGCTATGGTATACAAATGATGGGGTATGGTGTTCAAATGATGAGGTGTGGTGTAGAAATGATGGGTTATGATATAGAAATGATTGGGGATGGTGTATAAATGATGGTTATGGTGTCCATATGGGGTATGTGTTCAAATAATTTGGCATGGTGTATAAATGATGGGTTATAGTATGGAAATGATGGCATATAGTGTGCAAATTATATGGCATGGTGTACATAATATGGGTTATGGTGTTCAAATGGTAGGGCATGGTGTACAAACGATAGGCTATAGTGCAAAAATGATGAGGTATGTTGTACAAATGATGGGGTATGATGTAGAAATGATGATGTATGGTGTAAAAAAGTGATGGGGTATGGTGCACAAATGAGGGGACATGGTATACAAATGATAGGCATGGTTCAAAAATAAGGGTGCATAATGTAGAAAGGATAGGGTATAGTGTACAAATGATAGGGTGTGGCATTCAATTGATGGGTAATAATGCTCAAATGATGGGATATGGTGTAGAAATAATGGGGCATGATCTAGAAGTAACGAGGTATAGTATGGAAATGATGGGTTATAGTGTCTAAATGATGGAGCATGCCTAAAAAATGATGGGGCATGGAGTACAAATGATGTGGTATGGAGTACAAATGATGTGGCATGGAGTACAAATGATAGGGCATGGAGTAGAAATGATGGGGCATGGTGTATAAATTATTAGGTATAGTATTTAAATGATAGGATATTGTATACAAATGATGGGGCTTGATGTACAAATGTTGGGGTACTATGTACGAATGATAGGGTATTATGTACAAATGATGGAGTATTATGTACAAATGATAGGATATTGCGTGAAAATGATGGAATATGGTGCACAAATGTTGGGGTGTTATGGAAAAGTGATGGCATATAGTGTACAAGTGATGGGATATAGTGTAGAAATGATGGGGTATGGTGTAAAGATGATAGCATATGGGGTTCAAATGATGATGTATGGTATAGAAATGATGGGATATGGTTTACAAATCATGGAGTCTGTTGTAGAAATGATGGGGTATGGTGTAAAAATAATGGGGTATTATCTAGAAATAATGGAGTATGGTATGTAGAGATGATGGGGTATGGTATACAAATGATGGGATATGATATAGAAATGACGAGGCATGGTGTAGAAATGATGGGATATGGTGTTGATGCAGGAGTATCTATTGAGAACTCTCAATCTTCTTCTTCTAAAGATGGAGACCAAGAGTAATTAGCATACATGGATATAGAACCAATTATGCTTGAAAATTCATATATTTCTAATGTTTTGTCAAGTCATTCTTCTTGCATGTATTGTGTATGTTTGCAAGAAAGTTTTAAAGACCTTTGAGGTACAAAGCAATGACAAGGATTATAAAGTATTATAAATTTCAAGGAAGAACAAGTCTACATGACTATAAAGTATTATCACATATGATTACATATGTGTATAACATTATTAAGTTGTGTAGCTTTGTTTTTTTTGTTATTCACTTTGTAATTCTTATAAAATTGTCATTATAACTTTATTTGTAAACCATGGACCATAAATTAGGAAGGCTAAATCATTAAGGAGGTTGATAATAGGCTTCTTAATGAAATGGCCTGCTAGGTTCCTTACCTATAAGAACTTGAACTCAAGGGTGTTGACGTAACACGTCATTTGAAACTTTATAAAAGTCCATTCAAAGCTTTAGGATAGAGTTACACGGGGTTTTTCTTCTTGTTCTTGTCTTCTCCTTTATCAATTGAGAATTATTAAGGGTAATATAGTGGAAAATAAACAGATCTCATTATAGAAGTTATATCTTGGATTAAATCTACTCAAGTTCTATCACAACTTTGAGCAACTGAAGACTACACAAGTGAAGTCGAGTGTTGGTGTTCATTTTTCATCTTTTTAATATTTCAAATAAGGTCCTAAAGTTTTTATATAAGATTTAGAGATGATATTCTGCATCAAAAGTGGTTTCAAAGCCACCTTGAAGTCAAAGCTACAAGAGGTGCAAAAATGCAACCAATGGTCGACCTTCTTCATCACGATACTTAGAGTTCAAGTAAGTTTCTTGAATAATCTTGGTAGAGTATTATGAATCTTGATGAGTCCTTATTGTTTCTTTTCAAAACCTGTATGTTTCACATGAATCTTAAAGAATCTTTCATTTTTCTTGCATGATTCTTGGGTGTTATTTCATGTTAGATTCAACATTAGGTAGTAATCTTTGTTTGAACTTATGTGCAATATTAATTCCAATGTGTAACATGCATGATGTCAGTGTGTGTTTATTAATTATTTATTTTTTTCTATAATCATGCATGTTTAGGTGATTTTTTTCTACTAAAGGAACATGATTAGTGGTCCTATATTGTGGTGAAAATTTACTAAGCATGGACGGTAGAAAGCATTGATGTTTTGGTGTTGAATGAAAATGATTTTTGTGTGTATGAGTTTGAAAGTGAATTATATAAATTTTTGTAGTAATAATCAAGCAAGAGGTGATATTATCATGTGGTATTAATGCATATTGGATCATTGATTTTTTCTGCTTGCAACGTGATTTGAAATATTCGAATACATATGATGATGATTCGAATGGTTGAGTATGGTTTTTGAGCAAATTTTTCATGGTTTGTGATAAAAGTTAGTATGTGTGATTTCATGTGTGTCTTTTATTTTTTGTGTTGTGATTTGTAGTTTGGTTGTTGATTATGTTTTGTAAATCATTAAATTCCAAAGTGTTACATAAAAACTAAGAAAACCTAATGTGATGGTGAAGGAATTTGGTTTGACCCCATTAAAACCAAGAGGAACTCGAGTGATTTTGATAGAAATAATAAATCATGGAGATTGAAAAAAATTTCCAAGCCATGTTTGAATCCATTCAAAAACTTTATAATAACTTGGATGCCAGTAATGCACAACGTAGACAGTTACCAGTTATGCAAACACAACTTTAAAGGTTAGAGTCTAAGGTTGCCTAACAAGATTCGGTCTAAAATGTCCAAGAGCATAGATAATTCTATGGAGATAGGTTTGGAAGTACTATTAGACCAAATAATCCAATTAAATGGACATATTTGAATTCAATAATAGGCATTGAATAAGAGTCTAATGGGAGTGGAAGTAATAGGAAGTTACATGACCATCAACCTAGGTATCGTCAAAAGGAGGATAAGGGCATTGAGCTTAATCTTCCCAACTTTGAGCTTGATGTAGATTATTTTCATGAGCATTTACATGGAGTGGAAGCTATTTTTGAATTTAAGGATTATAAAGATGAAAAAAAGTGAAAATTATCAACTCTTATGTTTAAAAATGTTGCTAGAATCTAGTACGATAATCTAAAGAGGACTAGGGAATGAGAGGGTAAATCCATAATTAAATCTTGGGAGAAACTTAATAAACATCTAAGGAAAAAAATTATTCCAAAAGAGTATGAACATGATACTCTTAGGAAAAAGACTACTAAGTGTCGAGGAGTATGTTAGGGAATTCGAGAGGTTGGCACTAGTATATGATATCCATGAAAAGAAGGAATAAACTTGTGCTAAATTCTTAGGAGGCCTTAGTATGATGATTTGAGATACGGTGGAAACTTGTCTTCATGATTCATTAGATGATATGATTAAACATTCCTAAGATTTGGAAAAAAAAATGAAGTCCACTAAGCCTTATACAAAACAAAATAATTCATCTAATAAGTACTAGCTACTCAAGTAACCAAACAACAAAACTTGGAGCTAGTACTTCAACTTGTACTAATCTCGAAAAGAAACTAGGAATTACTAGAGAGGATAAAGGAAAAAAATAAAGTTAATGAAGTCTCTACTAGAAAATATTTCAAATTTTGAGGGTTTGGACACTTCGCTCACGAATGTCCTAATCAAAGGGTCTTATCATTCCAATAGACTGAAGCTATGGAGACATGTGAGGAAAATACTGAAATTGAGCCTTTTAAGGAATCTTCTAGTGAATCCAAGGAAGAAGAGAGTGATTGGTACGTCTTGGAGAGATTAATTCAAGCATAAGCTACTGAACAACCTACTCAAGGGGAGAAGATATTTTTAAAAAAAGGAAGAGTAGGAGATATAGTTTGTCATATTATCATAAATAGTGGCTCTTGTACAAACATAGCTAATAAAAGAATGGTTAAGGATTTGGGGTTGAAAACTACACCATATCCAAAACCTTATTCTGTTTAGTAGTTGAATAAAGATAAGGGAGTCAACGAGATAAAACAAACCTTAGAATCATTCAAAACTGGTAATTACCATGATGAGGTGTTATGCGATGTTTTACTTATGGATGCTTGTGGATTCTTATTAGGTAGACTATGGAAGTATGATACAAATTATATTCATAATGGTATTACTAATGGGTGTAGTTACCCAATTATCTATCTCCTATAGCATTTGTGTGACAAATTCTATAAGTAAAGCTATATGATTCATTCCAGGCATAATCAATAACCTATATAACAAACACACCATTGTACATAGTGGGATTTCATTCATGACACAATTACTTCACAACATCACTTACCCATTATTACAAATTTGTAGCTAATTTTTCACTGATCGAATTGCATGAGTATTAAGTTGGTAAAATATATGCAACTATGGCCAATTAGCCTGTAAATGAAACCAAAAAAGCTTAGAGAAAACTAACATTAGACAAATCATATATATGTTCAATAAAAATAACTTTGTGTATTTCTTCTAAAGTACATGTTATTTGATTTTCATTGCTAATTTTTTTTTCAATGCTTTCATATGAACTATGAAGCACCCTACTAGGTTTCAAAGAATGAGCATGTTTCTTAATCCTTTTAGCAATATTTGACTCAGAGTGATGCATGTCTTCAAATTTGGCATCATAAACGTTTTGTTCCAAACTCTAAAACCTTTTTTTTTTCAAGATGGTTTTCAATCAATGGGGTGGCATTGACATTTCATCCTCAAAACATGTGCCAACCTCTTCTTGTCTTAAGCATACACTGTGTGGTTGTTGTAACAAATTATATTCAACTTTTAGTTCTTCATATTTCAACTTCTAGTCAGGAAGGGCAAAGTAATGCTGAGAATGCCAAGAACATAATAAAATATTTTAATGCGAGCACTTATGTATAGAGAATAAATGAGTTACGAAAATGCACATAAGTGTATCTAAAAATGCATCATAGGCATATTGATGACGAACTTGAAGAAAAATTGTATGAATATACTTCATTAACAATTAGATTGTTCATCTCTTGTTTAGTTGACTCTAGATGGAGAATAACCTACAAATATGTCATAACACTCTCTAAGTTTTTATGAAAAATATATCAAATCAAATATATTGATTTATGACCAACTTAACCCTTTCTTCAAAATCCTCCATCTTCTGTAATACCTCTATTGATTGTTTAAAAACCTTTCCCTTCTTATAATTTTAAATTTGAGGCCATAACCTCATATCCGAGGAAGGATTATACAATGATAAATTATCAATAATCCAGACCTCACACATTATTAAAGCCATATATGAAACAAATAATATATATATATATATATATATATATATATATATATATATATATATATTATGACATAAATATTTACAAACATTCATAACGTATTTATTACCTTTAAGACATCAGCACATCCACAAAAGTGGAATTATGATTTTATAATGCTTTTCTGAAATAAATTCAAACCTTCTTCTACTAGAAACTAATACACCAATAAACCCCATGTAAAATCTAATTGATGTTCAAAATCATCTAAAAGTCTAGTAAACTTACACTGCATCATTCAAAATAGTGTCGCAAACAAATATGCCACAAAAATGTATACAATGAACATAATAACAACTTCTTCATTAATCTGGTCCAATAAAAAATCAAGTGATGCTTCGCTGATCCATTCTATTATTATTATTTTGCACTCTAAAATCACCAAATCTGTATTCAATATCTAACTTTATTGGAATGTCACAACCTTTAAGTCCTAAAATAAAAGATATGCCAGCCACTTCAAAAGGGGTGCATCTACTTCATATGTTGACTCCATTCCTTTCTTCATCCCAAGTAGATAATAACCAACTCAATAAGTTGTCTCTTACATCCATATCAAGCAGTTTTGTTAATAAGCAAAAGGAGTCCTTAAAACATTACCTTTTACGTATTTGATAGACAATTATAAACAGTGTCTAGTTCATTAATTTTGTAGGAATGTTTAATTCGGTTTGCTATGAATCTACAACAATTAATTTTACTATTAATCACAACAAATATACTAGTCTCATCATAACATTTTACTTTACAATATCATAAACAAATTTATGATGGCAGTCAACAAATGTAAATAGGCTACACATATAAAAAAATGACTAAAAAATATTCAACAAATATTCAGATCAACAACCATAGTAACATATATGTATATATATATATATAATGACAATAATAAAAACTTAAAGACATAATAAAAAGCATAACCTATATCTTAACTAAATTAAGTCATATGTAGAAATATGATCAAATGTTATTAAAGTTTGGACAAAAAACTAGATAAAATTATGAAATATTATCAAAAAAATAATTACACGAATCATTCTAAACGAAAATGTATTACCATAAATTATTGGATGAAAATATAGATTCAATCACCTGGGATATGAAAGAGAGAATTTTACACAGGGTTGAAGTTGGAGTTTAAATGTATCAAGTTTGGAAATAAAAAAATGAGGGAAAGAAAATGAAATTTGGTGCTAATATGAAGAAAGCTTATTCGTATTTATAATTCAATAAGCACGCCCTAACCATCAAGTGTTTATACATAATAAAAACACGTTTAATAATTAGGTGTTTTTACCTTAATTTTATGCTGCAAAAACCTATTAATTAGGAACAAAATGAACTAAGTTTAATAAATTACGCTTGATAAACAGACCTGTTTTAATAGAATTTAATATTATTACAAATGAATGACTATCTTAATTATTGTACACGTGAAATGATTATTTTAATGTTTGATGAATAAAAACAAACTGTTTTAATAATTACTTCTCGATACGAATCAAGTGAACGGTCAATATCAATATTCTGTGCGTGCGCAAACCATATTCAAGATTATAAAGAAAAACTTTTTTTTTTTTACCAACTCTTGTTTTCCCTTCTATTTCTTTTTTCAACAATGTTAAAAGGTACAAAGAGAACTTCGATTTTTGATGAGAATCATGGTATCATCATTCATGCGCCAATCATAAAGTACACGTGATAAGTGCAAGAAAGGGATTGGGAAAGAAAAGGCACTCAATAGTTGACAACAAAATTCCGGACTTATAATCAACGCGAAGAAACGACGATTTGTTCTTTCGGATGTTACAACAGCGAAGAAACGACGATTGTCGCGTAGAATAATTGTTTCACATTTTTCTTTTGGTCTATGAGGGTATTTCGTAAAGGCGAATTTTTTTGGGGGGGGGGGGCGCGGGGGTGTAAAGGATATCGAGTAACTTATTTCCCTTTGTTTGGGGTAAACGAATTTTATTTTTATGGTTAAAAAATGCTAGCTTATAAGGAAAATAAGTTATCCATTCTTACCTTATATAATAAAAATTAAGAATATAAAATTGATACTTAAGAATTGTAATAGGATACATCGGGGATGATAGTTGTATTTTTATATTTCAATTTAATAAGTAAACTAATTTTTAAACTCGTTTTAATTTCTATAGAAATTAAATTTTCATCTCTAATTAAAATTTTAATTTATTTTTTATCCACAACTTTAAACTTTATTGTGATATTCGAAATTCAACCTTATCTTTAAAATCTAATTTTATTCTTATATCCAATTTTATTTTATTTGATACTATTTTTAATTTATACTATGTATATATAAAAATATATATACTTATATAAAAAATTATTTAGGATGGATTGAGAGGTGTGAAATCTAAACTCATTTCCAACACAATGTCCAATGAAAATTTATAAACACAAATACAAAACCTAATCCCAAAGTATCCTCCTAACCTAAAAAATAAAAATAAAAATAAAAATCCCACAAATAACCCGAAACTCCGGAAAATAATTTCCATCTCTACCGATGCGACTCCACACGGCTTGAGTTCATTACTCATTTCCCACCACTACCTGCTGGCCATTCTAACTTCTCTCATCATCTTAGGACGCCCTAAAATCTTTTTATTACTTTTTGCTCTTTCATTGCTCAAGCAAAGCATATATATTATATAATTTATACTGATAATTGAAAGCATATATTTTACATAAAAAGAATTACATCAAAACAGATATTCAATCAGCAATAAAGTACAACCAATATCTATTAATCAAATTGCCAGCTGCATATGATTTATTTAATGTGTGCAGTATGTAATAAACAGTTGCTGATATTTATTAAATAAAATAACTATTTTTGGTCATTAAATTAAGTATTACTGCATGACTTGTAAATAATTGTTTCAGACTATAAATGAAAAATAAAAATTAATTTTTTATTAAATTAATAAATAAAAGATT
This sequence comes from Tamarix austromongolica, assembly GCA_039764185.1. Taxonomy (NCBI): domain Eukaryota; kingdom Viridiplantae; phylum Streptophyta; class Magnoliopsida; order Caryophyllales; family Tamaricaceae; genus Tamarix; species Tamarix austromongolica. The sequence continues at coordinate 20,061,655 of CM077813.1, read as the reverse complement.
TTCTTTCACTATCAAATTGTAAGTCCTTTTATCACTAAATTTTTTTATAAAGATAAATTTATTTATAAAATTCAAAACCTATTTTTTACTTTTATCCTATTTTTTTTTTCTTTTATTATCTATACATTAAATACTTTGTTATATTTTGATAAAGAATGTAAGTGAAATGTTAATACTATATTTGTTATTTTCTAAAAAAAATATGTAAATTATTAAAATAACATTTCTTTTTGATATAGATAGAGTATTTTATATCATCTTACTAAACTATATAGTCAACTCATTCCAAATGAAGGAAAAATAAAACCTTGTATTTATTTTGAGAGATTAAGATCTTTTTCACCTTATTCTATTTCAATATTGGATTGGATTAGAAAATAATAAAATTATATTTATAATTGCTTTTTTTTTTGAGAGATCATCTGAAAAAAAAAATCAAGTGACAGAGACCCATTAATTTATCCGAAGGAGTCATACTAAGGCCAACATATATGCATCCATACAATTCAGATTGTGTTTTTCATACCGACGGTAGGAACCATGGGCAGATCCGAGGACTATTTTCCACGAGGACGGTCGACCGTTTGACTTCAGGATCCCCCCCGCCCATGTTTAGAAAACTTTAGCGCCGATTGGCTGAAATTACCAATGGTATTAAATTGATTTGAGGCGGCAGGTCAAAAGTTTAATGATCGATACTTATTCGAAGCGATCATAAGTGATTCGATTAGATTTCCATTGCCGAAGAGTCAAACGATTTCTGCGCTAGTTGTGGCCATAATCTTATTCAATTTTCCATTATCTGATCGTGAAAATGCGCGTATAAGATTGCACATGATCAGAGTTCCGGTCATCATTACATATGTAATATTCTACTTGCTACAGTTTAATATATTTCGCATTAGAGTTTTGTATGCATATGAAGGATGAACATAGATTGCTACATATATCCTTATTAAATACTTCCTTACCATCGAAAAAAAAGTTATTTTATCATCAAATTTTTATATTTAATACTTTATTATTTTTTAATAAAGGCGTTATTATAATTTTAAGACTACTTTTATTAATTTATTAAAAATTGTACAAAATGACATAATAACTTTTTTTCATATAGAGATAGTAATATTTAATGATAAAAGGTTTTAATGGCTAAGGGTAACTTAAAAAAATTAAGTTAATTAATGCATTGGAAATGCTAAAACAACAAATACTTTGGATTAAAAATGTATTGGTAAAACAACATACATTTTTAATGGAAGGGAGCGGTTTTTAAATAGTTGTCGATTGTTTTTGTTACGAGGTCACTATTATGGTCACAATCATAAACAACGGCTAAAATAGATTATAGGTCACAATTTTCAACTATCACATAGTTTATCGCTGTATATATATTATAGACGGTGGTTTTTGAGCCATTATACACTAGCGCTTTGAAAAAATAAAATACGATAGCAAAATAGCAAAAAAAAAAATTACACGAGATATTATATAATAGTTTATAACCAAAAACATACCTTAAATAATATATATCGGTTATTTTTGTGAGCTCGCCACACACAAGTTGGACAACCAAAAAAAAAAGTGGCCTTTTTGTACTTTATACCGCAATTATATAGTAGGTTAACCTTGGTAAGGTGAAGTAAAACTTCTTATTAATCTTGTAATCCTCCTTTTTCCATTGTGAGGTGCATCTAAGTTAGGATAGTATTAATCTAGCCTAACCTAGATATACCCTGGGATTATTAACATCCAAATTGGTCGTTGAAATATTCTAAGGTTAATGTTTTAATGAAACTTAATTCTTTATCTCCATTTACTTTAATCCAAACAAGGTTATGGCTTATATGTCTAGATTAACCTAAGAAACAACCAAATAATATTTTAACAACATGTACCTAATCTTACCTAATTTATGTTTGCTTACCTAATTTAACCTAATGTAGGTTCACCTCCATTCTAACGAAATTTTGGATTATGTTTGGCACAACTAATAGGACTAGTAGCCAAAAACTTAAAGTTAAGAAATTAGTTGAAGGTTTAATTTTTTTAAGAGGTTATTCATAAGCTACTCTAACAAAAAAAAAAAGATTTCAGTCTAAAAGAAAAAAACCTTTTCAATTAGTAATTCTATAATTTTTTTTGCCACAATAATTTGGTCAATAAAAAACATATAAAATTGGTTACATGAGCCTTTTCAAGGATAGATAAGTCAAAAGTTAGCTAAAATAATAATCCAAACATAATAGGTTGTTTTCTAATGTAAAAATAAGCTTACTTCTAACTTATTCTAATCCCTAGAAAAATCAAGTAAAAAAAATATTTTTATTAGTGTTGGGTGTCATGCAAACAAGTGAAATATCGCATTAATTAAGTGGAGGAAGATAAATCAATATATATATCTAGGGGACTACTAATCCTATTAGCAATTGGCTTTAAGATGGAACATCATTTTCATATATATATATATTAGGGTTTTTTCAATTGAGCTTGGCTTAAGCTCGATGGTGACGACAATATCAAGATTAGTTAGTAAAATGCTATATTAAATTACCCTTTATTCATATGATGTATATATAACCCCAAATTCTAGCTTAGTTTCTATTTTTAATCTATAATATATCCCCAAATACTAAATATTCAATTACAATATATTATACCATAAAATAAAATATTATTTTATAATATCTATAATATTTTCAATGGTGTTGACCTTGTAGGTGAAAATTTTTCACAAATATTTGTGTTGATGAAAAGAATTATTTTAGGGTTTAACTTCTTTGATTTAATATAGATGCATTCTAACCTTCAAATTCAAATTACCATACTCTATCAAACTAACAAGTACTTTGGATATCAATATCAAACAAATATCTAGCATAAGAAAAATATCAGCATTCCAAACCTTCAAGACTTAGTGCTTACAATAGTATATATATTTTTTTTTCATAAGTCTTAGGATTGCATTTTATGAATATGTTGTTCTTTGAGTACTTATGTTTTTCTCTTGGAAAAGTTGCTTTATATTTTCCTATTAACAATTTGAATTAGTTTTTAAGTTAGTTTAATCATTGAAAAGTTTTTTTTATGTTTTAAAAAAGGTATTAATGTTTTTCCAATATGAGTAAACTAGTTTTCCCCAAACCAAGTTCACTAGTGCCTTGGAAAACTATGATTTTGAGTGGGTGTATGGGATTGGTTTTTAATCAATACAAGTTAATAAGTACCTAGCTAAACTAGTTAATAGAATTTTCACAAATAATCCATTGGTCTAGTAGATAGAAAAATTAGGTTTGAATTTGTCTCTTCCACTCGACTAGTCTTAAGCCAAACTAGTCCACTGGTCCTAACCAATCTAGTAATTTTTGGCCATCAATCCACTAGTATATTAGTTAGAGAAAAAAAATATCTTTTAACGTGTCTATATCACTCGATTAGTCTGTATCAAAAATATTCCAATGATTCTTCTAATATTCATATTTCAATTTTCAAATGTTCCTTGTCGTAAGACAAACCAGTCCAGTAGTTTCACCCAAGAAAGCCACTAGTTTCTCGACAATAACTATATTTTCTTACAATGTTAATATTATTTTTCCTAGTATACACTAGTTCCCTTAATACCAATTGACTAGTTGTGCTAAATTTTAAAAATTATGCCCAATAGGATGTCCTTTCGTGTATTAAATGCACTCAACGGCTAGGATCATTTGGGCACATATAAAAGAGCATTTGAATATATTTTTCATTAAATTTTATGATATTATCAACTACAAAGAATGTATTAACTATTCTATACTTTATTCTCAACCATTAAATTCACTTTAACTTTCATATTTTTAAATTTCTCTTGAAAAGTCATTTCTGATCATTTTTTAGGCTCAAAGCTATGTCTATATTTATTATTATAGCTGGGTTACTTCTCACAAGATTTTTTCACTTTCATATCTTATATTAGTGAAGAATTCATTGTAATCACAATACTCCACAAAAACCTTGTTATCAAGAGGTTGTGTATGTTTAGCATTCGTGTAGAGATTTGTATTGAATCTAAAGAGGATAACTAGGCTAAGTTATAAATCATCTCTGAGAGGTATCATTGGGGTAGTAGTCTCATAAGCATAGGGAGGAGAGATGATCAATCACACATAAATAAAGAAAGATATAACATCCAAAAGGAAAAGCTTTTTTCAATGGTACATAAATGACCTTAGATGGTGATGTAAAAAAGGAAAAGATGGCAATAAACAACAACCATATATACTATGCATGGTGATTCAAAAAACAACCATATATTATGAAATAGAAAATTAAAAAAAGGCACTTAAAAAATTATGAGAAATATGAGAAGATGGTTTGGGATAATAACAACTGCCTATTTTCTATTATAGATTATGGTTTTATCCCACAACCGCCATCTATTCCTATCCCCCCATTTTTGTAGTTTAGATGATGATTTTTAATTAAATCTACCATATTTATTTTAGTAAGTAAAAAAAAAATAGATAGAGAGTTCAAATAAAAAAAAAGTACAATAATACAATCTATATGTTAATGAAAGGCCCTCGAATACAAAGTGTAGACAATGAATGCTCTAACAACCATGTTGTACTTGGAGGAAGTGATATGGAGGACAATAATGATAAAAATTCTTTGATGCCTATTATAATGACACAATGTGTACCTATTATTGATATCTACCTTTTTTTATCTATATTTACATCTTCATTTCATATGTTTGTGTGTGCTAATGGTACAGCTTTTTCTAAGCCCATGAGAAAGGAAGAGGGTCAGATAGATAACAAGGGTATACTTCAACAAAAAATAGACATTAAGCCCTTAAAATGGCCACCAAAATTTTTTTATTACTATTATACACAATATCACTTCCTCAAAATACAACAAGGTTGTTAGAGCATTTACTACCTAAGCTTTACATTTTATATCTTTTCCTCAACAAATGAATTAATTTCTTACAAAATTTTCATTTGAACTTTCTATCTATTTTCTTTACATTTCTCCGTAAATCTTCATCATAATCAATAGATGCTATATATGCATGAAATCATAAAAGAAATAAATAGGCATACATTTTAACAAAAAATTGATCACAAATATATTTCATTCACAATTAATATACAATTTCAACAATTATAACATACATCATTCATATATGTTGCTTTAAGGCTTCTATAAATATATTACACTCCCAAGATATTTTGTCTAACTATAATTAAAAAAAATCCTACTACATTAATCAATCATCAATTAATTTACATTAAAATTAATTAAATCAACTTCTAATATGAATAATAAAAATAGAGCAAACAAGTGATTTTTTTTCAAATAAAATAAAAAAAATATGGGCATACATTTTGTTATAAGGAACTTATTATAAATGAATGTCATTGTTATCTTTTTAACATATCCATTTCTCACTAGCCTAACAAGAGCTCTACCATGTGAATGTAAGATACCAAGAAAGATAACAAAGACATATACTATGGAATCATGGGCTTGGAATCTTCATCATGACCATCAAATGTCATATCTACATTAAACTATCAAAATAATAATCAAACATACATTTTAAGATGACATTTACTACAATATATGTCATTCACAAGTTTAATATACAATTTCAAGAAGGCATAGTATTTGTGTACAACATTCATCCACATTATTTCACGTTGTGGCACCTACCTTTCTTGTGCACCAAATTTTATTCAAGTACATATGACCCTGCTTTGTGATCATCTTACACATAAATGTGGATTAAAAATAATCTAATGATGAGGCCACCTCAATTAATATGAATTTACCTACACATTTTATTTGAAATGGTTAATCTAACATTAAGTTCCTTAGTTGCTATTGAGATTGGCACTTCAAAATAATCTACTATTATCTCTAGTCTAGTTTTAAATCTTTAATTTTCTAATTATTATTTTTATAGTACCTTGGGAGAGTGGGGACTAAGGAATCATTGTTAAGGCATAGAGAAAGTTCTTAAGGCAATCAAACTATCATGTTGGGAACTCGTTAGTTCTTTGTAGCCATATTTCCCATAGAAACATGATATTTTGATGGCTTTAAAAAGTTTCTCAATGGCTCTATAATTCCCACATTACTAAGGTACTATAATATTATTTACCAAAAAATTTGAGCTTTAATATTAGATGAAATAGTGGATTATTTTGAAGTCTTAGTCCCAACAATGGTTAAGGAATTTAATTTTAGATCGATCATTTTGAGAAAAGTTATAAGACACTTCACATTAAGAGATGGACTCATCGTACTATTATTTTTAATCCGCATTTAAAATTTAACTGAACACTAATTTAGCAATAATCAAATCACTGTAAAATCCCAAATAAATTACCAACAATTATTAGAGCATGTAAATATAATGCAAGTATACCATAGAACATAAAAAAAAAACTAATGTAAAATTCTACAATTAGATGACTATATAGTGTTCATAAATAACCTTACCTTTCCAAGCCCCCTAATTTCTTAACACAAAAACCTTATTTTGAAGGCCAAAATACTGATAACAAAGAATTTATAATGAGACATAAAACACATAACCTAACAATTTGAGGAAATGCATTCACGCTATATGTGTTCGTGCAAAAGTGAGTAAAAACATCAATAATATTAGGGAAACATTTTAAGAAGAAAAAATATGAAATTTACATACATTTTGAGGAAACAATGGTGAAAAAAGAATAAAAAGAAGGGTGGGTGGTAGTTGTAATACTCCTTAGATGCATACCTATAATGTATAAAAATTTATATGTTTGATGGTGATTTGAGGGTGTTTGATCTTATTTTGGAAGTGTATTTTGGGTTTGTTTTGCAAAATATTTGAAAAAGTATGGAAAATGGATTCTTTTTAGTGCACCAATTGACTAGTGGTATAAATTAATCAAATGGTCTGTTATTTTCAATTATGTTTTTGGTTTAGGGTAACCAATTTACTAGTTTTGGAAAAATTGATCTACTAGTAGATTCACTTGACCTAAAAAATTTGAGATAAAAGCCTCTTCCAATGATCTTAAGAGTTAATAAGCAAGCTTTTTAATGTTTTCTAAACCATTTTTAAAGGGTTTTTTATCATTAATTAGAACATTTCTCTACCTCTAGTGGGTTCGGGAAACTAGATTCATCAATAAGTGAGTGATGGCCTAAGCAACCCTTTTCATCTTATTCCTTTGTTTTTCTCTCTTTTGTGCATACTAGAATCATATTATTTTCATCCCAAAAGATCTCTACCACCTTTTGATTTTGTCCCCCCACCTTTAGCGTGTTCTTGAGTCTCTAAACTATAACACTCACCTTCCCCACAAGCACACTTTTAGCTATGGAAGAAGTCAGCTCCATTTCCTTTTAAAGTTCACCTAGATTAACTTGAATTCATGTTTTAGGGTTAGGGATTTGATTTATATAACTCATTACCCTCTATTCCTATTGGGTTTCTCCACCATTGTCAAACCATACCCTCCATTTTCCTTATTTCTACAAAACCACTTAATTCACTTCCTCCACATTTGTCTCCATTTTTCTTCTTTATCTCCCTTTTATTTCTTCTCTTTTTTTTTCTCTCCCCTTATGAACATATACTCCTCTTATTATCCTTCCTCTAGCTATTGATTATGCTACTCTTAAATAAGATAGAGTTAGATTGAGGAAAAGATTGAGGTCTTGAATCCTCCCCTTGGTTTTCTCATTTTGAAAAGGTTGTGTTTTTTTTCCAAAACTATTTTTTGGTTTGGTTTTTTGAGATTTTAAGGCGTTTTATTGAGTTTTAATCCCCCTCTTTTTAAGGTCTAGGTGTTGCAAGCTAAGGGTTTTCTCTACTTTGGCATGATTTTGCTAGTTTGAATTAACGTAGTTCATTCTTGCCTTGTGGTATAGAGTGATTGAGAATACGAGTTGGTGTAGGACTTAGGATTTTGGGTTGTATGCAAACATGTGTGATATAAGGCATGAATTTATGATTTGAGCATGATTTCAAGTGTTCCATCTTATGGAATTTTTTGTGCATGGATCTTCTAATTCCCAACTATGATAATATCTCAATGTGTGAACCTATTTAAAAGAAGCATGAAGTAGTATTGCTTGTTGTGAAGCATGCCTTGAGATTTTATTATATTGAGTAAAACATGAGCTATATGCATGTACCTTAATAATTAATCAGAAACATGGCATAATTGAGTAGTCAAGCATGATTAATCTTAGTTTTGAAAGAGTTTGGTGAGGTATATATGTTATGGTTGATGTTGGAGGCTTAAATTAACATATAAAAAAAATACATGTTCTCATTGTTTTGTGTATACAGATGGAGTATTTCATATGACCTATCAGCAGGCTTATCTATGAAATAAATTGTTTTTGTCTTGACCTAAACTGATTGATTGGTTCAATTGGGCTAATTGAGTGGTGACTTGAATAGTTGATTAGCTAGGCCAACCCATCAATCAATTTTGACCAAAATATTTTCTTTTGATGTTTTTAGCATTGTGAGTGTTTGAGGCATGATATTATGTAGTTATATAAGTCTTGGATGTTAGAATCTATTGGTTTTCATAAGCTAATTAATCTAAATCATGAATCAAATTAGCTAAGTAATGATTATATCATCTCTAACTACCCATGATAGTTTATGATGGATAATTTGGAGTAATATGCAGTTGTGGTTTGTTTGGTGTGCTATGTGGGCCATTTTTGGTATATAATTTTGTATAATAAAAAATTAATCACTTAAAGTAAAAGATTATGAATCATTACATAGGTTTAGTTTATCAAATTATCAGTTAACTACTAGGGGGTTAGTCTACCTTCATGTGTGTTCTCCTTTCATTACCTTCGAGTAGGATATAAGTTGATCCTTATTCCTTTCGTGCTCTATACAATGATGATGTACTAGGGGTATCAATAATAAAAGGTGTGGTTATTATGTTAGGCTTATTTGGCTTCATCTAAACTTATGTTCTCTAGTTGTCTTTCCTTTAGTTGGGCTAATGTCCTCTGGTTATGGTTTAACTTCCATGGGTATGGAGTGACTATGGGGGATATTCTATGGCATTCTAAAAGATAAATGGTTATATAATATTATGATTAAAAACCTTTGAATAATTAAATAGAATGATCCT